>CM024764.1:79686640-80090312 GCA_014218235.1 Colocasia esculenta | reverse complement strand
TCGTCTAGTTTTAAGCCGCACCGTAGCGGAGGGTCTGCACCACCGGCAGTGTAATTCACTTTTCTGTTGTACACCTCGGGGTATGCCCCAGGTTGTTGTTGTAGTTTGGTTATAGTTGTGCAATGGCTATGTATATTTCTAATAAATATTTGTGAGATTGACAAATCTTATATATATTTGAGCTAGTTCCTTTACATTCCTACGGACTAGTAGTTTGATATCTCTTGCGAGGCTTCAGCCCGATCGCGAGAGGCGAACTCGTATTAGGCACGTTATTGGGTTAACAGGTCTGAATAACGAGGGCCGTCACAATTAATCATTGATTACAGTGGCAAATAACAGTCACAAACAGATACATCCACTTACAATTGTAGACAAGTGCAACATCCTTGTTTTCTAAATCAGGGCATCCCAGCGCAGATCTTGGTTCGTTAACTTCGTCATCACTCTCTTGTCGAACATCCTTGTTCTCTAAATCAGGGCATCCCAGCACAGATCTTAGTTCGTTAACTTCGTCATCACTCTCATGTCGAACATCCTTGTTCTCTAAATCAGGGCTTCCCAGCACTGATCTTATTTCGTTAACGTCGTTAATAATCTCATGTATAACAGATCTCACTGCTTCTTCAGAAGGTCCTCCAGGAGTCTGTTGTGCTTCTATATTTTGTTCGGGAGGTACTTCTGGGCTCTGAAAGAGTACTTCTGCTCTCTTTTTATCGTTATTTGCATGCAGCTAACCATATGCCGCCGGGATGTAATGCATGAACGACGTTGTGTATGGCGTCATGAAGGTGTATAACAATGACCTACTTATCTGATAAGGTGACATAAATGGTGGTGGCATCACTACTGCCGGCGCAGTACCTAACGACCTACTTATTTGATAAGGTGGCATAAATGGTGGTGGCATCACTCCCGCCGGCGCAATACACTGCATCGCCAAATTCTCCTCAGAGCTAGACTGAGCTATACTCTGCATGGCGTTACTCTTCTTAGTAGCCATGGATGAAGAAGACAACACGAGGAAGATCACTGGATTTGCAGAGAGGATGGTAGGTTTTTCGTGGGTGAGGAAGCCGAAGAGTGAAGCGTGGGGATGTTGCAATGGAGGAGGCTCTTCTCAGATTATTTTCGCACAAAAGGCAGGAAGGACAAAATTAGGTTTAAAAAATATCTCACACAATCGCGGTTTCGTGACAGTGGCAGTTTCATGATGAAACGTCTCGGAAAACCGCATAACAAGTGACGAGGTGTATGGGCGGCTGACGTGAGCGGCTTACAACGTGGATCAATGACCAGCGACCCGGTGATTCCAGCGTGACGTTTTTTACCATGCAAACGTGCACAAAGTATTTCTCCATAAAATTCTATCTATCGCCACCCAAGAGTAACTTTTTCTCTGTGACTTTTGCCGGGAGTAGGAAGCGTCCATGGCTGAGACATGGATGGGAGCACCCGAGCTCCCCCCCCCTCCTTTTTTTTTTTGGGACAATGGGGAGCATGCTAGCTATATATTACCATCAGATGGTATGAACTTCATATTACTGCCAGGTGCTAAGCGTCGACTTGATGAGCTGTGCTCAACCAGTTTCGATGGGGTTCCAAACACAAAGATCCATTATTATTAGACGGCTATAACGTTCTCCAATAGAAAATTATGGGACTGATATGTTTTAATAATAAGAAAACCTATAAATAATATTTGAAAGAGCCAGCAATTCGTGGATACTCTGCGTTGATATATACTAATAACATATTCATATTTTATGGTATCAACTAACTAGACCAATATCGCATTTTTGTTTCAATTAAATCCATGGATTAAGGATTTAAGCCACGAAGCAATTAAAATCAAATTAGTTAAATCAGAGAAAGGAAATTTTCCATTCAAGATCTCAATGCGGGGCGGGGACTCCCCAATTCTGCCCTTCCGTGGATACGAATGCAAAAGCCAAGAGACGACAAGCGAACAATCCGATCAAATCTTTTGACTGTTGTCTCCTTCCTCCACTGTCTGTACTATCCCCAGGCATGACGTCGCTGCTTACGCCCCAGGGGCTGCTGCTTGGTTCCGCTAAACCTCGACGGGCATGCAGCTCTGACCTTCCCTTCTCTTGAGCGAAGCCGATCGAAGAGCCAGCCACAGGGTTGGGTCTCCAAGCACGGGAAGTGAGGTGCCGGCACACGGCTTGTTCCTTCTTCTGTGGGCATGGGCTGGAGAGGGATCCTGGGATTCGACTACGGCGTCGTGCAAGGTCCCCTCGGCCCCGACATATCTGGGCCGGAGCTCGTCGCCGCTGTCGCCAATGCTGGAGGTATTGGGATCCTCAGAGCACCCGACTGGGTAAGAAACCAGGGAGAAATGGAAGGACGCCACTTTTTCTTTTGCCCCATCTTTTCTTTTGCCTATTCTCTAGAAGGACGGGGAAAGTTGGCTTGCGATTTTATAGGGTTGTGTCACTAGGGAGCAGATGGTGGAGTTACAAAGGAGAAGAAATGATTCTATGAAGAGAAGAACGGTAGATGGGATTGCCATACGTAATTACAGTTCATGTTGAATGGTGTTTGAATTGGTCTCCAAAAAAAAAAACAAAGAATGGTGTTTGAATTGACGTGTGATATGAATTTTTTGGTTGTCAATATGAGATTGATATGTTTCGATTCTGCACACGAAAACGGAAGTTGAAGACGTTTCTGAATGACTAAACCTAGGAACTTCCAGTAGGGAGTGGATGCAATTACTTGGGACTCTTAAAAACATCTAAATGTACCCATAATTCTCCCTTTCATATGGTTTCTTGGGTTTTACTTGGTACAGAATCAAAATTGATTATCATGGAGATGTACAGAAAATAAATCACTACACAAAGGAAGATGAGTGCACGAGTTATGGTGATGTCCTCGTAAACGGCCTACTCTACTGAACTTTCGGAGAATGTCTTGCTCAAATACATCTCACAGAAAGGAAAGTTAAATTTGTATGAAATGTTCCAAATTAAATTCGTATATCTTTTGGATAGATATAATACTATCATGCATGCTTGTATTTGCAACAGTGAGCTTTCTGTCTTGTACGCAAGATAATGGGTTTGTGAATGATAGAGAAGAAGATTGATACGCATTTATTGGATTTAGTTGCAGACTTTGTGTTGGAGCAGGACAGCCTTGACAAAGTCTGGACTTGTTGGTCGGAACTATTTTTTTGTTTTGTTGGAATTAATCATGTGAATAATGCAATTCTCCATACACATTATGGAAGGGTACAAGGTTAGGAATGGAAACATTCCTCAAACTAATGTGCATCTGTTGACATTGTTTGCAAAGGATGATATCATCATCCCAAGTGTTGCATATATTGGTCAACTGGAGTTCAACTCCAGAATGAGATTTCCATTTTTTCGTGGGCTAAACATGAAAATTGAGTATCTTGTGCCAATTGTGGGGGAAGATAGCATAATCTGTATGTCAGGGGAAAAAAATCCTGAATTTCTTTCAATGATGTCATACAGCTATTTCTTCTGTCATGCATTAAATTGCAGAATTTATTTGTCCTCCCTCTTTATGTTTTACTGTAATTGTTTCCTTGGCTTATCCTACCTCTTGAATGCCTATTTAAAAATGGGTGGATGACTGACCTTCTCTCCTAAAAAGCCATCTGGCTTGAATGACAATGTACTGAAGAAATATCTGCTGAGAGCATGTCAGAGAGAGAACAGCATTTTGTATTAATCAAATATAGCCAATGTATAGACATACCAGTTAGTATATAATCCAATCATGCAAGCATGCATCCATGTACGTGCTTATTCTATCTGAGCCATAAGGATGATGGTTATTTTACAGTTGTTGTTGGCATAGAGTGAGCACCATGCAGGTTAATGATGTCCTGAATGTTCTGCATTGTTAGATTGTAGAAAATCATGTTCATATTGTGGATTGTGTGCTTAGTTAGCAATATTGTTGGGGAGAATATGAAGCCATGATCCAACAAATCCTTCTTTATGTCAAATTAAGCTTTCTTAATGTTCACATATATTTGGGTATAACCTCATTCATTTATTAATTATTTTTCTTACAAAACAGGAATCACCTGAGTATTTGAGGGAGCTCATAAGGAAAACGAGAGCTTTGACAGACAAGCCATTTGGGGTTGGGATTGTTTTAGCATTCCCCCACAAGCAAAATGTAAAGGTTGTACTGGATGAGAAGAT
This sequence comes from Colocasia esculenta, assembly GCA_014218235.1. NCBI lineage: Eukaryota > Viridiplantae > Streptophyta > Magnoliopsida > Alismatales > Araceae > Colocasia > Colocasia esculenta. The sequence goes on along the minus strand of CM024764.1, from coordinate 80,086,101 downwards.
TGCAGTATTGCAGATATCTTGGGGTGATTACCCTCGGGAGCTTGTAGACAGAGCTCATGGTGAAGGGATTAAGATTATGCATCAAGTGAGTGATTTATGCAGCATTTCAGCCATCAGGATTGCCATCTTTATGACTTCTACATTTCTGATTCTGTACTAGACAGCCTGGCTGGCCTGAGTTGTTTTTTGGTGCCGCTGTGCCAGAGCACATGGATTTCATTTTCACTTTTAGTTGCCCCAACTGGTACTTTTAGTGCTTTAGTAATTTTCTAGAGCTTAATTTTGCTAGTCATACTTGAGCTCGGATCAAAAGTTCCCAACAGGCGAGTGTGGAAGCATGCAATGCTGCAGTACTTGCAATTGTCAGCTTGTGCATGGTGCCTCCTCCGTCCATCTCTAAAAGGTCTCTAAAAGTGAGATTGAATCTATCAAAGTTTCTATTCCACACATATTTAGAAGCATATTCCTAGCAGACAAAAAATTCATTGAAATCCTCGAAAATATTTCTGATATAGGAAGCCTTCGAATTAATACTCAGTATATGTCTATAAAATTGGATGAGTAACTGATCATCATGTGAATAATGTGAATCAGATGTTACACATAATTGATTCTTATATGAAGAATAGCCCATCCTAATGCAAACAACATGAATCAGATCATATACTGACTAATAGATGTTTTTGCCATGACTACTAAGTCATTTGAGTATATTAACCTGCAAATTTCTGTTAGTATGCTGAATGTGATTGAGTTGTGGTAGCAATTATTATTAATATTTTCTATGTATGATCATAGGCATGCAATATCCAAGAAACTGTTAGTCTTCAGATATTGCTAGGTTATCTGTCCAACAATCATATGCCTTCGAATGTCAAACAATTGTTTCATCCTTGTTTTCTTGACACAACACCTTTTATCCTTGGAATATTTAGCAATCATGATATGTATACCACCTTTTAAATGGGTTCATATTTTAAGGTTAATTTTTCAATGATTAATGGTTAACAATAAGCACAGGTGGTCAATTTTCAGCTTCTCCTCAGCATTTAATTCTGTTTCTTGATATTTTGACTTATCTATCTCCTGGGAAGGTTGGGTGCATTGAAGATGCTGATAAAGCTTATAAAGCGGTGTAGATGCAATAATTGTTCAAGGTCGTGAAGCAGGTGGTCATGTCCTTGGGCAGGTACAAGATATACTAGATACTTTGACATGATTAAACCACCCCTTGGCAAGTCTTCTTGAATCATAAAATTGGAAATGGAAGTTCTCAGAATTTAACTTGCTCCAAATATGGTCCTGTTATTTGTTAACTTTTATCTTTACATGCTAGATGAACAAGGAGCTTGACCTCTAGTGGAAAGTTTTTTGCATATGGACAAATGATAAAAGCAAGACAAATGCATGGTTATTCTACACCTTTTTGAGTTGTCTTCCTTTTATCAACCACTCAGTTTAACTTGTTTCATTGTTAATTTGTTATGACTAGGCATCCTCATCTAATAACCTCATGTATATTTACTTTCTTGGCATGTCCTGAATGTATCTCACTTATTAAAAACTACCTTGTTTTGAATGTCTGCTATGAATATTGTATTAACTATTACACATCAATCTCGTGTGATAATCAGATAGATACTTTTCTCGTTCATGTTTTAAATGAATTCAAACCTTCACTTGTACTAAAATCTTCCTTTTTGTGTAGAGTTTCCAATTGTATAGTTTTACTTCGAGTAAAGAACTTATATCCTCCCACTTTTGCAGGATGGATTGATGTCCCTCTTACCAAGGGCAGTAGATCTAGTTTCAGGTAGCGGTGTGCCTATCATAGCTGCAGGAGGTATAGTCGATGGTCGTGGTTATGCTGCTGCATTAGCCCTTGGTGCCCAGGGTATATGTCTTGGAACTAGGTCTGTAACAGTATATTATTTCATGAAATAAAGGAAATCATGTAGATTCAAAAATATCTGCTGACCTTAATTCATTCTTTAATGTGACAGGTTTGTTGCTACAGAAGAAAGTTATGCTCACCCCAAATATAAACAAAAAATGATTGAGCTAGATACAACTGCATATACAAATATATTTGGCCGATCAAGATGGCCTGGTGCCCCACATCGTGTGCTGCAGACAGCATTCTTTGATGATTGGAGGCTTCTACCAGATCATGAAAATGAGACCAGCCAACCTGTCTTAGGCCATTCAATAATTCATGGAGTGGTGGGCTTTCTCTTTCCACTAGAATAACTTAGTACTGAATTTCTCTTTTTCCATTTTTGTTGGCTGGAAGTAGCTTTCTCCCATTTTTGGAATTTAGAATAAAACTGCTGGACTGGGTTGTCTATTGTCTTTACACTACAATAGATGGACTAGCAAATGGCAGCTAATACTTAATTTTCAAGATAATTGGAATTGTAACTGTAGAACTTTATGTGATTGAATTTGTTCCTCAGAGGTCGTCCCTGCAAGAATAATTGATTTCTTCCTGGAGAAGCATGATACACAGAACAAGATTGTTGAATTATACATATGAAGTCATCAGAAGCAGTTCTTAACAAGTGTAGCAATGAGCTTATTGTTCAGAAACGTGCAATAATGAAAAAGGAAGAAATTGTGGCATATGGCAGGAAAGCAAAGGAAAATATATAATTTGGAAACTTTGCTTCAAGAAGTCTATGAGATTGCAAAGTAGAACATGCTTTGAACTCTGTAGAACAGTATGTTTCCACGTGCATTGAACGGATAAAAGTCCTTTTGTAGTTATGTTCTCTTTGCTTGCATTTATTCAATGTGAATTTCACATGTCAAAATCTGACTTTAATGTGAATGACTTTTTCAATTTGATTATTTCTGCTGATTGCAGATATGCTTATAAGAGGGTGCAACATGTAGTTTTGCCTTTCCTTTTTCTACAGACTTGGATGATATTTTGTCACATTCAATAAACCGATGATGGAATCATTTTCTGCATCTATAAAGGAGTATAACTTGGATGTCTGATTTCTGTAGAAACTTAGTTTGATGGCCAGCTTTTTTATAAATTTTCTAAGCGTCTATTTACATAGGTCAACATTCTGGGCAATTAACTTGCAAAGCATGCATAGGTTTTATGTTTCCAAATGCATATTTTCTCTGTAAAATGAATGTTAAATAAAATTTATTGCACGGGGCCCAATATTGGGGGATCCCAGAGGCCTGAATGACATATTTCAAAGAAGTCTGGTAGGCTTGTTTCAAGTGATATTATGTGGAAGAAATCTATGTGAGAAGTTACATACATTTCTTGTCTCCTTGTATCTTCTTTTATCCGAATTCTTTTCTGGGATTTATGTTCAAAATTCAAGAATTCTTAAGTGTGGTGAGCTTAACCTTGAACTTCTTGTTCTACTGAAGGAAAAAGAGATCAGACGTTTTGCTGGGACCGTACCAAACAGGACCACAACAGGTGATATTGAGAGCATGGTGATGTATGCTGGCCAAGGAGTGGGACTCATCAAGGACATTCTTCCAGCAGGGGAATTGGTGAAGAGACTGGTGCAAGAAGCACAACTGGTCATTCAGCAGCAGTTCTATAATGCCGGATTTTCTTGACTCTGTCAGCTCCTTTAATTGACTCACCACTGCAATAAGCTGGCTCTAGTTGCCTCCATTGCACTGAAGAACATGCCCATGAAATCTGTCTAGAATGCATAGGTCTTTTGGTGACTGGAGAAGTTCAAAATTCGTTTCTTTGTTTATTTTTAGACATGCTTTAGGTACTCTGCTTGCTTAACACTTTATGCTTGGTTGTTTATATAATCACGTTCTTTGGATTTGATCTGATGCCACTTCTACTCACAGTTTCGAACTTTGAATATGTTTGATTCTGATTTTGGAAACTAATCACTATTTCCATGGTTCATTTTAGATGTCTACCAAAAAATAAATTGCACTTGTTCGTTACTTTGTTTTTCGTCAAGAAATGACATATAATATAGACCATTGGAAGTCCATTTTCCCTGTCTGGTATGAATGGGCTGTCTTATTTCATTACTGTTGTTACTTGTTAGGTCCAGATTCCTTCGCCCAGTGAAATGGGCTATCTAGGATCAGCTCAGACACAGTTTGGAGCCCGCTACTTAACGTTGGATCCGGTTCTTGTCGGATTTATTGGGCCTGCCATCTGTTCTCTTAGGCATTCTTCAAGAACAATCTCACATTTTTTTCTTGTGAAAAGTCTGGAGGTCTTATCATAGTGAGTAAATCTTTCTTACGGACGCACACTATCTACTGAGAATCCTTACGAATATTTGAATAAATCTCTCTTCCTACCTAATAAATCTACTGGAGATGGATGTGTAAATCTTAAAACTTTTCTTGGGGGGGGGGGGGGGGGGGGGGGGGGCAATGCGTCAAGTTAAGGTCAGGTTTATATATAGAATCTGATCAGAACCTGAAGTTAAAGTAAATTATAAAAGCTAAATTGTTTAGGAAAAATTAAAATTGAGCCTATATATATATATATATATACTGCCAAACGAGTGATGGTGGGTATGGTAGGCGACAAGGCTTGGTCAGATTGTGAGCTATAGAGAGATCCTCCTGATCTTTGACCAAAATGTTATATGCTATTTCTAATGCATGATGATTCCTAGTCTTGGACTGGCTTTTGTCCTCTTTTTTTTTTTTTTTTGGGGGGGGGGGGGGGGCGGCTTTTGTGCTCGTGATCTGCCTTTTGATGTGGATGTTAATTCCAATGCAGAATTTACCCACGTACTGTAGATGACGCATTCAAAATTTAGCCAATCTTTTACGTCCCATTTGATTGATGTAGGTTTGAAAGTTGAAAAGTCCTATGAACATTCGATTCAATATTTATAAATTCATATTCAAATCAGATTAAATAATGAGTAGAAGGGTCAGATTTCGTGTCTGATCTAATTCATTCCCTTGATATCAAGTGTTCGGTGAAAAAAAATTGTGTTCGGTAAGCTACACAGAGAATTCATTTACCTCAAATTATAACATGGAGATAATTCGGAGAACAAATGTACTTGATTTAGGTCGCAATCTTGCTTATTTATATATATATGGAAGTTGTTCATCTTATAGTTTTATATAGTATAATATAGTGGAGGATTGTTATGAGTGTATTCGAACCCATTGTCATCGAACGTCCTAGTGGGGTTTGCCAACAACTGCATGTCCATTAATTTTTATGTATTATAATCCTAGTACTAATTATGTTCGAATATAAATATCAGCATTCTAACTGAAGAATAAGTGGAAGGAATGTTCAAGCCAATTCAAGTGAAAGGAGAGTTAAGGAAGAATAAGAAGAACCTTTCAAAATATTAACTGTAAGTTAACAGTTTTATGTATAGATTACACATAATCAAATATCTCATACCTAACATCAATAGCATTAATCCTAAAATTATAGAGTATAACCAAATACCTCGTATAAGTTTATAGGACAATTTTGCGTCTGGTGAATCGTTTAGATAATATTTCCAAAGGGCTCTATATATAGTTTGTCCTCACAAGTCCAATATATTAAGCTTTCTCCCCCTCTCTATTTGCATCAGGCCGTTTCCTTTCGAACAAGTCTCATGTACGCAATGCAACTTTGTGATCAAGAGTTCATTACTAGATACTAAAAACTTCTACAGTAGTTACTGGGCAGAATGTTACTCGCGTTATAAGTGTCGCTTATCATCTGGTGATCATATGTGGTGCACCACCTTATCGGTCAAAGCAATATTCTAGCCATATATGCCACCTCAAGATCAGAAAAATCAATCAGACATAAAGCGGATGGAGCTTCTAAATATTTTTATGTTGAATGTTTGAAAATTTTCCTGCCCGCTTTGAAGGGAGGGGGGTAGGCAACGGATTAGATGGGGATATAAAAAGGGTTAAGGGATAAGAGAGTTTTGACGGAGGAGTTAATCTAATCTCAAGTTATTGGGGGAAAAAGGAAGACGGGTGGGGTTAGCGTACCCCATCTTTTTTGATGGCTTATTTTAACTCTCCTAACTCCTTAGCCCATTTAATATCTTAAAACTAATTTTCTTTAAAAATAATGTTAAACAACTCTTAATTAAAATATCGAGTTTTTTATCCCTCCACCAAAGCGGGAAGGTTTAGGAATGCCTGCCAACTTGCAGCAGCTCACAGATCATGGCATGAGAGAGTTGGAGACTTTGTCGCCAGTAACAGTCATCATCCAGTCTTTTCTGGGAATCGGCGAGCATCACCATCCGTTGAAGGCGTCCGAACCAGAAGAAAAGTTGAACCCCAGAGCTTCCCTTCTGTCATCACCAGTTGACATCCATCCCTCCACTGCGTCACGCTAAGCCTGAGAGCTAGTCTCTCCTCCTTCCCTCTCTTCTTCCTCGCCCCGCTTCCTCAAGTCAATCAGCCCATGCCATTGGACCGACCTATTCAGGCGAGAAGATGATGAACCCGTACGTACCTTGTGCACAGTGGGGTTGGCTGTGGTATCCATGAGATCCCCGTCCCTTTGCAGCATGTCATATGTGGGGCTCCCTGTCTCTCTGGATCACATTTTCTCCCGTTCGTTTCCTCTTCCAAGCATCTGCTAGTGGGGGTGCTCTCGTGGGCTGTTGGAGGGTGGACGCACTCAGAAGAACCTCTTGTCGTCAGTGGGGAATTAATTAAGCCAAGCCATGAAGGCTGCAGTCTTCAGCTTCCTGCCCTTACAGCTAGTCATCAAGAACCTTAGTCCTCTAGCTAGCTTCTTCACAGATCATGCTAACAAGTCACAGCCTGTCTCGGTACATCAATATTACGTCCAAGCTAGATTACTGTTTAATGATACCTGGCGTACGTACGTAAGATTTCATGGGTATGAAGGTGCAGATTGCGGTTAAGGGGCCTAACGTTAGAAGGTTGTAGGGCATTGACATCAATCAATTCTTCGTCCCTACCTCCTTGCGGGGATCTGCCAAATCCGCTCGAGCAGCAAGTTGCCGCAGGAATATTGCACACTACTACTACGTCGTTGCATTGGCTTGCCCCCTTGCACCGCGGTGAAACAGGGGTTGCCCATTTACCCGGTGACGTGATGATAACTAGGGAAGGGTCATCCCCTTGGTCGGGGTGATGGGTGGGGATGGGTGGCATCGTGGCTCTGGGAGACCGAGAGAGAGCATTGATAAATGTACAACAATGAAACTACAGTCTCTCTCTCTCTTCCTTCCCTCAAGACTTTGACAGCTCCTGGCGACGTCCCTGTACTCGGCAGGCTTTTCCCCTCTCCAGCACCACGAACCATCCTAAATGCGCAAAGAAGGAAGGAGGAAAAGACATTTCCTAAGCTGCTTGTTGATTGGAAAGCCTTGGGAAGTCACAATCTTACCGTCTGACTCTTACCATTGCCACATACCAATATCTTCGTTCACTGTTTATACTTTACTTTTCTCCCTGAACATCTCTCTCTTTCTCTTTCTCTTTCTCTCTCTCTGCAGCGGGCCTGTCACCATTCTGCCATGTCTGTGCTCTGTTTGACTAACTGCGCCCTCCACAGACGCAAACAGATCAGGAAAAGAGCACAGTATAGAAAACGAACAAAAGAAATAATAAGAAAAATCTCTGTTTCATACTTCACAATTCCTCCCCTCCCCTCCCCCCCCCTCTCCCGCCAGCATGTTTGCAGCTTTACAATTCATGCTACCATGTCATAATCTCCGTTATCTTTATTAAACTGTCCACATGTGTATTCCCGTTTTTCCTCTCTCTCTCTCTCTCTCTCTCTCTGTTTTATTCGGTGGCTGTCATATTGTACATTCTGATGAGCCATGGGGCCGAGGCGCATTAATTCTACCCAACTACTATCCCCTTTTAACTCCCACAAGCCATCGCTGTCTCCGTGACACCAAACGGGGTGCTGTTTGGAGAAGAAAAGGGCGAGCCTACAAACTATCAAACAGTCATGTCCGCACCACAAACACGAGTTCCTCCCATTTGCTTGTTCTCTCGCGTAGTACTGTTCCGCTGCCCTCCTTCTCAATGATAGAGGTGAAGCAGCTCACGTCTCTGATCGCCCCCCCAGAGCAAGCGAGAGCATAAAGCACCGCATCCATTGCATCGTCGCCCGGTTGGGTCTACAAAGAGACCACATTAAAGTCGTTTTCCTCCTCCTGAGGCCTCTTCTTCTTCTTCTTCTTCTTCCTCCCTCCGCCGATTCCCCTACCTAGCCCTCCTCATGGTGTTGCAATGACATGGTCCCATGACCAACTTTCTCTCTGTTTCATCCCTGCTCTTGACACTACTCAACCTCCTGTCACCAGCAACATCTGTTGGCAAATTGCCGATTTCTACTCAGCAGCTTTCTCCAGCCTCCTCTGTAGAAAGATATCCGGTCTCCGCTCCACAGGTGCTCTCTCTCTCTCTCTCTTTATATCTATCTATTTATCTATCTATCTCTGTCTCTCCTCTTTTTATTCTTATCTCGGGGATTTCACGTTTATATGCACAGGGTATGATAATGGAAGACAAGATCAGGCTTGGCTCGACGCCTCCGAGCTGCCATAACCGCTGCAACGAGTGCAACCCGTGCACCGCGGTTCAGGTGCCGACGCTGCCAGGGCACGACCAGGTCCAGCCAGGCCCCAACACCAGGGCGGCGGCTCCCATGGACGACGACGACTCCTACAAGAAGTACCCCAACTACAAGCCCTTGGGATGGAAATGCCGCTGTGGCGACCGCGTCTTCAACCCTTAGTAGAACGATAGAGACCCAAGCGTTTAGGAAAGCGCCGAACGGGTATAACACAGTTCTGTATGCAAATGGAGACCATGGCCTCCTTTGACCTTTCCTCCGTGTAGAACTCAGTTCCCTTGATGGGGGTCACTCTTTTGCACTGCAGATGCTTAATTATTCTTTCTCTTCTTTATCATCACTATCATGATCATTATCATCACCATTTTTTCTTTTTTTCTCTTCTTGTCAAGTTTTTCCTCTCTTCTTGGACACATGGTCAGTGAGATTCTTCTGAAGAAGAACGTGGGCACGCTCAGACTTTGACAGTGGAATTTATTACAGTTGGGACTTACACTTGCATTTCACCCATCTCTCACCGCACCGCTCTTCTTCCCCGTTCCTTGTTTATAGTCTGGTGCCCTTCCAGCAACGAAGGAAATGCTTGACACATTTGGCCTTATCATCTTGGGATTCTGCATGTTGACACCGACAACGCGTTGTCACACTGGGGTTTCTGTTCTCCGCCCATCGTTGCCGGTCCGGTTTAGCCCTGGGGCCCTGTCTACGTACCGAGGGGCGATGCCCCTTTGCTGTCTCAGTGCTCCTCGGGTTCCCAGCTGGACCTGGTGGCAGACGAACAGCATACAGGACGCCCACCACCGGTCCCTCACACCCTACACGGATGCTGATAGGACGGCAGCGATCGATCGAAGCCAAACAGCATCACGTACGTGGTTTAATCCTGTGTTCTGGATCGGATTTATATAGTCTGATGTTACAGGCACGGTTCATTAATTACTTTGGTAGCAGGATACTTCCAACAACAGTCTTTGTCTTCACATGTTCGTCAGATTTCTCTTGGATTTGATAGAATAGATCTGGATCTCCAGCCTCCCATCATGTTTGGCGACCGGATGAAAAAAGGGCGTGAATGAAGAATTTGACAGGACTGTTAAAATTCTAATGCATGTCATCCTGGACATTGGAGTCCATCGCCAAAAGCTTTGAGCTGATCACCAAATTTTTTTAGGATTTCTTTGACAATGAGAGAAAGAGATCGAGAATAAATAAATCATGTATGAATTATTTATATTTAAGAATTTATTTTATTTGAAATGATTTGAATTAGAGATAATTAAAAAGAGAATAATTTTTAATGCGATATAATACGATGTGATAAAGTGTGTATAATTTTCGTCATTTTATATCTAATTTGACACTATGTATAGAGAGAGATATATAATTTTTTAAAGTAAAATATTATAATTAATAAATTATCTTTAAAAATAATTTTAATCTCTCCTCCATGAGTGGGATAGTTATCCCTCCTTTATCTCCCTTTTGTCTTGAATAATTTGTCACTCTTATTTATCATATCTCAATTACTAAATTATTTATAATTTAAATTGGTACTAAAAAGGGGATCATAAACTTTTTTATCTCGTTATCAAACTCATCTTAATAAAATATGGCATATACAAACACACTGGCAAAAGTGACACGTTATATATTAACGTCCACAATAATTGATAAGTGTTCACCAGGATAGTTGGATACTGATCATGGAGAAGTATTAAGAAATTTGTAGGACATGAGTTGCGACAAACACATGCTCGTTGGCTTCTTGTGACGCCCATATCTCGTTTGCCAGGCTCTGTCGCTCACGGGCAAAATTCCAGGTAACAAAATAGGGGAATCTCTCCTAATGCTTGATCAATTATTCGCACAGGTTTACAAATCATGAAATACTGAAATCTGAAGTTTGTTAAGCCCAGATCACGATCTTATAATATATGTAACGTAAATAAAGATCTTATAAATATATGTAACGTAAATATACACATTTTATGGACAACATAATGTCTTCGGAATTTCTATATGTGCAGTTAAATTTTTTCAGAGTTCAGTATGCCTCTGTTTATTTGGTGAAGTTTTTCTCCCCTATATATACTGCCATATCACCCATATGTCTGTACCCTTGCAATGCGTTTACCATATTATATCTCGAGATTGACGTTTGCACTTTGCAGCACTGCATACGATTTGTAGATTGTGATTTACCACCAAGTCATTATAATGCTACGTACGCTTACAGATTGGAAGATTTTTTTTTTAAAATAAAATTTTAATCTACTACATCATTAATTGACGGGAGTTGAATCTTTAATTTCGTCTTTTAAAAAAATGATTTTTTTTTTAAATCTGCTGCTAGCTAGTAGGAGTTGAGTCCTTAATATATATATATATATATCTACCTAGTGTATATGGAAAACTACTCACTAAATCACTCTTTGACTACTGAAAAGTATTGTTGACTGAGAATGTGACATGTAAAATGACAACTCCTTGATTTTTATTTGCTTATTATTTTGATCTCTGCAGTTTTGCTATAAATTTTGACATGATTAATCCACTCCAACAATGGGGACTGCATGGGTACGACCATGAGCTCCCACACCTGCGTGCATGCTCTCTCTTTTTTCCATAGCCTCTTTCAGTACTGAGTTGCAATCAATTATATTAAGATCCGCAGCGGTGCTGTCAAACCAAATGTACATGATCCGTCTTTCTAAGATAACCAAGAGAATGAAGTCGGAAGGAGTACTACACTTCAACCTATTTAGTGTTCTTCTAATTCGTTTACTTGTGACGTTGAAAAGGCCCAGAAAGGACGTTAACGATTAAAAATTTGTTCACAGAGGTCTTATGTAGGGGTGTTAATGGGCTGGGTTAATTTAAAGCTCAATAGATAGTCCACTCTAGACTCAATTTGAGTTAAAATATATATGATAGCCCATTGATATCTTTTGAAGCCCATTTGTCAAACCCATCACTTGATGGGTTGGACTCGGGATAGCCCATTGGGCTAAGAGACATCAATAACAACCATACCTATCAATAACCACAATATCTACACATGCATTAAAAATATGCTTAAATAAAGAAACCAGTTTCCACCACAACAACAGTTCCCTTTAAATTAAAACATGCTTAAATTAAAATAGTGAATCTATCTACATATTAGCTTGATGGGCTGAAATGGGTCCCAATGGGTTACCATGGATTTGTTTTACTTTGATCCATTAAATTTGGGTTGGACTTGGGTTGGGTTATTTTAGTGTTGAACTAAACTGAGTTTAAATTGGGTCAGCCCAAGCCCACCCATTGACACCCCTAGTGTAACGTTGCGCGTTTTCCAGATCCCCGTGGATCCAGGTTTAGTGGGTTTAGTGGCCCATGTGAGGCCCATTAGTGTGGTGTGTTTTCTTACTAGATCCTTACCGGGTTTGGTTTGGGTCCGTGTTGGTGTTCAGCTTGCTGGACACAGTGTGTTGGCGTCCAGGTGGTGACGTCGATTGTGTGTTGACGGCAGTGGTGTGCCGTTACATGGTGTTAACGTCCATCGATGAGGACGTTGACTGTTGAACTTGGCGTCAGGCTTTGTGGACGTCTAGTTGTGGCGGTCTGGTTAAACGGCCAAAGGGTTGACGTTAACCTGGCATGCCTGTGTTTTATGGCAGACCCGAGCTCTGTTCTTTCCCCTCTCTCTCCCTTCCTCTTCCCCCACCTTCACCCTTGAGCTTCTTCGCGAGTTCTGACGGTCGGCGGGAGCTCGTGGGAAGGCGGTGGTGCGCGTGGTAGCGGCAGATCGGGCGGGGAATGACGGATTGGAGCGCGGTGTTCGTGGGACGTTTCTCGGGTTTCGGCGTGATTCGAGGTTCTTCGGGAGTTTAATTGCGTTTCTGAGGTAGGGGTTGAGCCCTGTTAGCTTGTTAGAAACATTAAAACACGACTTAATCACTTGAACCAGCATTTTTATTGTATTTTCGGATCAAGTCGTACCATGCGGGGTTAAAGGGTGGTTTGATGAATTAATGTGTAAAGCATGTTGTAATGGGTTGTTCCGGGTTCTAGTATGTTAAAGGAACCATTTTTATATGTTTTTCTGTAGTTTAAACGTTGGAAAACCTGTAGAGCTGGATTAGGGTTTCTGTAGGGTTTTAGGCCGGAGAACTTGGCGTCAAGATCGCTTGCCGCCAAGATCACCAGCCGGGAGATAGACGGCTAGATCGCTTGCCGTTTACTTCCTTCAAACGGCAGTCGATGTTGCCGCCAACCTGTGCATGTATCCATGCAGTGTGTTTACGTAGTTTTCCTGGTTATGAATATTGTGTGATTGTGTGTGCATGGCGATGACCGGTGTGAGCCAGTGCACTTGTTATGCTCTTGGAGCATACTGCTCATGTAATGGGCATGTTTTACGTAAATGATATGTGATGTACGTAATCGCTTTCCGTGGTATGTGTGGTGTGTTGGCACTCGTGGCACTCTTGGAGTGCGTTGTCCATGTGTTGGACATGTGGTTTACGTGGAAGACGTGTGGTACACCATCCAGGGTGTAATATACACGTATTGCCTACGTGGTTTGAGTGTGTGTGTGCTACACACTCTGTTGTAATATAATTCTGGTAATTTATCGTAGTAACTGGGCAGTGAGGTTCTTGTGTGAGCCTAGCCATGATTTGTGGTGTTTGGGCAGTGAAGGTCATATGTGGACCTAGCCCTGATTTGTTGTTGTCTTTCGAATAGTGTTATATTGATTTATGTGTTAAGTGGTCTGTGTTGCCACGAAGGTCATTTCGTGACCAATGATAGGCAAGTTTGTGGTTCAGTTATGTGTTGGTGTGGGATAGCTTTGGGGTCACACGGTGACCGATGTTAAGCTAATCCTAACACTTGTATATTGTGAATTATAAGAAAAGGTTATATGTGTAAGTATCGTGGTTTGTGCTAGCCGAGTGTGGTGGTCCGGCGTCTATTCCGGAATGCCTCTCTAGTCGGGTATCCCAGGTTCTTTGTGAGCCAGACACGTGTGTTTGTTGTGCTCGGGGTTTTGTCCCAGTACTTGTGTTGTACCGTTGAGGTCTGTGTCGTCTTCCTGGACACCCTCACTCTTGTGCTTGAGTTGTACGTCCGGCTGAGGGAAAGACGGCAGTAGGGCAGCGGCTTGTGTTGTGGGTGTGTAGTCGCTTGTAGCGCGCTCGTAGTTGGGGGTACGGACACCAGTAGTCGACACTGGTCCCCGGCTAGTCCTGTTTTCCAGTGCCTCACTTTAGAGTGCTCCGGCCAGAGACTCTAGAGGTGCCAGGCATGGGCCTGCAGTTGTGTGTCTGCAGGTGTGGTGTTGGTTGGTCTCCACAGTTGTTTGACTTCTTCCTAGTGGAGCGGCAGTTGGACCTTTCGTCCGTGACTGCGAGACTGAGAGGTTGTTCTTGTGTTGTGTTGTCCGGGTTGGATATTGGCCTGATCAGCCAGTAGTCCGTTCCCGTGTGGTGGCGTCGTTCTTTCTGACTCGTGCTTTGCCAGTGATTGTGGTTTGTGAGTTTGTGACTCGTGGTCGAGGTTTGACCAGTTCGAGGTGTGCCCTGGTGTTGGCACAGTTGTGTCTCAGTTGTGGTTTGTGTGACTCGTCGATTAAGGTTTCACCTGTAATATTGTGCTTAATTAAAAGTATAATATAATTATGGATCAGTGTGGTGTTTATCACCTACTTGTACCCTTGTTTGGGTGTTTGAGTTGTGGTACCTCAGAGTAGTAGGTACCTATTTTCCTTCGAAGGTTACTTTGTAGTTTTGTGGTGGTACATTGTGTACCAATCTTTCCGGGTACTTGTGTGTTGTGGAGGTCTTGTGGTTTGACCTGCCACTTGTTGTATCCTAACTATTCTAAGTAGATCTTTGTTTATAATTTATTGTGGATTAGTTTGTGATTATTAATTATGTTACCTTTGTGGGTAATTTGCCGATGAGGCTTATGGCCTAGGCATATTGTGGTTTAGTTGAGCTATGCTCCGTGGAGGCCGTGTGAGACCTTCCACAGTTTGAGTTTTACTCATCTTGGGTATGATTCCAATTATAGCTTTAGTGTGTTATGGATTGGCTTCGTGTTAGCCAGTTCCATTACCTTTGAGTAGTTCTGTTGTAAAGTGGTTGGGAGTATAAAGGACCAGCTCTTTATTAGTAGTCCTATTACTCAAGTGTTTGAGGTTCGCCTGTGAAGCTTGTAGCCTGGGCAGTGACTTGCCTGTGTGGCTTATAGTTTAGGCAACCCGTTGTTGTAGCAGTGTGCCAGTGAGACTGCGGTTTAGGCACTTGGTTGTTGGGCTGACTAATGATATTATGTTAGTCCTGTAGTCCTACTTTTCTTCTGAGGACTTTATGTTTATTATCATGAGCATGTTAAATTGTTATTTATTGTAATGATGTGAGCATGAAATGGTTTGGCTATTGTTGTTGCCAATGAGACCCATTGGGGTCGAGGTGTCTGTGGTTACAGTGTTGTTTTGGGTAGCCCCTACTGAGCCAGTGACTTGTTGAGGCTCACTCCCCTACAGTTCTTTTCAGGGCTTGCCGTGTGTTTGGCTTGCAGTGGCGTTGCGTCAGACTTGTACCACCAGCAGTAGTTTAGTAGTTAGGGTTGTGTGAGCTTGTGCTCCCTCGGGGTATGCCCCAGGTAGTTGTACTCTTTTAATTGGACATGTTTTAATGTAATGGGACAGTTGTACAAATTTGTGAACAGATATGAGCACATGTACTTTCTTGTGTCTTATATTCTTGTGGTTTGTCTTTTTGTACTCTTACTGGACTCGTGTGTGAGATATCCCTTGTGACACTTCAGTGCGTTCGCGGGAGGCGGATCTGGATATGGAGCCTTAATGGGCATAAATACCCCGGTCTGTTACACCTAGTCTTATGGGAGTACAATCGATCGAGTATATACCTAAACCCAATTTTTTAGAAAGGAACGGATGGCGATGGACCTAGTGACAAGTTTGGATCCATCTTTGATGCTCTTCCAGATCTTCTTATCGGATCAATCTCCCTGGCCAGGAACAAAAGCTAGACTTATTCTATTGATGTTATTAAATGTGAAACTATTTTTGAAGGTTGTTGCTCTAGAGTTAGGTCTTGTTTGATAACACTTATTGAACCTCTCATGTCTGAAGTGATCAGACATTAGAGATTTAGATTGTTTGATAAACTATCTTAATAAATGTCTATAAATATGTTTATTATCTTAAAGTACCTCTTAAAAAAAGTGATGGAATGACCACTTTGTTTCCTTCAGACCCTTCCTGATGCGGGAGGTGTTGGAGGCGGTGGAGGATTCTGCGGAGGTGAAGGTCCCTCCGCAGCTGAGTCGCCCGGTTGTGCTGCTCCTTAATTTGTTCCTCCTCCTCGGGTTCCGTCTTTCTTCCCCAGCCATGGCCCTTCTGTAATACCCTCAAATTTTAAATATCATCACTACAAGAAAATGCGGCTTTTTCGACGGAATGAATCCGTCGGAAATCCGACGGTAATCCGTCGGAACATGAACCTTCTGTAATACCCTCAAATTTTAAATATCATCACTACAAGAAAATGCGGCTTTTCCGACGGAATGAATCCGTCGGAAATCCGACGGTAATCCGTCGGAACATGAGCCTTCCGACAGCTTTTTGTTCGAAGCTCGTCGGAAATGGTCCGTCGGAAATACTTGATCAGAAATTACCGACAGAAGAGAATTCCGTCGGAAATAGGTCAGAAAACTCTGACGGACACATTCGTCGAAAATGTCGTCAGTATTTACCGACGAGTATTATGTCGGTAAATCAGTCGGCATTTCTGTCGGTAAATACTGACACAAACCCGTCGGAAAAATCTGTCAGAACTAGAGACGGAATTACCGACCGATTTATTCCGTCGGTAATTTACAATTTCCGACGGCTATTTATCCGTCGGAAAATCCGTCGGAATGTGCAGTATATTTTTTTAAAAAAAATTGACAAATAAAAATGATTTTTCAAACCTGCTACAATATTCATAAATTTCATAAATACTCATGATCAACATAAAATCATAAAATACAACAATTATAAAATCATACAAAATAATAAATACAAAAAATCAAGACAGATCTGCTGGATCGTCTGCTGTCCCTGCCTCGTCATCGTCAGGTGCCATAGGTGGATCCTATATTAAAAAAATTAATATGAGAAATATTAATAATAATTAAAAGACATACATTATTTTCAAAAATTAAATTTAAAATATGTGATTATTTCTCAAGTTTAATTAGATACTATTTTTAGATCTATCGTTTCTTGGGTGTTTTTTAGATCTGTCATTTGAACGCCGAACATAATCCGGAGATCCAAATTGGATTCCGTCAGTTCGCACACGTCACTTTAACCCACCCGATCGTGTCGGAGAAAACGGCACACCGATCCGATCCCTATTTGGGATTTTGGACCCCCGGGTTGTAGGTTTTAGCCCTTTATATATACTTGGCTGTTTTTTAGATCCGTCATTTCAATGCCCAGCCCAATCCGAGGATCCAAATTGGATTCCGTCAGTTCCCACACGTCACTTTAACCCACTTGGTCGTGTCGGAGAAAACGGCACGCCGATCCGACCCCTATTTAAGATTTTGGACCCCCGGGTTGTAGGTTTTAGCCCTTTATATATACTTGGCTATTTTTTAGATCCGTCATTTCAATGCTCAACCCAATCCGGAGATCCAAATTAGATTCCGTCAGTTCCCACATGTCACTTTAACCCACCAGGTCGTGTTGGAGAAAACGGCACGCCGATCCGATCCCTATTTGGGATTTTGGACCCCCGAGTTGTAGGTTTTAGCCCTTTATATATACTTGGCTGTTTTTTAGATCCGTCATTTCAATGGCCAACCCAATCCGGGGATCCAAATTGGATTCCGTCAGTTCCCACACGTCACTTTAATCCACCCGGTCGTGTCGGAGAAAACGGCACGTCAATCCGATCCCTATTTGGGATTTTGGACCCCCGGGTTGTAGGTTTTAGCCCTTTATATATACTTGGCTGTTTTTTAAATCCGTCATATCAATGCCCAACCCAATCCGGGGATCCAAATTGGATTTCGTCAGTTCCCACACGCCACTTTAACCCATCCGGTCGTGTCGGAGAAAACAGCACGCCGATCCGATCCCTATTTGGGATTTTGGACCCCCGGGTTGTAGGTTTTAGCCCTTTATATATACTTGGCTATTTTTTAGATCCGTCATTTCAATGCCCAACCCAATCCGGGGATCCAAATTGGATTCCGTCAGTTCCCACACGTCACTTTAACACACCCGGTCGTGTTGGAGAAAACGGCACGCCGATCCGATCCCTATTTGGGATTTTGGACCCCCGGGTTGTAGGTTTTAGCCCTTTATATATACTTGGCTGTTTTTTAGATCCGTCATTTCAATGCTCAACCCAATCCAGGGATCCAAATTAGATTCCGTCAGTTCCCACACGTCACTTTAACCCACCCAGTCGTGTCGGAGAAAACGACACGCTGATCCGATCCATATTTGGGATTTTGGACCCCCGGGTTGTAGGTTTTAGCCCTTTATATATACTTTGCTATTTTTTAGATCCGTCATTTCAATGCCCAACTCAATCCGGGGATCCAAATTGGATTCCGTCAGTTCCCACACGTCACTTTAACCCACCCGGTCGTGTCGGAGAAAACGGCACGTCGATCCGATCCCTATTTGGGATTTTGGACCCCCGGGTTGTAGGTTTTAGCCCTTTATATATACTTGGCTGTTTTTTAGATCCGTCATTTCAATGCCCAACCCAATCCGGAGATCCAAATTGGATTCCGTCAGTTCCCACACGTCACTTTAATCCACCGGTCGTGTCGGAGAAAACGGCACGTCGATCCGATCCCTATTTGGGATTTTGGACCCCCGGGTTGTAGGTTTTAGCCCTTTATATATACTTGGCTGTTTTTTAAATCCGTCATTTCAATGCCCAACCCAATCCGGGGATCCAAATTAGATTTCGTCAGTTCTCATACGCCACTTTAACCCATCCGGTCGTGTCGGAGAAAACAACACGCTGATCCGATCCCTATTTGGGATTTTGGACCCCCGGGTTGTAGGTTTTAGCCCTTTATATATACTTGGCTATTTTTTAGATCCGTCATTTCAATGCCCAACCCAATCCGGGGATCCAAATTAGATTTCGTCAGTTCCCACACGTCACTTTAACCCACCCGGTCGTGTCGGAGAAAACGACACACCGATCCGATCCCTATTTGGGATTTTGGACCCCCGGGTTGTAGGTTTTAGCCCTTTATATATACTTGGCTATTTTTTAGATCCGTCATTTCAATGCTCAACCCAATCCGGGGATCCAAATTAGATTCCGTCAGTTCCCACACGTCACTTTAACCCACCCGGTCGTGTCGGAGAAAACGGCACGCTGATCCGATCCATATTTGGGAATTTGGACCCCCGGGTTGTAGGTTTTAGCCCTTTATATATACATGGCTATTTTTTAGATCCGTCATTTCAATGCCCAACTCAATCCGGGGATCCAAATTGAATTCCGTCAGTTCCCACACGTCACTTTAGCCCACCCGGTCATGTCGGAGAAACGGCACGCCGATCTGATCCCTATTTGGGATTTTAGACCCCCGGGTTGTAGGTTTTAGCCCTTTATATATACTTGGCTATTTTTTAGATCCGTCATTTTAATGCCCAACCTAATATGGGGATCCAAATTGGATTCCGTCAGTTCCCACACGTCACTTTAACCAACCCGGTCGTGTCGGAGAAAACAGCACGCCGATCCGATCCCTATTTGGGATTTTGGACCCCCGGGTTGTACGTTTTAGCCCTTTATATATACTTGGCTGTTTTTTAGATCTGTCATTTCAATGCCCAACCCAATCCGGGAGTCCAATTTTGATTCTGTCAGTTTCCACACGTCACTTTAACCCACCCGGTCGTGTCGGAGCAAACGACACGCCGATCCGATCCCTATTTGGGATTTTGGACCCCCAGGTTGTAGGTTTTGACCCTTTATACATACTTGACTATTTTTTAGATCCGTCAATTGAACGCCCAACCCAACTCGGGAGTCCAAATTGGATTCCGTTAGTTCCCACACGTCACTTAAACCCACCCGGTCGTGTCGGAGCAAACGGCACGCCGATCCGATCCCTATTTGGGATTTTGGACCCCCAGGTTGTAGGTTTTGACCCTTTATATATACTTGGGTGTTTTTTAGATCCGTCAATTGAACACCCAACCTAACCCGGGAGTCCAAATTGGATTCTGTCAGTTCCCACACGTCACTTTAACCCACCCGGTCGTGTCGGAGAAAACGGCACGCCGATCGGATCCCTATTTGGCATTTGGACCCCCGAGTTATGTGTTTTGACCCTTTAGATGCAGGTTTTTTTAATATCCCTATTTTAGATTTCTTTTTTTCCCTGTTGACATTCTTTAGTGGTTTCATCTCATCCAAAGTATATGAAATTAATATTAATACTGACCTAAGGTGCTGGTTGTGTAGGGTGTACTCCCTACATGGCTGAGATCAACTGCTGAACCATATCGCCGAACTGCGTCTGTAGCTCTGCCTGCTGTGTCTGTAGCTGTGCCCGTAGCTCTTCTCGAATGAGGTCTCTAATCTCCTCTACACCACTGACGGGGGGCGCAGCAAATGAACTCGCGTATGCCGGAGGAGGGATCGAACTCGCATATGAGGACAACACTGGATGAGTATCCAGGCTGTCCCCAAAGCCGTACACTCGACCCTTCCTCGTCCCTCCCGCTGCGTCGACCCAAGCCTCCGGATCCAAGTCTGGCTGGGGAGTGCCCTCTGCATAGCGCTCCGCCATCGTCCTGTCGTAGGTCTCCTACAGAACAAATTAAAATTAAATTATTGAAAACAAATTATTTTAATATCTTAATTGAAATCATAATTTATAGCTTGACTTACAGCGATTGTGCGGGCACTCTCGCTAACATAGTCATCCGTCCCCTTCTACTTATGAGTCCGATCAAATAACTCGCGAAAAGTAGGGGCACGCTCGAGCTCGTGATGCTTACAATTCAAAAAAATTAGTTAGTTTCACAATAATAATCAATGTATTAAGCAATTGAACAATAATATGCTTACCAATTTTCGGTTGTGGGTCGCATAAGATACGGACCCACTAGTATGCACATTCTTCTCCGGAATGGATGATCGGTTGTGTTTTGCCGCCTGTGACCACTCCTGCCATGGTCCAGCAGCCCAACGCTCACAAAGGGACTCCCAATAGTCCCTCCTCAGCCAAATAGGGTCGTAATCCAGCCAAGCCATAGGATCCCAGTTGCCTGTGGTCTTCATTTCCTTGTCCCGGGTTTCCCACATCGACTTTTTTAAATTAGTCTGGGCAATAGACTCCCAGACGGCTCGAGCTCGAGGGAGATCCTCAGGTCTCGTGAACGCGAACCTCCACTGTAAAGAAATAAAATTACTCAACTTTCTGCACTAACAGAGATAGTAATTAAATAAAGAAATAAAAATACCGTGAACATGTCAAATAATAAATCCCGGACGGGCACCGGGAACTCTCTCCATGCATCCACTGGTCCTGGAATATGTGCGTGGACCAGCGACGTAATATAGCGGGAAGCAGAACCGGGATCTATCTTCCCCCTGTAATTGCACATTAATTTTGTACATGAAATGGATAACATAAATAACAAATACAGTAAGTTTGAAGTGATCAACTTTACCCTGAGATCCAGCATGGCTGCCATCCTGGTAGCTGAGGCCCCTCCTCAACTGCTGGATGTTGGCTCTCCACCTCTGTTGAAAACAATTTAGTACACTATTATTGTATAAATTACAAGAAAACAAACATACTAATCTATTGAAACATACATGTACCTGGTGGTGAGGAAGAAGGGGAATGTGGCACTACTCGCGTGGTCGGCGGGGAGGCGGTCCCTGCAAAATTATATACACATTAGAAAATATGAATTTAAATTGAACAACAATATATACGTATACCTGTCGCCTGGACGACCGCGTCGACGGGGAGGCAGTCCCTACAAAATTATATGTACGTTATATCTCGTGAATTTAATATGAACAATAATATATAGAGTTTTGTGTTTACATATACATATACCTGTCGTGGACGGGGACGTGGACCCTCGGCCAATGGACGTGGAAACCGTCCGACTCCGTCCTCCACGTACCATATCTCTATTGAGATAAATAAAAATATAACATGTCATCAGTACTCAAATTTGAAGTAGCAATTTAATATGAACATATAATTAGCAACAACACGAAGTTCTTACAAAATATAGGGTATATTATCTATATTCATCATCAGATGCTGAAGACATGTTTAATTCAGCATCATCTTCGTCATCATCCTCAACTTCATCCTCATCATGCCGGGACTGTTCCTCCACATCAGACTCCACCTCCCGCTCAAGGGCATTTGGGTCAACTTCTTCCTGTTCGTTATCCTTATATAAGCAAATTGTTTCATTTATATCATCAACACTGAACTGCGTAGAAGCTGCCAACTCTCGTGCGCCACTCCGATCTGTTTGAAAAAAATTGTCATCAACACCTTCGAGCTCATCATCAGCCGGGAGAAGCTCATACTCAGGGAATAGCCTTGATTTCACTCTACATGCAGCCCACCAATCTCTTAATTTGAGGGATGAATAATTTGAATAATAAATTTGTTGGGCTTGTGCCGCCAGAATGAATGGCTCATATGTACTCAACTTGGACTTATGCTTGACATCGACAATTCCATATGACCATAACAATTTCAGCTCATCAATCAACGGTCTGAGATATATGTCTATATTTTTTCCTGGACTTTTTGGACCCGGAATCAGCAATGAAAGGAACAGATTCTCATGCTTCATGCACATGCCTGGCGGAAGGTTATACGGTGTTAGGAATACTGGCCAACATGAGTAAGATGCCACCGAGCCTCCGAATGGATTGAAACCATCTGTGCATAAACCCAGCCGCACGTTGCGTGGATCCCTTGAGAAGTAAGGATGAGTACGGCTAAAATGAGCCCAAGCTTCACCATCGGCAAGATGACTCATTTCACCTTCGTCATGATGGACTGTTTCCGCATGCCAAGTCATATGTCCAGCTGTCTTCGGGGACATGAACAACCTCTGCAATCTGGGTGTGATCGGAAAGTACCGTAATGACTTATACGGAACATCCTTCTGCTTTGACTTGTCCCCTCTCTTGGGCTTGAATCTATCATGTTTACAAATACAGCATGATGTCTTCTCCGCATCATCTTTGTAGTACAGTATACAGTGATTCAGACATTCATCAATTTTCATAAAACCAAGCCCCAGATCATTCACCATCTTCTTCGCACGGTAAAAGTCAGCATGTAACCTCTCTGATTGAGGAAGCATACTCTTGACGAGTAAGAGAAGCCGATCAAAACAACTGACGCTCATATGAAATTCAGATTTCAAATTCAGTAGCTGCGACACTGCAGACAACCGTGTATGCTTCTCACAACCATCCCATAATGGCTCATCAGCATCTCAAAGTAACTGATAAAATCTCTGAGCTGTATCATTCGGAACTTCTTCATTTGTTTGATCTTCATGAATATTGAACTCCAGACTAGCAGCATCGACAACCATATCTACGTACGTACTTGTGGAGGCAAAGTAATTAGCTGGTGCAAACGACTGAATATTCAACTCACCATGAGACGACCATAACTCATAATGGGCAACAAATCCTCTCGTATACAAATGATGCTGCACATCCCATGTCGATATCCACTTTCTGTTCTTACAAGCCGAACACGGACATCGGATGTTACCCATCGGATCAGCTGCTACTGATGAATTACTCAATGCAAACTAAATAAAACTGTCAACTCCGTCTTTAAACTCCTCGGTCACAACTCCATTCACTATTCCACGGTACATCCATGACCGATTCTCATAAGACATTTTTCCTACACAGATTAAATGTCATGTCACGAGTTAAAATCCAACACACCCTCACATCGTTCAAGTACCATACATATGATACATACGTTATATGGAGAGTCCCAGAGCTAATGGGTGAAACAAAGCGTTGACGTAAAGATAAATGAAGAGTAAGCATATATGAATATCAAATAAATTTGAGCACTATATAAATACTTAATGGTATTGAACATTAAAAAGAACACAAAGACTATTTGTTCATACAAACCGTGATGTCTTCATATTAGGCCACCACCACTTGATCGGCTCTTTATTCACCAGCTTCTTATTAGATTTCCTAGGTTTTTAACTAACCACTGATATCCCTAAATATAGTTTACCAAATACATCTCTTTGTACATAATGGGAAGACATAACTTTCAGAATGTCATGCTCTTTGACACAATTATTTTCCACAAATTTTGACCAGTCTTTTCCACTAAACATGTACATACTACCACACCAACTACGTCGTAAGATTACAGAATATCGCAGTCCTTTTTCATCTTGAACAATAATAGATAATCCACTTTTATTTTCTAAACTTTGTCTTTCTTCTTTCTGAATAATCTTTATGATTTTCTTCATCTTCTCTTTCACCAAAAGTAAACCATCATGCAATCTTCGAATATCCATCGGTAATATCTTTCGTTCAAACAAACACATACTTTGATACGTTGGGCATTTGTTCTTCTTTGAGTCTAATTTCCAATCGTGAACTCTCATCACTAATTAGAAAAAAATTTATAACAATTTATTCATGAGTAATTTAAAATATGAAATTAAATCATAATATGGTAAATATGAAAGAATCAATCAAATGACTACAAATAAACAACGAGCAATGCAACACCTCATTTAATTACCAAAAGAGATTGGTACAAGATTACAAGTGCCATCACTAATATGAATTGGCTTGTAGGAAACTCACTAAATGTATATCAGAGAGGAGTGAGTAGATGCATCTGAAATTTTCAACAAATAATACAAACACATAATAAATGACCACCTAACTGCGATCAAACATTCACAGACTGTCCAAAACGGGACAATTCAAGACTTTGAGTTAGATATACAGGTTCTCATTATTGAAAATAAGACTCGTGCACATCAATCTCAAAGTCTTGAACGGGAAGGTTCATTGACACGGGCTTAACACGCTCTCGTGAGGTGTGTGCAGTGAAAAAATGCTATACATGCATTGATCAAATTTAAAACCCAAATAAATATGAAAGAAATATGGAAACAAAATCATACATGTGAACAAGTGCAATAATAAACCAAATTGCATTAAAGTAAGAAATACAATACTAATCACTAAACTGAAAGTAAGCAATTAAAAACAATCCATATAATAGTGTTATATTGAAATAAGTTTGAATTAAGGATCTAATAGCTACAAGAAAGATTTTGTACTCATTTTTTTAAATCTTGATCAAGTCACATTACAGTTCCATGCCTTTAGCATTCAATTCAAGAGGGAGAATGGGATCATTGAGACCCTTCATGTGCTTTCTATAGATAAAGTCTCTGCTTCAGATCAAAAGATCGATCTAAACCTGAAGATTTCTGTTTACAAGGGCAATCTTAGGCTATGTTTGGTACCCAAAATTTTGGAGTTATAGAATGGGATAGAGTGAAAATATCTTCTAAAATTTGAAATTATAGACTGTGATAGAGTGAGGATATCCCTAAAATTGTGGGGAATTTTAGAGATATCCTCACTCTATCCTAGTCTATCCAAATACTAAACATAACATAAGATTCTTATAACTAAACCTAGTAATTAATGATAAGTTAGTTTTGAAAATGCTTCAATGTCAAATTTTTTGATGATTGTCATATAAAAGCTCACAGCTCTTTAATTGAAAGTTAGATCGAGAAATATATATCCTTGGAAAACTTTGAAGGCTCCAAGTATATTATAAATTGGTTTCCAGGGTTGGTGCCTCCTCCATTGGGGCAAAAACAAGGAACAGCAGGGAAGCAAGCTACGCACATGTGGGGGCTCTCTCTGTCTTGTTATGTTATCATTATGCGTTCAAATTTTTAGAGTAGGTGGATACCCAATTAGAGTAGCTCTCAAAAGGGTGGGCATAGTAGTACCCATAGCTTTTCTCTCCTGATCAGGGTGTTGTGGCCCTCCTCAAACCCAAAACTGGTATATATATATATGTTAGTTTGGAGTTGAAACATATATATAGACAAATTAATTAAGACTCTTTATCAGATGTTTGATTATTTTTTAGTCTTTAATAAAGTTGTAACTTATTACAGGTGGGGGGGGGTGGTGGGAAGGGGAGGGGGGCCGGGTGGGGGGGAGGGGGGCATCGTGCAGGTGGGGGGGGGGGGGGTGGGAAGGGGAGGGGGGCCGGGTGGGGGGGTGTGCAGGGGGCCGAGTGGGAAGGGGAGGGGGCCGGGTGGAGGGGGTGTGCAGGGGGCCGGGTGGGAAGGGGAGGGGGGCATCGTGCAGGTGGGGGGGGGTGGGAAGGGGAGGGGGGCGGGTGGGGGGGGGGGGGGGGGGGTTGAGGAGGGCATCGTGCAGGGGAGGCGGGTGGGGGGGAGGGGGGGCCGGGTGGGGGGTGGGAAGAGGAGGGGGGCCGTAGGAAGGTGGCGAGGGGGGGGGGGTGGGGAGAGAGGGGGAGGTGGAACGCACCGGGAGAGGGGCGGCCGGCGGCGAGCGGCAGCAAGCGGGGCAGCGGCAGCGGCGGCGAGCGACGCAGCGGCGAGCGGCGGCGGCGACCGGCGCAGTGGCGAGCGGCGGCGGCGACTGGCGGCGAGAGAGAGAGAGAGAGAGAGAGAGAGAGAGAGAGAGAGAGAGAGAGAGAGAGAGAGAGAGAGAGAGAGAGAGAGAGAGGTTTCGCCGGAGGAGGTAAAGCAGTTTTACCGACGGAAATATTTCCGTCGGAATATCCGTCAGTAATATTTCAGTACCGACGGATTTTTCTGACAGAAACAGATTTTCCGACGGATTTTTTTAGTCGGAATATTCGTCGGAATTACCGACGGTAAATAATCCGTCAGAAAAATCCGTCGGTAATCCCGCAAATTCTTGTGGTGCATGTTTTACTTATAAATTCTTGTTTATGCAAACCGATTAGACTTAAATTGAGATATTTAGGATTAAGGGTATGTTTAAGGCACTTTATCATATCCAGGTATCACTTTCGGTCGTGCGCACCCCGACAGGGCGACACCGAAAAACTGTAACGAAAATAAAATCTGAGAACACCATAATTCTTAGAAAAATATGGTGGTATCAAATATGTAATTATCCAGAAATTTTGACGACCAGATTTTGAGATTAAGTCGATGCAACTATTTTTGGGGTGATTTTTCACCCAGTAGAAAATAAATTCTAAAAATTAAACTAAAATCACCATAATTTGTAAAACCATCACATTAGGCTATGGTTGAAATTTCAACACAAACGGACATTGTTTGAACATCTTTACATAGAGATTATTGGGCCACTTGAATTAAGGGTCAATTACGGGATGAATTTTTGGGTGATTTACGTGTCAGGCTCTACAAAGGCCATCACACATTAGGATAAGAATAAAACATGAGTTAAACCTCTTACACGTTAGTTACATAGGTGTAAGTGTTAGATGGGGTGCATGAAACACGTGTCACAGTAAAAATCAAATGGTTTTTACTGTTACACCTGGTTACAGGAGGTGGCGTCATGCATGTGATGGTCTATAGGCTATAAAAACCTCTCCTCACCCTTCGTACGCACCCTTTCCACCCTTTGTACCTGCTCACCCTTGCACACCATAGCTGCTACTTCCATTTTCTTCTGTTTCTTACTGCTGGAGTGGCCTTGCTGAAGTTATCTCTGCACCCTTGCGTGGATAGCTTGCAATTGGAGCTGGTTGTTGTGTGTTCTTACAGCTTCGTTGCTAAGGATTACATCTCTCAGGTTGCATCTGTCAAAGTGGTCAACCGTGCAAGCTTCTTATTCCTTCTTCTTGTTTCTGTGAAGCTTTACATCAAGGAGAAACTTACTCTAATCAGTAAGGTAGGATTCATCTCCCATTGATCGGTTCTGTCCTCCCCACATGATAAGAAAATCCTCTTGATAAGCATACAAGATGATATACCTGAAGCTATTCTATTTTTCTTTCAGTTTTGGTAAAACGTTCTTAATGGGAGAAGAACAACCTTGTTCCACTCTAAAGACTATTTTCTATCTTCTTCTTCCACCCTTGATCTTTGTACCGGTTATAGAGTGTTGCTAGAAGTCGCCATATCTTTCGAACAGTGTGATTACTTTCCATTTAGATATTTGTACCTCAAACTTTGATTTGGAGTCTTAAATACCTTGAGTATTAATGTTTATTTTGTGGGGATCTTTCCATTTAATCCTTGTTATAAGGGCCATACTTTCAGTGCTATGTCATGTTAACTTCTAGCTAGATAAGTACGGTTTGTAAACCTCTTGTTTCATCCCATTTGTTTAGCTTATAAACCACTGTAAGAACTACAATTAGACTCTTCAAATTGATATAAATCATGTCTTGATTTATAAGTTCCATGGTTAGAGTGATTAGAATGAATACAAGTCACTTATGAGAGAAGAACTGGCGGCTGTTGACAGGCAGCTCATAGCTATCGACAGGCCAGCCTTCCTGAACTCAGGAATAACTGGGACTGTGTGCATCTGTCGATAGCCATCTTGTTGCTGTCGACAGATGAACACAGACCAGCAACCTGAGCTCTGTCTGCTACAATATGTCGACAGCCCCTTCTTGGCTGTCGACAGCTACAACCTTGATTCAAATTTCTGCACTTTCCGTATATAAATCCTTGCTTAAACTTCATCCTAAAAGCCTAGCAAGTTACCCTCTCATTTTCCTTGGTATTTATTGTCATATCACAGCAAATTTTACCCACATTATGTACCTTAACCACCCTTGAGTTATTCTTAAAGTTGGCAATTACAAATAGTACTCCGATTGAGTCTATTCTTCGGTATTCGGTAACTGAGGTTATAAAACTTGACCACTTGAGAGTTCATATGTTTGAACACCTCATGAGATGTGAATAATTTGTGATGACCATTATGGATCTTCATTTTCTTTTGGATTCTTATATGATTCAAATCTTCTGAAGTTATTGGCTTGAGTCATAACCCTGTCTCAGCCAGGCGACAATTTGTACGTATGTAAATCCAAGTCAATAGACTGACGATGGTGGGTAATAAAAAAATTATACCCCGTTCTTGCGCAATGAACAAGATCCAAAGTGTTGGAATCACCTAGGCACAGAGAATGTATTTACAATTATATAGTAACATCTTGAGAGCAGTGATGTCTGTCAAGTTTGTTCTGAAATCAAGTTATGATATGAATTTTGAAAGACAAATATGACTTTTGTTCTGATATTCGTTTGAGCCCGTCATGAAATTAACTTGGGCTATATGTTTATGTTAAGTATGAAATTCATGAGCATTTATGTTTTGATCCACGTATGCACTATTTGAATATTCATTCAGTTCTGCAAATGAAGCTTCTACTCTATGTTTACTTATACCTACTGAGTCCTTCCGACTCATGCCTTTGTTTCTTCCAACCCTTTTAGATTGAAGGTGTGTATAATCTCAGCTACACATGAATCCCAATTCTGCTGCGAACGATGAAGAGATGAAGAAAAATAGCATAGTTTAGTAGTTTTATTTGAATTGTTGATGTATTAAGTTAAAGAGAGAAACTTAGCTCTTGTAAGTAATGAGCATTAGTACCTTGTTACCTTGTGAAGTATATATGTTCAAGATACCTTTGTGGAATGGTTTGCTAATGATTGAGCATTATATGGATTTATCTACCCATAACGAAAGTTTGTCAACGCAACCTCTCTTCCGATCAAAGGTTACGTATGTGTTTGTGTGAAGTCGGAGGAGGGTGTTACAGCCTCCCTCTGTCTAGCTGTCTGTCCTTGTCTGCACGGGTGCCACCACCTCCGCAGTACCCACGGTGTCAGTCCGGTCCTCCACCACGCAGGGGGAGCC
This sequence comes from Colocasia esculenta, assembly GCA_014218235.1. Classification (NCBI taxonomy): domain Eukaryota; kingdom Viridiplantae; phylum Streptophyta; class Magnoliopsida; order Alismatales; family Araceae; genus Colocasia; species Colocasia esculenta. The sequence goes on along the minus strand of CM024764.1, from coordinate 80,056,539 downwards.
TTCCTCTTCCTCGGGCTCTCTGGTACCTTCCGCCGCCACGTACCCTCTCCCTGCTCTGCGCCTCCAGTCCCGGTGCCGCGGAGTGGACATTGTCCGCCACTGGAGAACATCTGTTACGGCCTCGAGAAGAGGAACGGGGAGCGGAAGCTGGGGAGGAAAAGGATCCCCGATGCTTAGCAAGCCCCACACTGCTGCCTCCATCGCTGCGGTCGCAATCCTCCTCTTCTCCGCCTTCTACTCCCCCCTCCAGTCGCAGACCCTGGTCACTCTCCTCGTCTGGGCCTCCGTCTCCCTCCTCGTTGCGCCCTTCGCTCCCTCCTACATCACAGCCGCGGGATCCGGATCTGTCGTCGAAGGAAGAGGCAGAGAAGCAGAGGAAGCAGAATCCTGGTCAAAGGCTCGTAGATTGGAGGAGCCTGCGCCTTCAGTTGGATCTGTGTTGCCGACAGAGAAGAAGAGAGAGCAGAGGAATGGGGTGGCCGTGAATGCGGGGGACGGGGCAGAGAAGGAGAGTTGGAGGAGAGAGAGTGGAACGACGAGGACTTCGAGATCCTGAAGAAGCAGATCGCTAAACATCTAGTGGGGATGCCGATGCGTTAGGAGCGGATCGCGGAGGCCTTCGGGGAAGGCAAGGTGTGGAGAGCGTGATAAGGACGACAACGTCACTGCAGGAGAAGAGGCTCGAGGCTGGGGTTTCCTTCACCCAGTTCCTGCGGCAGAGGAAGCCAATCGACAAGCGAGCAGAGGTCGCAGATCTCGAGCTGTCCATCCCTGACCCATCGGAGAATGGGGAAGCATAGGATGGCGATGCCAACGGTGGTGGTGGCGGGAGCTGGAGCTCCGAGGAAGACATTGCCCTCCTCAATGCTCTGAAGGCATTCCCCAAGGATGCCCCATGAGGTGGGAGAAGATTTTCGACTGTCTTACCTTGGAGATCCAAGGCGACACTGACGAGGAAGAGGACGCCATCAGGGGAAGAGGGAGAGGAGGGAACGAAGAAGTCGCCGCCGCAGCCGTTGAGGAGGAGGAGGGCTGCCGGAGGAGGTGGCAGTGGCGGTGCAGGTGGAGGTAGCGGTCATGGGGTGTTATTTTTTAAAAGTTTTCAAATAATATATTAATTTAGATGTTATTTAAATTAGTTATCAAACAACTATTAATAGAAGTCTAATATTTGTTAAGTACTTATCAAATTATAGATTTAGACAATAGATTAAAAATTAGATTTAGATATTTTAAATAAGTGTTATTAAACGCCACCTTAGTTTTGACCAAATGTTATATCTTAAAGTTAATTTTACGAAGTCTAAAATAAATAATGTTATTGTTTGCTAACCATGGGGTTAGTCCCACAGAATAAAGTAGGTTAACAATGTTTTTTTTTTTGAAAATGCATTCCGGGTGAAAGGTTGGTTATAATTAAAGGACAAATAATAGAGAAAGCACATGTTCACATAAAAACGAGGTAAATATAATAGGTCAAATCCGGAGACAGTACCTTCAACTTTTACAACTCTTAGCCTTGGATATCTAACCATGGTTAACACAGAGTGATCCAACTTTTAACTTGTTCAAAATAGAAACTTTTCTTTTCCTTTCACCAGATCACTTTTTAAGTTACTAAACCCTAGGGTTAACCTTTTTACTGAAGGTGGTATATAAAGCGAAATACTTGTTACTAGACCGGGTTAATAACAAGTCGATTACTTAGTAATCTTATTAACTAAGAAAGAGAGAGAAAGAATGGTCTTACTTGTCGAGCAAGTAATCCACAATCAAATATTTATTTAGAAAAAATATAATATCTCTAGTATCTTTAAAATTGTGTGTTCTTGGTTTTAGCCGAATAGTAGTAACCTCAAGCTCGTCATGACTTTTGAGCTCGAAAGCGGGCTTTGGATCCTAACCGGCCCACATTTGTAAAAATCGGACTAGCTCGCCTTTAACTGGAAATTGTATAGCATAGTGTTAAATTGTTAATTTGTGGACAAAATCTTCATGTCCAAAGGTTTGATTTGTCAAAACTTTTGAAATACCTTTAATCCTCTTCAAATCATTCCTCCAACCGAAGGAAAACAACCACATTTCTCCAAACATATGACATAGCAACCACCCCCTCTCTTTCTCCTTCACGTTGGACCTCTGTATAGTCCATTGTTCAAGAGATCATATATAGTTGTTTGCAATGCCCAATGACATGAGCAGATCCTCTGACGATAACCAACAATTGAAACTACCAAAATCTTTCTAATTAATTAATCAGTCAAGAAATGAAATGTGATAAGGCTTTTGGCTGTCTCAAAAAAGCTCAACCCAATACACCAAAACTTAGCAGTGCCATAGCAGCACCTAAATAGTTTGGAGGTCCCCTCAGAGGGGAGTATCTCATATCGGAAGTAGGAAATTCTGCTCACTAAAGATAAGTTTAAAAAAAAGTTGGGTTTTCTTTTAAAATAGCAGAGTTTGAAAAGTTTTTAAGGAAAGTAGCACGCTAAATAAAAATAAATTAGCAAACTAGCACACTTTTGACCGGTCAACCGGTCAAAAGTGTTTCTTCCCCCCCCCCCCCCCCCCTTCCTTCCCCATACGCATTCCTCCATTTGGCATTCCCCTTTCCCCCTTCCAAGCAGCGGAGGAACAAGTCTGTGCGCGGCGGTGTGTGAGGGAGGGCGGCTAAGGCTGACGGGAGGGAGGGCGGCGGTGTGGACGGCCACCCAGCGGCGGTGATCCAGCGGCAGCGACTCGGCGGCAGCGACAGCGGCTTGGTATTGAGGATTTTTTTATTAGGTCCCCTTCCCCTCCAACATTCTTATTTCTTTGGTCCCCCATGTCCCCTTCCTTGGTCCCCACCTCTCCCCACATCTCCCACCTCCCATGTCTCCTTCCCTTGGTCCCCACCTCCTCTCCCCATCTCCTACGGTGAGAGGGCAACCCCACCTCCACCATCACCCCACCTCCTTCCACATCTCCCACTGTTAGAGTCCTCCCCCACCCCGGTTCGTTAGGCATTGCATCCCCCCACTCCTTCTGCCATGGAAGCATTGTCTGAACCCTTCCCCACCCCTTTCCACATTGCATCCCCCATCCTTCGGCCATGAATATTTTTTTAAATTTTAATGTTAAAATTATTTACTGTTGCAATGATTTAGTTAGTCAGAATTTTGAAATTTTAATGTTAAAATTATTTGTTATTGCAATGATTTAGCTACTATAATTTTGTTATTTTTTTTACATTATAATTGTGATCTTTCTTAAATGCTTTATTATTATAAAAAATGATATTGAAAAATATTGATAAAATTACTTTATTTATTATGATTTTGCAGGTGTGACATCTATTAAATAATAAGATGTCATCTACAAATGTATTTATGGTCATTCTTTATAATGGAAGATTTTCTAAAAATGGTAGAGTGGCTATATATGAGGGAGGTAATGAAACAATTATTAGAGTATCTTCACGTTGTTCGTTCAATGAACTCAAGAGTATAATTTACCGTGCAACAAAGATTAATCCTCTTGAGTATGAGTTGAAAATTCATGTGAAAGTTCCCAATAATGATGGTTTTTCTATTGAGGTTGATGATGAAGAAAAATGTTCTATAATGCTAGAGTTGTGTGTCTCTGCACCATTAACTGTCTTTATAGAAAAAATGACACATAATGCCGCATTTAGACCATCATCTTCACTGACAACATCAAGTACCCACACGTCCAGTTATAATGAGAACATTAAATTCTCAATCGGATGTGGTACCATGTACACCGACACATGCGACAGACAATTTGGACATTAATGTGTGTCTTCCTTCAGATGGTCAAAGAGATGTGCACCCTTCGTAAGTGTTATATCATAGTATAAATTACATTTTTGTTAATTTAGTCTGATACTAAAAATTTTACAAATATTTGTTCACTATAGTAGGTCTCATTGTGAAGGAAGTATGATTCAGTTGTTAAATTTCTCGTCTAGTTATCCATGGTCTGCTATGAATGAGGCTGGACCAAGTCACAATCTCAATGAAAATTTTGAGTTGCCCGATACTCCAGTTATGAATGATGAAGTCTTAGAAAATAGTGAGAGTGATGGTGATGATGATAATGACAATATTCAAAGCTCATCTGATGATGATGTGAATGATGAAACAAATGTGAGTAGACTCATGACTAATAGTTTGCATGTTGTAAATGAATGTGTCTCACGAGATATGACAAATTGGGTAGATAATGTCGTAGCTAATGAATACTTCATTGAGAATGAAGAGACAGAATGGATGCATACGACAAATGTTCAAGTGGATAATTTGAATGTGTATAACATATAGTCAAATGAAGAACTTCATGTTGGAGATTTGTTTGTCAATAAAGAAGATTTGATAACCAAAATATCTCTATGGTCGGTCAAACGAAATGTCTAGTTTCATACCGATCGATCGACTTCTAAGATTTTAACGTTGATTTGTTATGCAAATTCTCAATGTCAATGGCATCTACATGCTTGTTGTAGTAAAAGAGTCGGAGGAGCATGGAAAATTACAAGTTATGAGTCGCATCATTCATGTCACACTCCTATTGAAAATCAAAGACACCGACAATTGACATCGTCGGTAATATCAAGATTGATCCTTCCGGTTGTACATGACCATCTTGACATTCGACCAAAAGAAATCAGAGATCTTGTGTCACTATCTTACCATGGCAGTATCTCTTACATTAAAGCTTGGGACAGCCAGAGAAAAATATTCTCACAAATATTCGGAGATTGGGAATCATCATACACAAATCTTCTTAGGTATATGGAGGTTGTAAAAAGTAGCATGCCTGGTACAGTGTACAGTTTTAAAGTTGAGGACAACGAAACAAGTAGAAATTTGTAATATTTCTTCTGGAGTTTCAAACCTTCCATTGATGGATGGAGACATTGTAGGCCAGTTCTCAGTGTGGATGAAACTTTTCTCCATGGCAAGTATCGTGGAGTTCTTCTTATTGCATGTGGTGTCGATGCAGATCAGGGTATCTTTCCATTAGCCTATGCAATTGTAGATGTAGAAAGTTCAGCATCGTGGTCTTGGTTCTTTCATGAGCTTGTCAGTCTTATTCCGCCGGTAACAGAACGTCAACATGATATTTGTATTATTTCTGATTGACATGTTGGGATTAAACATGTAGTGCAACAACATCTTCCACATGCTGCCCATCGATATTGTCTTCGACATTATCAAGAGAATTATGAAAAGCATTATAGAGTTGTTGGCTTACACGACAGGGTATGGAGGGCGGGTATGGCTCATGATTCACGAGTGTTTGAATATGAATTGAAAGGTATACGTGAGAATTTTTGTGCAGGTGCATGTGATTGGTTACTTCAAGTTCAACCAAAGTATTGGGCATTGTGTGCTGATGAAGGAAGACGATTTTTTATCATGACTGCTAACATGTCAGAGTGCCTTAATAGTGTGTTGAAATCAGCACGAGGACTACCCATACACGCGTTAGTGCACATGACATATCATCGCCTTCGGTTGTTATTTTTCAAACGTCGGCAGGATGCGAAAGAGATGTCCACTTGTTTAACACCATGCAATGAAGAGCTAATGACAAAACGTCAAGTTGAATCAAGACAGTTGAGAGTTCAAGCTAGATTGAATTATGGTGAATTTGAGATAAGTGACATGAATGGACAAGTGTACCGCATTGATGTGAAAGACAATGGTCAAATTTTTTGCAAATGTAACTTAGCTCAATTGCAACATTTTCCGTGTGCTCATTCACTATGTGCACTAGGTCATGTTAACTGGAACCGATACATGCATGTGTCAATTTGGTACACGTCTGCAAATTATAAATTGACATAGGAAGGTCAGTTTCACAATGTGCTAAATAATCGTTCATGGCCGGATTTTAATCCCCAGTGTAATGTCATTCCTCTACTCTCTCCAACACGTACACCAACTCGAGGCCGACCCAAAAAAAATCGAACACAAATGACCATGGATTCGGATCCTAATCGATTACATTATCATTGTTCATTATGCAAAGAATCGGGTCATAATAAGCAAACTTGTGAGAGAATGTGTTGGACGTAAGAATTTTACATTACTTGCAACACTCTATTACATGCACTATATTTTACATTACTTCTTTTGCTGGCATGGATTGTTTTAACATTAACATGTTGTTTTAAATTTTTTGCAGACATGGAGGGAGAAGATAACGTGCTTTTATATGCACAAGAGTCGCATAGATCTAATGACCCACAAGTAATTGATTGTTATTTTCTAATGCTCATGATGATTTGTGTAAATGTCATGATTATTTGTATTGTTATTTTCTAATGCATTTCATGATGATTTGATGATTTGTATAGCGTGGTACTTATTTATTTGGAGCATCACACATGCTGGGGTTGGATGATTGGAAGCCTACAGATTCACGTGTACTTACCTTAATTCGTCGGGCTGGTTTTTAACATTGTCAGTAAATGTTCATGGGTTAAATTGGATCGACCATTACTTACAGCATTGGCCGATAGATGGCGTCCAGAACGAACACTTTTCACTTTCCCCATGGTGAAATGACAATTACTTTACAGGATGTATCATGCATCTTAGGTACAGGTTCTAACTCTTAAGTTGTTCAAATTTCATGTTACTTGTTATACATTCATTCTTTTGAGAGATTTTAGTTATGTTGTAGGATTACGAATTGATGGAGAACCTGTAGTTGCGGCCCCACAGGTTCCTACAAGATGGCCATCATATTTAGAAATGTGTCAAGAGTTACTTGGTATCGACATCTTAAATTTGAATATTTTAGGTCAATATAAATCATGTTTGCAAATGGTATTTTTGCGAGATACCTTCTCTCAAATGAATTTGCAAGGACATAATATGCACATTGTCCGTTGTTATACCTGAGCATATGTGATGTATTTACTGGGTAAAACTTTATTACCAGACACATCAAGAAATGAGATCCACATACAATACTTATGATTTTTGGAGGATTTCAATGATTGTGGAAAATTGTCTTGGGGGAGTGCTGTATTAGCATATCTCTATCGTCAATTAACTTGGACAACATTGAAAAAAAAGAGAAAATTGATAGGAGGATGTCTACATTTACTACAGGTACTTGCATTGGATGATAGAAATGTTAGTTGTCTCTTCATATATATATATGTTAACTACAATTAACATGCATGTCTTTGTATAGTTGTGGTGTTGGGAAAGATTTCATGTTACATGGCTAATCCCTAGACCACCATTAAATCCACAACGAGATGTATGTTTTGGCGCGAGGTAAGTTTGTCATATATTACGAATAATTTTATTATAAATTCTCTCATAATTACTACAGGTACACATAATCATTGACATTCCTTGACTTTAGGTGGCATAGAAGATTAACGCGAGAGGCGCCAAATCGCACATGAGAATTCTACAGGAATGAGTTTGACGTTATTGAGGAAAGTCAGGTGATGAGAAGTTATTTATAAAAAATATATATGAATGGAGTTATATATGACTATTAAAGAATTTCAGTGTTACTTATCACATATTTCTTTGTTTAGATTATTTGGGAGCTGTATGTTTTGGAAGATTTATCGCGTGTTGCTGCAATTTGTAGAGAGAGTTCAGAACTATGGCGGGCACATGTACCCATATTTTGTATGGCTGTTATGGAGGTGCATATGCCCGAGAGAGTATGACGCCAATTTGGTGCTCCTCAAGTAATACCACCTGCACCATAACGATATGATCGTAAAGATGGTCGTGGACATGCAAGGGAAAATTGGTTGTTATATCATGCTAGAAATATTGAAAGGTGGAATGACCGTGCAAACAGTATTCTGGAACCTCAACCACAAGAAGAAGATCAAAGTCAATGGCGTCAATGGTATGGGCAACAGTCAAATCTTTATTTGACACCATTCTCGGAGGAGCCACCAACAGAGTATTATCTGATGGGACCAATTGAGCGTGCATTAGTAAGTACTCATTAATTTTGTAGTTTATAGAAAAAATTTGTTATACTTAAATGTTTATTTATTTGTAGGTAGACGTAACGTTCCGCACAAGAGAATTGTTAATAACAAATCTGGAGGCATCTTATTTGGATGTGAAGAGAGAGATTTTAAAACTCCAAGAAGACACATTGAATAAGCTTCGGATAAAGATTCCAGAATATGAGTAACCTTCAATTCCATTTGGTGCGGAATATATTCCAAGAGAAAGCTCAGGAGGTCCAAATACATGGGCACATCCTTGGACATCAGAACCATGGCCAAATGTATATGATGCTCAGTCTTGTGGCATTTCTCAAATGGATGTTCAAATGGGGCAATGGACACAACATTCCAGTGTTTTAGATGCACTAACTCCAGTTCGTGTACCGACACCTCCACCACATATTATTGGCGGCTTACATATATATGATGAAGACACTCAACTTACCCCGCATATAGAAGAAGAAGATGAAGGCAACGATGAGACACAACGGCGAATGATTAGAGGTCGAGGGAAACGTGTGCTAACAAAGAAGAAACGTTGATTTGTTGTGAACATGTTGTGAATATTTTGAGACAATGTAAATATTGAATGGTTAAATATGTACAATTTTTTATTCTCATGTTATGAATGTTTGTGATTGTGCAAAGATTATTTTTCATGATATTATGAGTTGTATGATTGATTTGCATTATGTACAATTTATTATTATCATATTTTGAATGTTTGTGATTGTACAGGTGATTGATTTACATTGTAAAATTTTGTCAATTTTCTCTCTCTTTTTTTCCTTGCCAACAGGGAAGTCGGCTAAGGGCAAGCCGACTTCTTTGCTGGTGGCGCGACTTCCTTGCTGGTTGGCGCCTCCTAGGAAGGAAGTCGGACTGCCTTTGTCGTATAGCACAGTTCAAACTTTTTATTTTATTATTTTCTCGCCTCACCCGCCCCATCACGGATCGAAAGTGTACTAGTTTGCTAATTTGTTTTTTTAGCGTGCTGCTTTCCTTAAAAACTTTTCAAACCTTGTTATTTTAAAAGAAAACCCAAAAAGTTCAATGGTCACAGGTAAAGTCAGATGATTAGGTGTCAAATTTAGGCATTGCCAATATACCCTCTACCCTCACTTAAATTATCTTTTTCCAACGAGAAATGCTGGTTACTCAGGCGTCCGAGTAACCAGCATGAGTTGGATCGACCGCGCGTGGGCCTCAGGTCGGCCTCACGGTCGATCTATGTCAGCTAACTACTCAAATGTTCGAGTAATTAGCATTATTCTTTTCCAACACAGACTCTATCTCTGTTGATCTAATTTATGATCGGTTTCTTAGCGGATTGAGGTAGGGGCATCAAGTCAAAGAAAGTATTTATGCTTGTGGTGGTGTAATCCTGTTTGTGCCGGAGCCAAACGGGCCTCCACTAGAGAGAGAGAGGGAAGACGATCGCCGGTGAGGACGAGGACCTGCAAGACCAGAAGAGGATCAGGGGGCCCGGTGAAGACCGGGAAAACCCTCCGATGCCTAAGTCAGTGGAGAGCATGCAAGGCAGGGGGTTTCAGAATACGAAAGTGTGTTCGCGTGAGTAAAAGAACGTACCCTTGCATGGTACTGTACCTATGTTTTTTATAGGCGTCGGTGCCAAGGCCAACGTGCGTAACGTTGGTAGATCGTGCCTGAAAAGGCGGCTTGATGGGCGCGCATAACGAGGGGAGTTATACGCTCAGGTGCCCGTTGGGATGCCAGGCAGATCGTGCCTCTTGATGATGGAGCGCGTGGCCTGGGGCGGTTATAACTGCGGTGTAAGTCAGAGAGCCTGCTCGGAAGCCTCTGGAGACACCTTCCGAGCAGGTGACCCATGTGAGGGCTCGAACGCGCTGTTCGGTGCCATCCAGGGTTGTTCCGCGCAGCAGGGTTAAGGTCCTTGTTCGGAAGCCGCCTGCTGACGAGCTCGGCAGTGCTTAGCTAAGGATGACCGAAGTGTAGGGTCTCCTTTCATCTGATCCGTATGGAGGCGAGGGATCGTCTGAGGAGGCCACGTCCGAAAGGGAAGATGTTGATGGGCCTTGACGTGATGGGCCTTGACGTGATGGGCCTAGGTGGCGGAAAACAGCCACCACACTTGCCCCCCACGCCTTCAAGTGGCTCGAAAGTCGGAGCGCTTGAGGGCGGCGACCTGCTCAGGCGTCATCTCCGCAATAAATGCGGTATCGCCCCCGGAGATCCGAACAGACCTGTAGTGACGCCACCGTAGAGGGGTTTACCTCGAACACGGGGTTTTCATGATGACCACGTGGGTCGTGTCAAGCCCAGAACGTCACACGCCAAGCCCGAACGGTCACCCGTGGGTCATTCGAGAGGAGACTTGGAGTGGAGGGAAACGCCATTTCCAACCATGCTTCGAATTTCGCGCCTCACCTTCCTTATAAGGAAGGGGAGGGGGTGAGAGCGGGGTCTGCGCCTCCGAAAGATTTTCCAGAGTCCACAGGTTCCCAAGCCGCTCGCCTCCTTCTCCTTCGAGCTTTCCTCCGCTCCTGCTCTCCTTCTTCTTCTTGTGCTGTGTTCTCCGCTTTCTGGTGATGGCCCAGAAGGGAAAGAAGATCATTGAAGCCAGCGGGATGTCGCCGGTGGCAGCGAAAGCGGCGAAGTATCGGAGCTTCGAGGGTCTTCGAGAGCGTTTTCGGATAGGTGAGGAGTACGACATCGTCCTGATGCGCGAGGACGAGTCGTATCTAACCTTGAAACCGGGGTGCTTCGTGCTCTCGCTGGACCTGCTAGAGGCTGGTCTCCGGCTGCCGATGCCGGAGATTGCAAAGGAGCTACTCCGGAGTTGGAAAGTGGCGCCAATTCAGCTGACGCCCAACTCGTGGAGGACGATCTTCGTCTTCTGCATCATATGTAGGAAGAAGAAGATCGAAGCGACTGCGGAGATCTTCCGTAATCACTTCAGCCTGGCGTGCTCTCCGCAGTCCGGGATGGGGATCGTGTACGTGAAACACCGTACAAACCGGATGCGGATCAACTTCTCGCCCCGACTGTCCAACAACAAGGGGTGGACAGGGCGCCTCTTCTCCGTGGGGCGACAACAAGGAGCGAACATCCCTGAGTGGGATTTCCCCGTGAGGGTGGTGGAGCCCCTGAGGAGGGCGGACATGCCCCCCTTCTTGATCAGGGAGGCAGCCGCGGCCTCCCAGTTGCTGAACACGGTCGGGGTGAACCACGCCAAGGGGTACTTGACCGAGTACAAGCTTGTGAAATGCAAGCTTAGCTGCGCCTGGGGTAAGTCTTATGCTGCTCTGCTCATTTTCTTTCCCCACATACATGGGTTCTAACCCTTCTTCTGCTTCTTCTAGACGATGAAGAAATAGCTGCTGGTCGGGACCAGAAGGAGATGGCTGACTATGCCGAGATGATCCCCGTTAGCCTTTGCACAATAAGGCTGGACGGGGAAGGCTCCGCGAAGGGGTCTGCGCAGCAAGCGAAGGCTGTAACGAGAGGAGGTGCCGTGAAGAAGGCACTTGAGATGGCGACGACCGCAGAGGCGACTTCTCTCCCTCAGACGAAGAGGAAGGATAAGCGCAAGGCGGCTGTGGTGGAGTTGCAGGCCGGGGGCCGCTCTTCCGAAGAAGGGGTGTCCGACGAGCCCCGAGCTCGCAAAAAGAGGAAGATGACGAAGCTGATGCCGCACGTTGCAAAAGGCACCGCGGTAGTGGAGGAAGAAGCAGAGGAGGATCTTGAGCCTCTGCTGGCTCGAAGATCCCGCCAGCGTACGGGGACGTCTGAGGAAAGGGCGTCCGCGACTCCAGCTGTGGACCGTTCGGAGGCGGTCATGAAGATGTCCGCCGAGCTGGGCCTGATAATGGTCAGCGATGAATCGGACCGCTCCAGAGTGCGTGAGGCTCAAGAGGTCCTGCCCAGTGAAGGGAGCGCCGAACAGGGTGGCGCGCCGGATGAGGGCACACAGCTCGGTGCCGAGGACGGGGTGGTCGCACCGGACCTCACTCCTGCGCCAGCGGCTATTTGTGGTTCTGGCGAGGCAGTTCTTCCGAGGGGGGATGTTCCGCAAGGGAGTGAAAACATTCTGCCCCCCATGCCCCCCACCTTGGTGATCACCGAAAGCCGTGTAGTCGGCGAGAGTGCAGCCGAGGTGATCGCTGAGGATCTTGTAGTCGGCGAGAGTGTAGCCGAGGTGATCGCTGAGGATCTTGTAGTCGGCGAGAGTGCAGCCGTCCCCGGGGAGAAGAGCACTCAAGCTCTTGGAGATGCCGAGGAGGGCCGTGCAGCAGCCCTTGAAGCCTCCGCTACCGAGGACGATGAGGAGGTGCGGCCGGCGACAAGGCAGGAGGCCGCTGGGGCGAGTCGAGCTTCGGCTTCGACGAACGTTATTGCCACGACCTCCGGGTCGAGTCGGCCGGAAGGCCTTGTCATTAATGATGTTCCAGTATCGTCTGCCACTGCTGCGGCTGGGGACGAGAGTTCCGGGGACGACACCAGACCTCTGACTGAGGTGCTACATCGAAGACTTCCGGAGGTGCCCTCGGTGGCAGTGCTGGAGGCAACGCTTCGCCGTGTGGAGGTGCCGCCAAGGAAGCTGCCCGCAAGCCCCACTGTTTCCCGACTCGAACAACTGGCAAGGTGCCTGGACCTTCCTTCTGAGCTGACTCCGGAGAGGTCAATGGAAGGTTACCAGCCAGAGGGCCTAGAGGATGAGGGCACGAGCGATGTTGATCTAGAGGCGCTCGTGGATGGCATGTCCAAGTCGCTGGGCACCCTCAAGGCTCTAGCTGTTAGAGGTCAGAAGCAGAGATATCTGAATGAGGCACAGACAGCCTTCTATGAGGACCTCTCCGCGAGGCATAAGGCTCGCGAGACGGTGCTGAAGGAGGAGGTGAAGAACCTCAAAGCAGCCCTCCAGGCTTCGGAGCTCGAGACCACCTTGGCGCGGGCCGAGAAGGAAGCCTTAACCAAGGTGATAGTGGACGCGGGGGTCCGTGCCGTTACTGACTATAAGGCCGGACCGGAGTACCAGGAAGACTTGGAGCAGTATGGTGCCCGCTGCTACCGAGTGGGTCTCAATGCTGGGAAGGACCTTGGAGAACAGCTTTCCTGGGTGGAACGTGCCCGAGAAGCCTTCGAGGCTGCTGTTCGGGAGTGCCGGCGCCGCACTCAGGACGCCCGCTTGGATGGTGTGCGGTTCGCACAATTCCAGTCTGGGCGGATGCCCCCTTCAGAAGAAGACGCCGGTCCTTCACAGCAGGCCCCTTGATCCTTATGCTCCTTGTTGTTCCCGTGTTCCCTTTTTTTTGTAACCGCGGCCGAGAAGGGCTCACTAAAAAAACTTTTTGTGAAATGAAATCTTCTGTTCATGAGATTGTCTCATAGCTTCACTTTCTCTATCTTCTCCCTTTTGTTGGCTGTTCCTGCTCTCGCTCGCAGATCGCCGGAGATTCCGATCAGGTGTATATGCTAAATGCTTGTGAAACAACAGGAGTAGGGAGAAGAGAGGTAGGATGCTGACAAAAGGCTTTTATAAATGATAAGCCTTAAGGTTAGAAACATGCCAAGTCCTGGGTATGGCTTCGCCACTAGGAGTAGTTAGCTTATATGAGCCTTTTCCGAGGACATGGGTGACCTGATAAGGTCCTTCCCATTTGATGGCAAGTTTGCCGACTGCTCTTCGGGGGTCCGAAGCCGAACAGCGGAGCAGAACCAAATCTCCCACATTGAACCACCTTTCCCGAACTCGCGCATTATAGCATTGTGTGAGTCGTTGCTGATAAGAAACGAGGCGAATGCTGGTGTCACTCTGTCGTTCGCCCAGTATGTCCAAGTTCTCTCGAAGAGCGCGGTTATTGGCGGCTTCGTCGAAGTGGGTTGTTCGAATGGTTGGAAGGGCTACTTCCAGAGGTACAACTGCTTCCGAGCCGTAGGCCAGGTGGAAAGGTGTTTCCCCTGTAGCTACCTGAGCAGTTGTTCGATGACACCAAAGGACGTTTGGGAGTTCGTCGATCCATGATCCACCCACAGCCTCCACTCTCGTGCGGATCCCATGCAACAATGTTCGGTTGGCGTTTTCGACCAAACCGTTTGCCTGGGGATGAGCCACGGAGGTGAAGTGGTTGTAGATCCCGAGCTCGGCGCACTTCTGCTTGAAGAAGGTGCTGTCGAACTGTTTCCCGTTGTCAGACGTAATCACCCTTGGGACGCCAAACCTGCAGAGAAGGTTCTTCCATACGAACTTCCATGCGGCTTGTTCGGTGATTGTGGCAACAGGTTCGGCCTCGATCCACTTGGTGAAGTAGTCGATGGCCACGAAGAGAAACTTCTTCCGCCCTTGGGCCTCTGGGAAGGGACCCAAGATATCAATGCCCCACCTGGCGAAAGGGCGTGGCTCGAACAGGCTGTGAAGCTGTTCGGCAGGCTGCTTAATGAGTTCTCCAAACTTTTGGCATTCTGGACATTTCCTGACAAAGGACATGCAATCCTTCTGAAGAGAAGGCCACCAGAACCCTGCTCGGATGATGCTGCGCGCTAGCGTTCTGCCCCCCAAATGGCTTCCGCACAGCCCCTCGTGGACTTCTTCTGTGGCTGCAAGGGCCTCCTCAGGGTTGAGGCAACGCAGAAGAGGTCTAGCAAGGGACTGTCGGTATAGTTTGCCTTCTACGAGGGTGAAGTGCTGAGAGCGCATTCTGACTTTCCGAGCTTCGCCCTGTTCGGGCGGAAGCTCACCTCGGAGAAGTACGCCAAGAGAGGGTCAACCCAACTCGGGGTTGGTGGGCCCGTTTCTATGGCGGCTACATCAACCTCCGTGCTCGGCGAGGCGAGCTCTTCAATAAACACAGAGCGGGAAGGGGTATGTCACCTGAGGACGCCAATTTGGCCAGTGCATCAGCTCGCGCGTTTTACTCCTGTGGAACATGTATGACTTCGAAGTATACGAGGTCCTCTGTCTGGCTCTTGACCTGTTGGAGGTATTGAGCCATGCGAGGTTCCCTTGCTCCGAACTGTCCGCTCACCTGGCTGGCAACCAGCTGGGAGTCACTAAAGACTCTAAGCCGAATGGCCCCAAGGTGCCTAGCCATGCGAATACCAGACAGTAAAGCTTCGTATTCGGCGACGTTGTTGGAGGCTGGAAAGCGAAAACGGAGGGCGTATTGGAACTCTAACCCCTCTGGGGAGGTGAGGACCAAACCTGCCCCGCTTCTGGTGACACAAGAGGATCCGTCAACATAAAGCTCCCATGGGGGCTCGTCTGCCAACGGTGGATCCTGCTCGGCCGGAAGGGTACATTCCGCCACGAAGTCTGCTAACGCCTGTGCTTTGATCGCCGTCCTTGGTCGGAAGCTGATGTCGAACTCACCAAGCTCTATCGCCACTTAACCAACCTGCCGGAAGCCTCTGGCCGCTGAAGGATGGATTTCAGCGGCTGATCGATTAGAACTGTAACGGAATGGGCCTGAAAATAGGGCCTGAGCTTCCGTGCAGCCATGACGAGAGCAAGGGCGAGTTTTTCTGCTCTGGGGTACCTCCTTTCAGCTTCTTGGAGGACCCTGCTGATGTAGTATACAGGATGCTGCGCCGCTCCAACTTCTCTGATTAAGACTGCACTGATGGAGTGTTCGGTGACCGAGAAGTACACGAACAGAGGTTCCCCGATCACAGGCTTTGAGAGAACAGGAGGGGCTGCCAAATATGCCTTCAGTTCGGTGAAGGCAGCCTCGCACTCATCAGTCCACCGTACTTGCCCCCCTTGCTTTGAGGAGCTTTTAGGGCCTCGGAGCAACTTGAAGAAGTTAAAACTTCTTTCTGCTGCTCAGGACATGAACCGGTTCAGTGCCGCAAGACGCCCCGTCAAGCGTTGGACGTCGCGCACTGTCTTTGGACTGCTCATTTCAAGCACGACTTGGATTTTTTTCGAGTTGGCCTCTATTCCCCTGTTTGATACGAGGAACCCGAGGAACTTACCCGACCGAACACCAAACACGCACTTGGCAGGATTGAGCTTCATATTATACCTTCGCAGGGTTGCGAAAGTTTCCTGGAGGTCGGAAATGTGGTCAGTACTCGGAAGTGTCTTGACCAGCATGTCATCAACATAGACCTCCATGTTGCGCCCGATCTGCTGCTCGAACATCTTGTTGACCAGCCGCTGGTAAGTCGCGCCTGCATTCTTCAGACCAAAAGGCATTCTGGTAAAGCAGTATAAGCCTAGGTCTGTAACGAACGTTGTGGCGTCTTGATCCGGGGATGCATGCTGATCTGGTGGTAACCAGAGTAGGCATCCAAAAAGCTTAGAAGCTCATGCCCGGAAGTAGCGTCCACCAGCTGATCAATGCGCGCAGAGGGAAGTTGTCCTTGGGCGTTGCCTTATTGAGATCTTTGTAATCCACGCATACACGCCATTTACCATTGGCCTTGCGTACGAGGACCACGTTAGAGATCCATCTCGGATATTGGGCTTCTCGGAGGAGCCCAACAGTTCGGCTTTTGACCACGTGATCCTGAATCACGGTCTGTCGTTCTCGGTTCACAGGTCGCCTCCTTTGCTGAACTGGCGGGATCCGGGGGTCCAGCCGGAGGCGATGAACCATGACCTCCGGGGGAATGCCTGGAAGCTCATCATCGGACCAGGCGAACACGTCCAAATTGGCCAGCAGGAAGGCTGTGTAGTGCTGCTGCTCGGCCTCTGTCAACAAGGCACTAATGTACAAGACGTGTTCGGGGTCTTCATCCACCTGGATGAGGATCAAATCTTCCACAGGCGTCCCTCGGCTGGTGGAGGGCTGATCGGAGGTTGAAGGAGCTGTATCAGCGAGTGGTTGCTTGTCCCTTAAGGAGATGACATAGAAACGGCGAGACTCGCGCTGACACCCGAGCACTTCGCCCACTCCGCTCGGAGTAGGAAACTTCATCTTCTGATGGAGTGACGAAGGTACTGCTTTAAGGCATCCGATCAGACCTCTGCCAAGGATAGCATTATATCCAGGCATGTTGTTGATGACTAGGAAGTCAACAATTTTGGTCACAGCCTTAGGAGCCGTTCCCAAGGTGATCGGAAGACGAACCCTTCCCATGGGCTGGACCGAAACTCCCGAAAAGCCGAACAATGGCGAGTTTACAGGGGTGAGTTGATCGGTTCGCAGGCCCATGAGGACAAAACAGTCGTAAGCCAAGACATCGGGGGCGCTTCCATTATCTACCAGAATTCGGCGCACATTACAGTGGTTGATGGTGGCCGAAATGACCAACGCATCAGTGTGTGGGGTCGTAACCCCTACAAGATCTTCATCCGAGAAGGTTATAGCCTCCTCGGGCTGTGCGCGTGCAGGACTGGCAGGATATGGAGCCGGCCGAGGTGCCGAAGGCCTATCTACGACATGCACTCGCCTTGCGTAGTCGCGTCGGCTTCGAGTGCTTTCTCCGCCCGCGCCGAAGCCTCCCGCGATCACGTTGATCTCCTGCCCATTGGGCTCGTTATTGATCGGCTGCTCGGGAGTGCGCTCTCGGCGTCTGGGGCGTTCTTCATTCCGGCGCACGAACCGTCCAAGATAGCCGCGCTTGATTAGGTCTTCGATTTCATCCTTGAGCTGGCGGCACTCGGAGGTGTCGTGGCCGTGGTCGCGGTGGAAGCGACAGTATTTATTTTGATCGCGCTTCCGGGGGTCGGAGTGCATTCTTTGTGGCCACCGAACAAATGCTTCATTCCTGATCTCTGCCAGGATCTGTTCAGGTGCCACGGTGAGGGGGGTGTAGTTGGTGAAGGGGCGCGGACGGCGCGGAGAATCGCCATTGCGCCGTCCCTTCTTCCGATCTCGGTCGGAACCGTTATCGGAAGGCCGCTTCTTGTCCGACTTCTCCCCCTGCTCGGCCCTGCTCGCCGCCAGGCTCTCCTCGCAAACTGCGTGGCGCTGTGCGATAGAGAGTAGTTCGGCAAGGGTGGCGGGCTGCTGGACGCCGAGGGTCCTCTGCAAGAAGCCGTTGCGAGTGCCCTGGATGAGGGCACTGGTTGCTAGAGGGACGTCCAGGCGCGAGATGCGAAGCGCCTCTGTTCGGAACCTCTTGACGAAGTCCCAGAGTGCCTCGCTTTTCTTCTGGCGCACAGCCAGAAGAGAAGCCGCCGTTCGCGGCTGCGACCTTCCGCAAAGGAAGTTGTCCCTGAAGGACTTCTTCAGTTGGCGGAAGGAGGTGATGGAGCCCGCAGGGAGGGTTTCAAACCAGGCCCTGGCGGTCTCCTTGAGCGTTGCAGGGAAGGCCCTGCACTTAGCCGCGTCTGATGCTCCGTGGAACACCATATGCGACTCGAAGCCGTGGATGTGGTTGGCCGGGTCAGTTGTGCCGTCGTAGGGCGCGATGGTGGGTAGAGGGAGCTTGGAGGAGACCTGGGCCTCCAGGATCTTCCTGCTGAATGGGGAGCGGAAGTCCAAGTCATCCTCCACTGGAGCCTTCCCCTCCGCACGTTGAACCATCGCGTCCATGCGGCGTTCGAGGTCGACCACACGCCTTAGGCGCCTGGCGAGCTCCTGCTCGGAGTTGGCGGGGCCCCCTCGTCCGGAGGCGTGGGAGTTGCCTCCCACGACTGATCGTGGCGGACGGGGGGAGACGATAGAGCGGCGGGGCAAACGTCCGCGGCGCTCCGGTGCCTGCTCTTCCGACGGAGCCCGATGGGACCGGCGCGGCGAATCTGCCTGCTGCTCTTGAGGCGCCGGGGGGACGCGAGAGCGGCGATGCGACGACTCCGCCTGTCACTCGCGCGGCAGGGAAGCCGCCGGGGCCGCTGCCCCCACTAACTGAGCTTGCAGGGCGAGGCAGACGCCCGTTAGCTGCTGCATCTGCCCGCGAAGCTCTGCTACTTCCAGGGCAGTTGCGGGTGCAGCAGCCGGTGGTGCTGGGACGTCGTGATTAGCACCGGCGGGGGCGATGGCGACATCACCAGGGGGGATCGGCGACGAGAGTCCCCTCGCGACTGACGGGACGTCGTCGCCCTGCTTCCTAGGTTCTGGTATGAGGATCGTCCTCGAGCCATGGCTGCGTCGATTCCCACAGACGGCGCCAAATGTGGTGGTGTAATCCTGTTTGGGCCGGAGCCAAACGGGCCTCCACTAGAGAGAGAGAGGGAAGACGATCGCCGGTGAGGACGAGGACCTGCAAGACCAGAAGAGGATCAGGGGGCCCGGTGAAGACCGGGAAAACCCTCCGATGCCTAAGTCAGTGGAGAGCTTGCAAGGCAGGGGGTTTCAGAATACGAAAGTGTGTTCGCGTGAGTAAGAGAATGTACCCTTGCATGGTACTGTACCTATGTTTTTTATAGGCGTCGGTGCCAAGGCCAACGTGCGTAACGTTGGTAGATCGTGCCTGAAAAGGCGGCTTGATGGGCGCGCATAACGAGGGGAGTTATACGCTCAGGTGCCCATTGGGATGGCAGGCAGATCGTGCCTCTTGATGATGGAGCGCGTGGCCTGGGGCGATTATAACCGTGGTGTAAGTCAGAGAGCCTGCTCGGAAGCCTCTGGAGACACCTTCCGAGCAGGTGACCCACGTGAGGGCTCGAACGCGCTGTTCGGTGACATCCAGGGTTGTTCCGCGCAGCAGGGTTAAGGTTCTTGTTCGGAAGCCGCCTGCTGACGAGCTCGGCAGTGCTTAGCCAAGGATGACCGGAGTGTAGGGTCTCCTTTCATCTGATCCGTACGGAGGCGAGGGATCGTCTGAGGAGGCCACGTCTGAAAGGGAAGACGTTGATGGGCCTTGACGTGATGGGCCTTGACGTGATGGGCCTAGGTGGCGGAAAACAGCCTCCACAATGCTCTATTCTCCAATTTTGTTAATATGATCTGTAATAAATATTTTTCTTAAAAAAAAGTCACTTTCAAACTTACCATTATAAATGAAGATCCCCTTGGGATGGAAAAATGAATTAGGACGTAGTTTTTGACCGGGTGAGACTGCAAAGTGTTTGACCGACTATCTCCAATTTCCGAGTGTAAACGCTTGGTTCTGGGGAAGGGGCGAACAAGAACGGTTACGGCTGCATCTGCCATATGTCCGTCCCGCCAGTTGGCCGGGTTGCCGCGCGGGCTGCGAGATCGGTGGTGAGCAAGGCCAGCAGGCAGTACCCCACCGGTGGCGCACACTCCACCAGGGGGAGTCCAGGTTCCTTTCTTCGCGATTCGGGTCGCGAGAACGCCGTGTGCGATCCCTTCTGGAGGCTACTGTACCCGTCTATATATATATATAGCATCTACGATGCCTCTCCTGCTGCTACTCACCGCCGTCGGTAATTAGTTCAGGAAGATGGACTTCACCGGACTTGGAGCGGCCGAGAAGGCCCACGCCGTGCTCGTCCCCTTCGTCACCCAGGGGCACATCACCCCCATGCTCCAGTTGGGCAAACTCCTCCACTCCAAGGGCTTACACATCACCTATGTCCTCACCGAGCGTAACCGCGACCGTCTGGTCAGGTCCTGCGGGCCCGACGCCGTCAAGGGCCTCCCGGACTTCCGGTTCGAGGCCATACCCGACGCTCTGCCGCCTTCATACGACGACGCCGACGAGGACGTGGTCGTACACGCCCTCTGCAAGGAGAAGATGTCCACCTGCCTGCCTCCCTTTCGCAAGCTCGTAGCCAACATCCAGGACTCGGGGGCCCCGCCTGTGACGTGCATCATCGTCGACGGCGGCATGTCGGTTTTGGTCGACGTCGCGGAGGAGCTCGCGGTGCCGGGGGTGTTCTTCTGGACGACTAGTGCCTGCGGGTTCATGGGCTACCTTCACTACAAGGAGCTCCTCTGCAGAGGGCTGTTGCCCGTCAAAGGTATCCGACCATGCACAATTGATTCCTCCCGTCCCCCCCCCCCCCCCCCCCCCCCCCCCCCCCCAAAAAAAAAAAAAGGAAAAAAAAGAGAGGAGTCCATGTCTTCTCAATATAGGGGAGGATCGAATTCCTTGAGAAAGAGTTTTACAAAAAAATATTTTCTCTTTTTTTTTTACATTTTGATTTAAAAATTTCCGTAAAATATAATGACTCACCTAAACTCCTCTCATACTAATAGAATCTTATCCTCCATATACTAAGAGAATCCGAACTAAAAAAAAAAAAAACGTTTTGGAACCAATGCTAAGATGCCATTAGTTGAAGGAGATGAATTTAATGCTAGGTCAAAATAATCAATCGAATATCGGCTCTCACAAGTGTAACTAAACACCCCCCCAGACGGGATGACTCAATTGAGCATTAACTCTCTATCTAATTAAAGGCATCCTCTTTTGTGCGGCTTCAAGAGACATCTACATAAGTATAATGGAATTTAGGGAAACAAAAGAGAAAGGGATTGAATGTGCTATTGGAGATAGCACATTTAAAATGTTATTTAATTTATTTTTTATATTGACTCAGATTCTAATGAATGACTGGTTGAGAGTCTCTTTACTTTCTTCATTAGTTTTTCTATTAGGAAATCATCGAATCCCTACAATATAGAGGGTGATGAAAATAAAAAGTTGAGATGTAAATTAGGCACAAATATTACTGTTCAAAACGTGGAGAACACTAGCGACACGCTTTGGGACGGGAGCCAGCCAGGGTGTTGAAGTTAAATTTACTTGGGTGTAGGGCAATAAGAAGATGGGGTCATTTTAGATCGATGTCGTGAGGTCCGCCGGTCTTTTCCCGAAAAATGTCAACAAGTTGGTGGACGGATATATAGATTTCCCACGGGTAGGAACCGTTACTGCCAAGTTAGATGATTATTTTATATCATACATGTATATATATATTTTTTTTTGGGGGGGGGGGGGAAGCAATTCGGATCGATAGTATTTTCTCGGAAAAGATACAAAGATTAAAGAAAACCTTTTTTTGAGACTATGTTGTGATTTGTCGTTCAGAGCCTTCCGAAATTAAGTAGAAGCGGAGTTCGAAAATTTCTTTTTGTTATTAGAACAGCATGCAAGAATATAAGAGGGAAAAGAATGAAGTAAATAAAATAGATAATTAACAGGTAAAAGTGAATTAGTAATTAATTTTTCGCATTTTTTAATACCATGTAATAGATGAATCTGATCTTAGCAATGGCTACCTCGACACTGAGATCGACTGGATACCGGGCATGAACCACCTGCGGCTGAAGGACATACCGACGTTCATAAGAAGTAAGTCAATCCCGGACGACGTCATGGTGAAACTAGTGCTCTACAACATGCAGTGTGCGGCCAGGGCGTCGGCCATCGTCTTAAACACCTTCCACGAGCTCGAATCTTCCGTCCTGGAGGCCATGGCCGCGATGGTACCCACCGTCTACACCATCGGCCCCCTCCTGCTGCGCTCTCGCCAGCTGCCAGCCACCACCGCGTTCATGGGATCCAGCCTGCGGAAGGAGGACGCGGGCTGCCTGCGCTGGCTGGAAGGGAGGGCGCCGGCCTCCGTCGTCTACGTCAACTTCGGCACCTCCACCACGATGACCAGGGAGCAGCTGGTCGAGTTCGCCTGGGGGCTAGCACAAAGCAACCACGACTTCCTGTGGGTGGTCCGGGAGGGGCTCGTGAAGGGGGAGTTCCCAGTGCTGCCGGAGGAGTTCCTGGCGCAGACGAAGGGGAAGGGCCTCTTGGCGAACTGGTGCCAGCAGGAGACGGTGCTCGCCCACCCCACCGTCGGCGCCTTCCTCACGCACAGCGGGTGGAACTCCACGCTGGAGAGCATCTCCAGCGGTGTGCCCATGATATGCTGGCCGTTCTTCGCCGAGCAGCAAACCAACTGCCGCTACTCCTGTACCGACTGGGGCATCGGCGTGGAGATCGACCACGATGTGAGGAGGGACGGGGTCAAGGACCGCATCAATGAAGTCATGGAAGGGACGAAGAAGGGAGCAGAGATGAGAAAGAGGGCGCTGGAGTGGAAGGCAAGTGCGGCGAGAGCAACCAGCGTTGGAGGCAGCTCCTGCATAAAGTTGGAGAGGCTGCTCAAGGATTTGTCTATATGGTAGATGGGTGATGATCGATCAAGGGAACCAGCGTTGTTAGCACTGGGCAAATGAGATTCTCGTTACTAAAATAGGCTGCGCCGCCTGTGGTAGGCTATGCAGCTTGTTTAAATAAAATATTTGCCAGCTGCAAGAGTATTTTACAAATTCTGAGCCACACATGCATCTATTCAAGTGCATTGCAAGGGAATTTTTATTTTTTTTCCGGTAATCTCATCATAATTATGTGTATAAAATAGTGTTTTACCTGAATCAAATCTTTTCTAGGCGCAAGTAAAAGTAGGTTTTGAATATGTAATCTTCCTAAACAAAAACAAGTGCCCAATTAACCAAGGGTCATTGACAATAAATATTTTAAAGTTAAATGCATATATACCTCGTTCGATTTTGACCTCATTAAATATATCCCATATTTGTTAAAAAAAACATCAGTTATATCTCTTAGGTTATTTAGCCGTCACAATACGGTACCCTTAGAAAAAAAAGTGTGTGAAAGAAAGAAAGAGGAAGGGTGAGGGGTGATGAGGAGATTTGAAATCGAAGGTAAGCTAGTCTTTCCTTTACCTCAACGATAGCTGGGTTCAATTGATCAAAGGGTATTCATGATGTAATACATCCAAATACGGGTTTGATGAAGTGAAGATTTCAAAGGTATTTATATAGTTTCATATATATTTAGCGGTATATATGTATTTATTTTAATATTTTTCTTTATTATTAAACAAATCACTACCTGTTAATCTTTGTAACACAAAATAGATCACCTATATGCCTCGTACAGAAACCTGACTAGATCCTCTGGGACGACGAGTATGGTAGTGAAAAAACTAATTAATTTCTTTGATTTCAAGGGAGTTAAAAAGTATTTTAAATTTAAACATACCTACTTACTAAACTCACCATGTAAATTAAGTTATTACAACGGACCAACTTATACATTCTTTGATTTCAAAAGCAAATGCTAAGTACCCGTGTTTTGGATGGGCATCGCTGATCAGCCACCATGGCATCACGAGTGGCAGTCGACCCTGGTCAGCGTAATCTATACTAATATAATATAACTCAGTCTTGGTGCTGCTACATGGCAACACCAGGACACTCTTATTTGCACTTAAATTTTTTCAATATAAAAATAAAATTATACCACAGGACGGTTCCTCTATTTTTCAAAAAATTTCCTCCATTTTTTTACAACCTTCCATATATATATATGAAAAGAAGATATAAGTAAACAAATGATATCAAATTTATAAACCTTCCTCTGTTTACTTTTCCGATATAAAAGTAGAAAAATACCACCATACTGTTCCTCCAATTTTCAAAAACTTTCCTGCATTTTTTAAAACTTTCTGATATATATGAAAAGAAAATATCAGAAAAGAGAGGATATCAGATTTAAAAACCTTCTGTTTTCAGAAAAAAAATATTTCTCTATTTAAATATTCCACCTTCCTCTGTTCTACGAAAAATCTTACTATGTTTAAAAGATTCCACCTTCTGCCAGCGACACACCACCAATAGACGGTCCAGAGGTCACCCGCTACGCTCGAGCACCAACCGGCAATGTCCCTTCTGCCGTGTGACATCTTCTTCCTCAAAAGCATCGCCATCGCCATCGCACCACTCGCAGAAGCCTTGCAACACTGGCGCACCCACCTTGATACTGGCGCCTGCATCCCACCGCGCCCATGGAGATCCTCTCACCAATGCAACCATTGTCCCACGCACGGGACAGTGGTCTACCAGGCTACCAGTCTTCCTTCGCTTCCCTTTTCCTGTTCCTCTTCGCAGTCTCGGCTGTCACGGCCACCCTCGCCCAGGCATCCATCACTGCATGCAGAGCGCCACTTTCATGGACATGAAGGTGGTAGGTAAGGAGAAGGTGATCAACGTGGGGATGATGGAGCAGGTGAAGCGTGAGATGGCCGTGATGAAGATGGTTTCCCACCCCAACACCGTCGAGCTCCACGAGGTGATGCCCACCAAGAGCAAGATCTTCTTCGCCATGGAGCTCGTCCGCGGTGGCGAGCTCTTCTCCAAGATCGCCCGCAACGGGCGCCTCAAGGAAGACGCTGCCCGCGCCTACTTCTGCCAGCTGATCTCGACCGTGGACTTCTAGCACTCCCGCGATGTCTACCACCGCGACCTCAAGCCCGAGAACCTCCCTCGACGACACTGGCAACCTTAAGATAGCCGACTTCAGGCTTAGCGCCCTCTCAGACCACCTCCACCCCAACGGCCTCCTCTACACCACCTGCGGTACCTCGGACTACATCGCCCCCGAAGTCATCGTAAAGAAGGGGTACGACGGGGCCAAGGCCGACCTCTGGTCTTGCAGCGTCATCCTCTACGTGCTCCTTGCGGGCTTCCTTCCCTTCCAGGATGATAACGTGGTGACCATGTACAAGAAGATTCAGCTTGGCGACTTCAAGTGCCCACCATGGTTCTCCTCGGATGCTCGCCGCCTAGTCACCAAGCTGATAGAGACGTCATGGTTCAAAAAAGGGTCCGTGCCAAGCACCGTCAAATCCGCTGGCCCCCAGCAGCAGCCGGTTGAGGAAGACGAAGAAGACACCGTCAGCAAGAACTGGGACAAGGAGCCTGATAGCCTGAACGCCTTCCACATCATCTCCCTCTCGCAGGGCTTCGACCTCTCGCCGCTGTTCGAGGACGGAAGTGGTTCTTTTATATGGTCACAACCTTACACAAGTTACCCATTTCAAGCCATTTATGTACTTCGACTGTCATTAGGTGGAGATTGAATGCAAGTTTAGAATAAAAAGGTATTATTTCTGTATGTTATTTCTGTATGATTTTATCAAAGGATTTGAAACGTTAACCTGCTCTGTAACATGTGAAATAGAGTAAACCTAGATGGTTCTTATCTTGCTGTTGTGTTCTGATTCACAGTTAAGTCATTTGCAAAGGTTTAACTCCTATATTTTTCCAATGTCCCTTGGCACAAACTTCTGGGTACTGGTAAACGGTGGTGTGTGAACGTCAACTGTCATAAGATGAGTGCATTTGGCCTGCCTGACATGCATATTATCATCAATCAAATTCGAAATCACACTAAAGGAACCTTAAACTGGCCTAAACCCTCCCTCTCCCCCCCTTTTTTTGGTTGTGTTTTGTTAATGCCGAGCTGATTGTTTCCTCTCTTTTTTTGGTTTATATAGTGAACACAGTCTGGTAGGGTTATAAGTTTATGTAACTGTTTGTTCTGTTTCAGAAGTGGTACGGTTCATGACCAGCCGACCCACGGCGACAAGCCGACGACCTGGTATCTGTGCTGGCCTGAACGAGGCCCTCGGATTATTGGCTTCGCTCCTTATCGCCCTCTCAAGAGATCTGCAAGGTAGGGCGCGTGATCTGGGCGTAGCCGGCTGGTGCCAAGTCAGATTCGCCTGTCATCACGGGATTGATCCCGGAAATCGCGACCACGCACACCCCAGCTACCGCGTGCCCACGAAAGGGAACCCCCACAACGGCAAGCCTCCAGGGTCCTAGCTAGAAGGCGCGCTGCAAGGGCCGTACTTGCCTCTCGCAACTCCGCCTAGCGAGGATTGAGGCATGAAAGGAGGACACGTCCCTTTTCCACCCCCGGAGGATCATACCACCTAGTCCTTATAAATGGTAAAGGCATCCCCCGCAAAGGGGGTACGCTATTCTGAACACTTGACTCCCTTGCATGAATCTTTGGTTTGCTGACATGATCGTCGGAGTGCTCGACCACCGAGGTGCCTCGGTGGTTTATGCAGGTCGGATCTCGTTCTTCACGTCGCCGATTTGCGCTCCGTCCCTTGGGTCCTCTTGATATTCTTGGCCTCGGCCGACCCCGTTCAATCAAGTAGCAACATTTGGCGCCGTCTGTGGGAAACGACAACTTCCCTCCATGGCACCCAAGGGAAAGGCGATCGCTCGACCGTCAGGCGATGAGGTCGCCCCCGCCGACGTCGTGGAAGAAGTTACCGGAGGCATCTCCGGAATAGGAGAGCAGGGTTCAACGACATCCTCACGCCCGGACCGCATTGAGCAGATGCTCGCAGGCCTCCAGCAGGTGTTAATGAGGTTGGAGCAGAAGCAGCAGGCGTCCCCGGCCCAGGGCGAGATCATAGGTCACCCGGTAGTCCAGGCTCCCCAGAGGACATAAGAGGACATGGCATCCAACCGGTCGGACCAGCCATGTCGACAAGTCAGGCCAACATCCAGAGAGCAGCGCCCGTGGTCTCCTTGCCAGCCCCAGCACAAGCCGCCACCCTCCCGGTGGCACCCGTGGTAGCAATAGAATATGGCGGGGCGAAGACTGACGACGCCGATCACTTTTCGGCCGAATCAACGCCAGCCGCGACTAGCATGCCACATGTCGATCCTCAGTGGAGGGACGACCTATAGGAGATGAACAGGAAAATAGAAGCACTTCAACGAGGCACGCGCGCACCCTCCGTGGTGACTCTACTGACCACCTCGCCCTTCATGGAAGAAATCACCTCGGCACCAGTGCCTGCGAAGCTGCAACTACCAAAGTTCAGGTGCTATAACGGGACGACCAACCCTGTTCATCATCTCGACCACTTCCAGGGGCAAGTGGAAATGGTAAATATCACTGACGCTTTGAAGTGTTGTGCCTTCATGTCTACCTTGGACGATGCAGCTTGCAGTGGTTCAAGGCGCTCCCTGCCCGGTCAATCGTTAGCTTCTCCGACCTGGCCCAACGTTTCCTTGACCATTTCTTCAACACGGTGCAACACTCCCTATGTACCGACGACCTATGGCTCGTCGCCCAGAAGGAGGGCGAGATGTTCCGAGATTATGCAAAACAGTTCCAGCTCGAGGTGATGAAAGTGGTGGATCTGGACCTGAGGACGGCGGTAAACATCCTAACGAGGGTGTGCTCCGATGTCGCGTTTGTTGCTTCCATCGCCAAGAAGCCACCGGTAAGCCTATCCGACCTCCTCTCCAGAATGCAGAAGTACGTGAGGCTGGAGTCGATGCTCGGCGCGGCTGGGAGGCTCGGACGACTGACCGAGCGAGGACCCATCAATACGGAGCAAGCGGCAAAGAAACAACGGAGGGAGGAATTGTCGAGTGGAGAACGGCGACGAGAAACCTAGCGCCGACGAGACTCGGATCGCGATCGTCGTCCTGACGAATCGCGCCGCGTAAGGGATCTCCCTCATTTTGGGAGGATGCCCTCGGAGATCCTCCCAATCATCAAAAAGCTGCCCGAGTTTCGAAGGCCAAAGCCGATAATGTGGCCACCCTCTGGTCGAGGGGCTAACCTCTACTGCGACTACCACAAGGAGCACGGCCATCTGACCGACCAGTGCAGAAGCCTCAAGATGGAGATCGCGGAGATGCTATGGTGAGGAATCATCGGAAAGGACGTCGACGACGGCCGGACGAGGACACGCACCCCCGAGAAAGAGCGAGAGGCCACTGAAGCGAAGGGGGCCGTCCTTGTCCTCGCAAGCGGCTTGGCTAGCGGTAGCGATAGCGGGAGGAAGAGGAAGGCTTACGCATCGGCCGTGGCGTCAGAAGCACCAAGCTCGCCAGCGCTGAGAGCCGGCGGAGTCATCATGTTCTCCGATGAAGATGCTGTCAGGCTAAGCTTCCCCCACGATGACGCATTAGTGATCCGTGCCGACATTGACGGATACAATGTACACCGTATCCTTGTGGATAACGAGGCAGCACCCGACGTCCTATTTTATGAGTGTTTCCTTAAAATGACCAACTTGAGCACGGAACTCAAACCGGTTGCTACTCCTTTGTTTGGTTTTAGTGGGATGTCCGTGAATGTTGAGGGCTCCATCAGACTGAAGGTGACAGTAGGCACCCGTCCGCACCATGTGACGGTTGAGGTCGACTTCCTCATTGTAAAAAGTGAAGTCGGCCTACAACGCGATCTTTGGTCGGGGCCTGCTTGGGAAGTTAGGAGGAGTGCCATCGACTTATCACCAAAAGCTAAAATTCCCAACTCCTGGCGGGACAGGATAGGTCGTCGGGAGCTAGGCTGAGGCTCGCCGATGCTATGTAAATTCCATTAAAGCAAAAGAACCAACTATTCTGGAGTATGTGCCTGATTGTGTTGATAATGACGAAAGGCACGAACCAGTGGAACAAACTAAACAGATAAAAGTCGAGAAGGGAGCCCTAGCCGTCGGGGCCGAGCTCGGAAACCTAGAAGAGGGGATTGTCGCTTTTCTCGAAAAAAGTAACGACGTGTTCGCCTGGTCGAATGACGACCTCCCTGGGATCGACCCCAACATTATCCAGCATCATCTGAACGTTAATCCGAAAGCTCGGCCAATTCTTCAGAAGAAAAGACCATTGTCGGCCGATCGACAGGAAGCAGTAGACGACAACTTGGTGAAATATTTGCGGGCAGGGACCGTTCGAGATTCGTTCTATCCAGAATGGGTCGCCAACGTCGTCTTGGTGCTAAAGGCGAACGGGAAGTGGCAGATGTGTGTAGACTTCACCGACCTGAACAAGGCGTGCCCAAAGGACAGCTTCCCTCTGCCTCGCATCGACCAGCTCGTAGACTCAACAGTTGGGCACGAACTCTTAAGTTTTCTCGACGCCTACTCCGGGTACCACCAGATCAAGATGGCTCTAGAGGACGAGGAGAAGACGTCCTTCACTACAGAGGGAGGTTTGTATTGCTTTACCCGCATGCCGTTCGGATTGAAAAATGCAGGGGCGACGTACCAGAGGCTCGTCAACATGATGTTCGAGGAATAGATCGGGAAGACAATGGAGATCTACATCGACGACATGCTGGTAAAGAGTTGACGAGCAGAGGACCATGTAAGGGACCTAGCCGAGGCATTCGAGGTGCTGCGACGATACGGGATGAAACTGAATCCCGAAAAGTGCGTCTTCGGCGTCCGAGCAGGGAAATTCTTGGGCTACCTCGTGTCTAGTCGGGGAATCGACGTCAACCCCGACAAAGTCCGAGCAATCATCGACATGACGGCTCCGAGGATGGTAAAGGAGGTTCAAAGACTTAATGGCAGAGTTACAGCTCTCAGCAGGTTTATGTCCAGGTCGGCGGACCGATGCAGACCGTTTTTCGAAGTACTAAGGAGGGGTCGCTTTGAGTGGACCGAGGAGTGTCAAAAGGCGTTTGACGAGCTGAAAGCACATCTGGCACATGTACCAACGTTAAGCAAGCTGAGAGTCGGGGAGGAACTACTGCTATACCTCTCTACGACAGCCTATTCTATCAGTTCGGTGCTCGTGCGGGAAGAGAACAAAACCCACCTTCCAGTATATTACACTAGCAAAGCACTGCGAGGGGCCGAGCAGCGATATTCTGACCTTGAGAAGGTCGGATATGCGCTGATCATGGCGGCACGACGACTACGCCCTTACTTCCAATCACACAAAGTTGTCGTACTCACCGACGTATTGATTCGACAAGTCCTCAGCCGACCCGAGTCCTCCGGAAGGTTGACAAAGTGGGCTATCGAGCTCGAAGAGTTCGACATCAAATTTAGGCCTCGGGTCTCTATCAAAGCTCAAGCTCTCACAGATTTCATTTCCGAAGGGACGGCCCGAGCAGCGCCGGATAAAGATACCGACGAGCGGTGGGAAGTATTCGTCGACGGAGCCTCGAATTCTCTAGGCAGTGGAGCCGGGGTGGTCCTGCACTCGCCCGACAACCTCAATCTAAGGTACGCCGGTCGTTTCGGCTTTTGTGCTCCTAACAATGTGGCCGAATACAAAGCAGTGATATCAGGGCTCAAGATGGCGAAGTCCCTTGGGATCAAAAGGATACGTGTCTACAGCGACTCCCAGCTGGTGACGCCAGGTGTCGTAGAAATTTGAGACGAAGGAAGCCAAGCTTGTGTCTTATATGACGGAAGTCCAAAGACTCATGTCTGGCTTCGATTCGGCCGAGCTGGTAAAGATACCGAGGACTGAGAATACGATTCGCGTCGACCACGTTTGAACCTCCGTCATCAATCCTGGTAGAAGGGCTTCATGAACCGACCATAGCAACCAAGGGAATGATGAGCATCGACATCAGGACGACGTGGATGACCCCGCTGATAGATTTCCTCAGGGATGGGTTACTACCAGAAAATAGAGAGGAGGCCGACAAGACTAGAAGACGAGCTTCGAGGTTTTTTTTCGTCGGCAACTACTTATATCGAAAAGGATTCAGCTACCCGAGCCTTCTGTGCGCGGACCCAAGCCGAGCGGAGGAAATCATCAAGGAGGTACATGAAGGTACTTGCGGTTGTCATGCAGGTCCTCGTTCGTTGGTGCGAAGAATAACATGACAAGGCTACTAGTGGCCCACCATGCTTAGAAACGCCGAGAAATACGTGAAGAGTTGCCATCAATGCTAGCTCTTCAGTAGGATTGATCGGCAGCCTCCTTCGGAGCTCACGAACATAACCGCCCCATGGCCATTTGCGCAGTGGGGAATGGACATCCTCGGGCCATTTCCTCCCGCATCGGGCCAGCGGAAGTTCATCATCGTCGGGGTTGATTATTTTACGAAATGGGTCAAAGCCGAGCCGTTAGCAAAGATCACCGACGCTAACGCCTGGGGTTTCGTTTGGAAGAACCTCATTTGCAGGTTCGGCCTTCCTCGGACAATCATCACCAACAACGGACGACAATTCGACAACGCCAAGTTCCGTCAGAACTGTGAGGCACTCGGCGTTGAACATAGTTTCTCCTCGGTTGCTCATCCTCAGTCAAATGGGATGACCGAGGTCACAAACCGGACGATCTTGGATGGGTTGAAGAAGAGGTTGCGAAGCCTTAAAGGTTGTTGGGCCGACCAGCTCCTCCATATACTATGGGCATACAGGACAACGCCGAGAGAAGCGACTCGAGAATCACCATTCGCACTTGCGTTCGGTGTAGAGGCCGTGTCACCCGTAGAGATGCTCATCCCATCAGGAAGAATCCTCGGTTTTGACCAACAAAGAAATAATCTCTCCCTGCGCGCTGAGCTTGATTTGGTTGAAGAAAGACGAGGAAATGCGTTGGCAAGAATGGAAGTTTATCAACGAAGGGTTAAGAAGCACTTCGACAGGAGCATCAAGCTAGGCGCTTCGGAGCCGGGAGCCTCGTCCTCAGAAAACTCGTCGTCTCGGACCCGAGGTCGGCAAGCGGAAAGCTGTCGGCTAATTGGGAAGGTCCATATCGTGTCACAGAAGACCTCGGCCACGGTGCTTATCAGTTGACCGACCTCAATGGGACAGTCATTCTGAGAATGTGGAACGTCGAGCATCTCCGAGGATACTTCCCTTAACGTGTAGACGAGGTCACTACGGCACCCTAAGTAATGAACGAGGTCTCTTCGGCACTCTCCCCTGTAGGAGGTCGCTTCAACACTCTCCTTTGTACGAGGTCGCTACGGCACCCTAAGTAATAAACGAGGTCACTTCGGCACTCTCCCCTGTAAGAGGTCGCTTCGGCACTCTTCTTTGTAAGAGGAAGCGACGGCACTCAAGTAATAAACGAGGTCGCTTCGGCACTCTCCTTTGTAAGAGGTTGCCACGGCACTCTCAACTAATAAGCGAGATCGCTTCGGCACTCTCCCCTGTAAGAGGTTGCTTCGTCACTCTCCTTTGTGAAAGGTCGCTATGGCAGACGAGGTCGCTTTGGCACTCTCCAGGGTAAGAGGTCGCCCTGACATTCTATCTAGTCTTCGGTTTGTCGTCGGCAGGAACGTAAAATAAATCAAGAAGAGATAGCGGTTCCATTAAAAGGGAAATACAAGTGACTACAGTTTTGGGGTCGGCGGATCCTCGGCCAACACATCGTTGGCGGCTTTGTTGAGGGACCGATCGATGGCAATATCTATGGCCTCATCTACATACGCCGCCACCTCCTCGTCGTGGTCATCCCCTTCGCCGACGCCCCTTCCTGCGGCCCCGTCGTCGCCCTCATCCGGAAGAGCTATCCCGGAGAAGTCAAGGCTAGGATACAACCCCTTCACCTTGTTGAGGCACGCATTGTAGCCCTCCTTGAAGAGGCCCGCGACCTCATCTTGAAGTTCGTCAGAGTCGCGGTATTCCTCTATCGCTTTCCCCCACTCCTCGACGACGAGTTGCGTGAAATCCTTCTTCGTCTTCTCGTGAGCCGCGATCTCGCCGTACTGTGCCTTCTTCACGGCCTCGAGAGCCTTCTTCATGGCCTGCAACGCTTCCTTCTCGGATTTGAGAGCCGATTGCCCCTCCTCTTCGCCTCCTCTCCCTCCTTCAGACGACGAGCCTTCTCGGAGGCCACCAATTCCTCGGCCTCGGAAACGCGCTTGTCGCAGGACAACCTCTTCACCTCAACCCGGTGCGTGAACGCCTCAAAAGTAGCCAACTGGATCAGAAGTTCCGAGTGGAAGTCGAACATGAGCTTGCGTGAGGGCCTGGTCAGCGCATCCGCCTTAACCTCGGCAGGGAGAGCTTGACGCCCCCATTCTACCGGATCCAGCTGCAAGCGGGCCTGGGCCAACGCAGAGGGGCCAGGAGCCGAGGAAGACGTCGGCTGCTGAGAACGTTTCACTGGCCTCCCTTCCGTCGGTGCGATGGAGGCTGAGCTCTGTTCGGGTACCGTGACTGACGAGTCCACAGGCAGGGCAGTTTCGACTTCGCAGGGACGCTTCTCAGGGCGCGAAGTCGTCTTCTTCCCCCTCGAGTAAATTCTATTTTTTGCCTTCTCGGCAAGCGACATCCCCTTACGCACTAGGGCCGTGGACGTGTCCTTATCGGCCATAGCTGCAAAGACAAGAGGCAAATCGAGGAACCAACCGTGAGGATGGCAACCTTTTGTGCCTTCGTTAATCAGCTCGAATAGCTTCGCGGAGGGTTCCATCAGTTTAGGTGGTTCCACCTCCTTTAAAAATGCGATGTCCGAGAGCTCGGTTGCGCGAAGTCTTGGCGACCCAAACGCCTTGCTTCGGACGTCGATGTCCGACCATTTGGTCGGGAAAGGCCATCCAGAGGGGCAATAGATGAAAACAAAGTTCCTCTTCCAGCCATGGACAGAGGATGGAAGTCGGCCGAGGACATGCCGACCATTCCTGGCTGCAAAATAAAGCCAGTCCCCGAACGGCTTGACAGAAAAGAGACAAAAGAAAAGGTGCAGATTCGGAGGGACCCCCGCCGAGACGCACATAGATAAAAAGCGGACGATCATTCTCTAGGAGTTCGGAGTCAACTGAGAGGGGGCGATCCCGAGCTCCAAAAGGAGGAAAACGGTGAAAGGATGGAAAGGGAAGCAAAGACCAGCCCGAACCGCCTACGAGTAAATGGAGAATCCCCCCTTCAGGACGTATTGAGCCCTAAACCCTCGGTTAGCAAACATAACGGCGTCGGCCGGAAGAACGAGCCTAGGGTGTTTCCGCATCCAGCCGAAGGTGTCGGAAGAGGTTTCGCATCGCACTTCGACCACGTTGTCGGCCTGGCGATGAGCGCCGAAAGTATGAGCCGAGGGTGCCCGTGGGTTATACGTGCCAGGACCAACTTCGAGGACAAAAGAATCCTCCACGGGACCCGACACCAGGGTATCAAGGGTTTTGGTTTTGGCTTCAGGGTCCTCAGAAACATGGCTAGGAGCATCGTCGGAGATGTTAGGATTCTCATTGGTAGACTTAGGGGAGGAGATGGACAACGAGGGGCCCTTGGATGAAGAGGAAAAGGAAGAGTGACTCATCGCTTACCTCAGAAGGAAGCAAGCGCATGAAAGTACTGTTCTCAAGGATAGCGAGGAGGCGTCGGGTCGTCAGAGGAACGTCGACCCGGCAGTCGTGAGATACGCGCGCGAGATAAGGGTGCCTCGTTTGGCAAGGACCCTGACTATTTATAAGCCTACGAGGCCAGCCCGATCGAGCGATTTGTATACCAATAACGGCCCAGATGTTGCCACGTGTCGGGATGCAAATAGCCAGAGGCCATTCACCCAGATTCGTAACGCACGCAGCCATCAATGGAGGCCATCATGAGCGAAGGAATCGAGGCGGATTACGCGACGGTCGACGCCATCAGTTCTGACATAATGGCAGAAGAACATGGTCACCATAATGGCAGAGACGACATTCGAAACGGCTCTGACACGACAAGTACACCCGAACCCGGCAAAGCGACGCGCGCCAGCTCAGATTCCAAAGCGTTTAGCAAAATAAGCTTCTCTTCTAGCCGAGAATTCGCCTCAAAGAGAACCCGGGAGGCTAGTGGTACGGTTCATGACCAGCCGACCCACGGCGACAAGCCGACGACCTGGTATCTGTGCTGGCCAGAACGAGGCCCTCGGCTTATTGGCTTCGCTCCTTATATCGCCCTCTCAAGAGATCCGCAAGGTAGGGCGCGTGATTTGGGCGTAGCCGGCTGGTGCCAGGTCAGATTCGCCTGTCATCACGGGATTGATCCCGGAAATCGCGACCACGCACGCCCCAACTGTCGCGTGCCCACGAAAGGGAACCCCCACAATGACAAGCCTCTAGGGTCCTAGCTAGAAGGCGCGTTGCAAGGGCCGTACTTGCCTCCCACAACTACGCCTAGCGAGGATTGAGGCATGAAAGGAGGACACGTCCCTTTTCCACCCCCGGAGGATCATACCACCTAGTCCTTATAAATGGTAAAGGCATCCCCCACAAAGGGGGTACTCTATTCTGAACACTTGAATCCCTTGCATGAATCTTTGGTTTGCTGACTTGATCGTCGGAGTGCTCGACCACCGAGGTGCCTCGGTGGTTTATGCAGGTCGGATCCCGTTCTTCACGTCGGCGATCTACGCTCTGTCCCTTGGGTCCTCTTGATATTCTCGGCCTCGACCGACCCCGTTCGCTCAAGCAGCAACAAGAAGCATTATATGTTCATAAATGATTAACGTATTTGAGGAAGAATGCCTGTAAGGTGGCATTTGATAATATATATATATATATATATATATATATATATATATATATATATATCCCTGTCTATTAATTTCAATCTGAAACTAAAACAGATCTTAAACTGAATAAGGTTGTGACTATATATATAGATAAGCGTGTTCTTTTAATTCAACATCCTTCTCGCTCACTGTAGCATCACAGACATATATAAGCTATAAACAGTGCATCCAGAGCAGCGTTGCAAAGCGAAATGTAAGGTATGTGTTACCTTAAGTCTGTATACATATATTCACTACCATATTCACACCATGCATATGTAGAGGCTATCGGCTCGCTCTCTCTCTCTCTCTCTCTCTCTCTCTCTCTCTCTCTCTCTCTTTGTTTTCATATCAATGTATGTATGCTTTTATTCACTATCATATTCACACCATGCATATTCACTATCATTTATTTAAATTTTTCACTGCACAGTACTCACACTTCTGCTCTATCTCTGTCTTCCTGCGTCGCTAACAATTCAATTTAAATGTAAAGATACACTTTCAGTACCAGTCAATTCATCTTACGACATTCTTAGATAAGTTGTTCTATTTTAATTGTTTACATTATTTCTAAAAAAATTATGTAAATAAAATATTACTAAAACATTTTTTTTTAAAAAATATCATTATATATATTTTAAGATCTATAAATATATATTAAATATTTATATTTAACAACTTTCCTTGCATCGCACGGGCATAGAACTAGTTTCTTATAATACTAATACTTTAAGTTTAAGGCAACGTATGCAGCGCAAAGTATTTTAGTTAATTAAAAACTTATCAGTCAGACAAATAATATGTGATGCTAATTGTAGAGGCTATTTCTAGCCTCTTAGGCCTGTGGGCCCATCAAGGCCTCATACGGCCCCTTTTTGACCTGTCAAGGTGCCAGGGCTCCGACCTTAATTCCGCGTGTCCTCGGATTCAGCTCAAAGCTTCTGAGCACGTTCTGGCAATCAAAGCGTTCAAAGGTCTCCAGGGGTGATCTCCGGATACCCCCCACGCTTGTTCGGTCCAGGCATGGCCTACAGAACAGACCCTGTTCGAAGCGTGCTGCGGCCCCGTCTGCACAAGTTGTGCCTCCGGACAGCAGGCCCATCAACCGAACAGCGGGCTCGGCTACTGAACAACGGACTTGGCTACCGAACAGGCAACCTGCTCGGTACCTTCCGCCCAAGAGAATCCATGCAGCCCTTCGCCCCCTCGCGGCGGTTATAACGGCTACACTGCACGCACCCCACGATCAAGTGGTGTGTTAAATGCAGAGCTCCTCAACGGACACCTCAACGCGTAACTCCCTGCTGAGGACGCTAACAGGCGCGCCATTTTCGGCGTTGTTAAGGGACATTCTGTCCCACTCCCTCAGCACTTTTGCCTATAAAAAGGCCCAGGTAACCTCCATGCAGACGTACGTCGTCTTGAACGCTAACACTCGCCCTCGCGCGACGCACACACGAGAACCCCCTTTCTTTCAAGCCTCTTCAATTCCGTACTGACTTAGGCATCAGAGGGTTCTCCCTGGTTCTTCAACCGAGCCCCCTTGATTCCGTTCTGGTCTTGCAGGCTTCCGTCTACACCGACGTTTGTCTTCCCTCTCTATCCAAGTGAAGGCCCGTTTGGTTTCGGCCCAAATAGGGAATCACCTCCATATATTTGGCATCGTCTGTGGGAACGACATCAACCATGGCTCGTGGACATTCCTCTCACCAGAACCCTGGCAATAGGGCAACGCGCTCTCGCCAGTCATGCTTGGGCTCGGGTGATCAAGCCCCTCCTGCCAACAACAAAACTCCCCCTCGTCGGAGTGATTGACAACGGCCCCACTGCCGGCACTCCGACAGTTGCCCAGAAGGTAGCGGAACTCTGGGGCCTAGTTCAGCAGCTCGTGGGCATCTGTCAGGGCCTTCAGGCGCAACTGGCTAGGCAGCCTGCCCTGATAGTCCCCCCATCGTCGAAGCAGCAGGCAGAATCATCGCGTTGGCGACCTCTTGCGCCGTCGGCCCGGAGGGAGCAGCATGTAGAGCAGCCCCAGCGGTCTCGGAGGGTCCCGTTCGCACGCCGAACACCAGAACGACAAGCCAACTCACCCTGCCGTTTTGCGGTGGTTCCGCCTCCCCCGTGTTCCGACGTCGGTACTAACACCCACGCATCCAGGCGTGAGGGCTCAGTGCATTCCGACCAAGAATTGGTCAGACGCCTCCGCCGCATCGCTAACCTTGAGCGCCGCATGGATGCGATGATCCGGAAGGCAGAAGGCAGAGTCTTGGATGATGACCTGGACTTCCGCTCCCCATTCACCGCGGAGATCCTAGAGGCCAGGGCCTCCCCAAAATTGCCCTTACCTTCTATCGCGCCCTACGATGGCACCACTGACCCAGCAGACCATGTTCATGGGTTCGAGTCACACATGATGTTGCACAGAGCATTGGATGCGGTCGAGTGTCGGGCCTTCCCGACCACGTTAAAGGAAGCTGCCCGGGCATGGTTCGAAGCCCTCCCAGCAGGCTCCATCTCCTCCTTCCACCAGTTGAAAAAGTCCTTCCGGGACAACTTCATGGGCGGGAGGTCACCGCCGCGCACGACGGCTTCTCTTCTGTCTGTTCGGAAGAAGAAAGGTGAAGCACTCTGAGACTACGTCAAGCGGTTCCAGACTGAAGCACTTCGCATCACGCACCTTGACGTCCCCTTGGCCACCAATGCCCTGATCCGGGGCACTCGTGATGGTTTCCTTCAGAGGACGCTCGGGGTCCAGCAACCGCCTACCCTTACTGACCTCCTCTTCATCACCCAACGCCACGCTGCGTGCGAGGAGAATCTGGCAGTCATCCGAGCTGAGTAGGCGAACTCACCCCGAAACGGGAAGGACCTTATAAGGTCATTTGGGTTCTCGGAAGAGGTGTCTACAAGCTGTCTACCCTCGGCGGCAAAACCATACTGAGAACCCCCTATTTAAATCTAAAGGCTTATTATTTACAAAAAGCCTCTCTACTCAGCGTCCTACTTCTCTCTTTGCTATTCTATCGGTTTATGTAAAGGACGAAAGGTACAACCCCTGGTCAAGAGCTCTTCAGCTCAGAAGACCAGCGTAGTACCTATCCTAAGACAGAGGTGTTCGATAAAACCCCGGGTCGACGAGCTTTTCATCTCTACTTGCGCGGAACCCACGAGCCTCTAGACACCGACAAATCCCGATTCGAACAGAACACGACTAGGAAAAAAGGACAACGCTAGTTAAAGAGCTCGGTCGGAGGGTCCAACATCCTCGGCATCGTGAGGCATGTGCTCAGCCCGGAAGCTCGCGGAGCGGACCCCGTCCAGGCGATGGTCCCGCGTCCTCCGGCGACACTCCCGCATAGTGACAACAAAGGCCTCTTGCGCATACTCCATTGTCGTGATGCCGCCCCCGCCAATCGCCGACCTCATAGCAAGCCGCTCCGAAGAGCTCCAGATCCGTCTGGAATTCGGGACCAGATCTGCACGCTCGCCAAAGCGGCCTCTAGGCCTCCAACCTCGCTTACAGGCACTCCTCGGGAGGACGTCGCCCCGTCGCGATCGGCCGGCTGCTTCGTCGTAGGCATGAAGGCATCTCCCCTCTCAAGTGCTCACGATCACACCCGAGCAAACTTGAGAGGGTGGGGGGCTAGTGTAGATGCTATTTCTAGCCTCTTGGGCCTGCGGGCCCATCAAGGCCTCATACGGCCCCTTTTTGACCTGTCAAGGCGCCAGGGCTCCGACCTTAATGCCGCGTGTCCTCGGATTCAGCTCAAAGCTTCTGAGCACGTTCTGGCAATCAAAGCGTTCAAAGGTCTCTAGGGGTGATCTCCGGATACCCCCAAAGCCTGTTCGGTCCAGGCATGGCCTACAGAACAGACCCTGTTCGAAGCACGCTGCAGCCCCATCTGCACAAGCTGTGCCTTCGGACAGCAAGCCCATCAACCGAACAGCGGGCTCGACTACCGAACAGCGGACTCGGCTACCGAACAGGCAACTTGCTCGGTACCTTCCGCCTAGGAGAATCCATGCAGCCCTTCGCCCCCTCGCGGCGGTTATAATGGCTACACCGCACGCACCCCACGATCAAGTGGTGTGTTAAATGCAGAGCTCCTCAACAGACGCCTCAACGCGTAACTCCCTGTCGAGGACGCTAACAGGCGCGCCATTTCCAGCGTTGTTAAGGGGCATTCTGTCCCACTCCCTCAGCACCTTCGCCTATAAAAAGGCCCATTTAACCTCCATGCAGACGTACGTCGTCTTGAACGCTAACACTCGCCCTCGCGCGACGCACACACGAGAACCCCCTTTCTTTCAAGCCTCTTCAATTCTATACTGACTTAGGCATCGGAGGGTTCTCCCTGGGTTCTTCAACCGGGCCCCCTTGATTCTGTTCTGGTCTTGCAGGCTTCCGTCTGCACCGGCGTTTGTCTTCCCTCTCCATCCAAGTGAAGGCCCGTTTGGTTTCGGCCCAAACAGAGAATCACCTCCACACTAATGGTACTAGGCATGCATTTTTTTATTCCATATTTCTCCCCATGTCCGAAACCAGCAGCTATACCATGTGATTGGAATGTGCATGCACGCGCAACACAGAAAAAAGAAGAGTAATCCTATGACTCAAAAGCACCTCCCCCTCCCCCATTGGTCCACATGGGAGGGGAAATTTTAAGATGTATTTAATGTATTTTTTTTATCCTAAAATAGAACACACAAATGTTTATGTAGTACGCATAAATATTTATTCTAATATAACTTAAATAAATAAGACGAAGGTGGAGTTTGCGCTCGGGCTGGCCGACACTTGCCACTGCGCCTTCTTCTGGGTCTTGAGACTCGACCTTGTGGGCCTGTGGCCGGTGAGTCGGCAGTGCTGCCGGAGAACTTTTCGGAGAAGATTAATGTTATGGGGGTTTCCAAGTAGGTCGGCTAACCCCGAGTATAGCCGACCACATCTGAGGAAAGTCCGACATTCAGAAGCTGTGGCTGATTGGCTTGAACCTCACCTCGGATGAGAACTAGCTCGGTTCTCGGGTCTCGGATCAACCAACCTCAAAAGGGCATTGTCCGACATCCACTCTACGGTCTCACCTAGCTATACGTCAGCAGGTATGTATGTCTCGGGCATCCGCGGGTCGGCCCAGGCGGTCTGCCTACGGCTCGGCCCAGGCAGTCTTGTAAATCCAAGCAAGAGCTCACATTCTTGTACCTCGGGTCATCGAAGCTCAAGTCGCGCCGACCTGGAGCTCGGCCCTCTCATGTGCCCCATCACAGCCCACACATGGTCAACAGGCGAATGAGGCAAGGGCCGAGGATCACGGAACCGCAAGTCACGGTCATTAAGGCCACGATCTCAGCGATCAGGCCTATAGGTGGCAACCACGATCATCGCAACTCAGGAGAAGTAACGGCACCCAATCCGGCGGGAATCTCGATAAATCCCCACCGAGATTGGCGGCTCGTCCAGCTCACACGTACGTGTCCTAACACTATATAAAGGGTAGACATTCCACAGGCCAAGGTACGTTGTTCTCCCCCATGCTACGCCATTCTGCTCGGCTAGCGACTGACTTGAGCGTCAGAGTGTCTCCCCGTCGAGCCCACTCGGCGGGCTTTGCAGGTCAGGTCGGAAGGTCAGGAGAAGCTTTGCATGTCGGCCAAGCGCGCCTCAAAAGGATTCATCGACTTGGTCGTCTCGGCTCCGTATGACGAGAAGCGCCTCAACGGTCACCTCGGCTGGAGCCGAGCTATGTTACTATAGCAGTAACAGTCTCCCCCCGAGCCCACTCGGCGGGCTTTGCAGGTCAGGTCGGAAGGTCGGGAGAAGCTTCGCACGTCGGCCAAGCGCGCCTCAAAAGGATTCATCGGCTTGGTCGTCTCGGCTCCGTACGACGAGAAGCGCCTCAACGGTCACCTCGGCTGGAGCCGAGCTATGTTACTATAGCAGTAACATTGGCGCCGTCTGTGGGAACCGTTACCAAAGGTCAGTACGGTTTCCCCTTTCTTATTCTCAACAGAACTCCTCCAAGCATAGACAACGAAATAGCCCCTGGAGCATTTATCGCAATCGCCAAGGCGGCCGAGACCTGGCACGAGCGGCGAGGGGGCCGACCGAGAGATCGTAAGCCCCTATGCCTGAGGTCGGCTAGGGGGCCTGGCTTGTCTCAAGTATCGTGAAGCCTCAAGATTCATCCGAGGTCGGCTTGTGAGCCGACGAGTTCCAGAGTTCGTGGTAATCCTGCAGTTCTTATCAACAGTCATCTCCGATTTGGGAAGCCCAAGCCCTCTAAATAGGAGGCTATGATCACACGCTTAATGTCCTCAGTCATGAGGGTGATGAGGTATGTCTATCAATCCATTCCCTGGGTTTCTAGAAGGCCTTCTCGTGACATTTTCTCAGGAAGTAGGTTCTCGACGAGATCGCCTCGGCTGTCCAGAAACCAAGAAACCGACATGCGATAAAATG
Source organism: Colocasia esculenta (assembly GCA_014218235.1). Taxonomy (NCBI): domain Eukaryota; kingdom Viridiplantae; phylum Streptophyta; class Magnoliopsida; order Alismatales; family Araceae; genus Colocasia; species Colocasia esculenta. The sequence continues at coordinate 80,014,208 of CM024764.1, read as the reverse complement.
AAGGCGCGGTCGCTTCGGCACGCGTACATCGCAGCTCGTCCGAGGTCGCTTCGGCACTCCGAGCTCTTGAAGGCGTGGTCGCTTTGGCACGCGTATCACAGCTCGTCTGAGGTCACTTCGACACTCCGAGCTCCTGAAGGCGCGGTCGCTTCGGCACGCGTATCACAGCTCGTCCGAGGTCGCTTTGGCACTCCGAGCTCTTGAAGGCGCGGTCGCTTCAGCACGCGTACATCGCAGCTCGTCCGAGGTCGCTTCGGCACTCCAAGCTCTTGAAGGCGTGGTCGCTTCGGCACGCGTACATCGCAGCTCGTCCGAGGTCGCTTCGGCACTCCGAGCTCTTGAAGGCGCGGTCGCTTCGGCACGCATATATCACAACTCGTCCGAGGTCGCTTTGGCACTCCGAGTTCTTGAAGGCGCGGTCGCTTCAGCACGCGTATATCGCAGCTCGTCCGAGGTCGCTTCGGCACTCCGAGCTCTTGAAGGCAATTCTCGGATTCGCTTGATGCAATGATCGTATCCCGCCTTGAAGAGCTTGTCAACCTCTTCGTTCAGTTCCTCGGAGTCGCGGTACTTTGCAATAATCCTTTCGCGCTCCTCCTCGGCCAGCCTCGAGCTCCGAGCCCTGGCCATTTCGAGCAACTCTTCCTTCGCGCGAAGAGTCTCTTTGAGATCCTCAGCTACCTTGGTTACCCGAGCAACCTCATCCTCGGCTCTCTTCACCTTCAGCCACTCCTCGGCCAGGAGATTCTCGGCAGTTTTCGCTCTCTTCTCGACCTCTTTATTCTTGCTTGCAGCCTCAAGGACCCGCTGGTCGGCTGCTGCCTGAGTCTTCTCGGCCTTCCTGAACAAGGCCCCGACCAGGCCCAGTTGAGTCTGCACGGAATCGTAGAATTCTTCCACGACCTCGTTGGCTCTTTTGGCCGAAGACTGAGCCAACTTTTCCACCGGGGTCGCCCGACGAGCCCATTCAGTGGCATTGAGCCCCATGCACGCCGAAGGCCGTTGAGGGCTCGCGACATGCTGGTCTACAGACGGTCGCTCCGGAAGCTCCTCTCGTCCCTGAGGTGATGTCGGATGAAGATCCGACGACCGACGTTTCGTCCCCCGACCTGCATCCTCGGTTTCCTCCCTCGGACGCTTCAGTGGCCTCGTGGCGCTCTTTTTACCACGCCTCGCAAATCTTTCCGTTGCTCGGTCGGCGAGCGAGGTATTGCACCTGCGGCCAGCATCGGAAACAACCGACGACATGCCCTTGTCGGCCATCAATGTAAGAGGCAGAGTTAGCTTTCACTCGCAAATCACGAAGAGATAATGTCAGAAAGGAGAATGACCTTGGTCGGCCTTGGCAATCAATTTGAACAACCTGTCAAGTTGAAACAGGTTGGATGGATCTAGCACTTGTAGGGAGTCAAACTCCGCGAGCTCGGATTCGACGAGGTTTGGAGCAAAGAAGGCTTTCTGGTGAACATTCACTGCCGTCCAGGTGGTCGGAAATGGCCACCCCGATGGGCTATGAACAAAAACAAACTGCCTCTTTCAGTTGTGAACAGAAGAAGGCATTCGACCAAGGATTTGTCGGCCGGACCGAGCTGCGAAATACAGCCAGTCCCCGAAAGCTTTGACCGAGAGGCAATAAAAGAAAAGGCGTGTGGTCAAAAGGACCTTAGCCAAGGCACAGACCGCCAGGAAGCCGACGACCGACCTCCATGAGTTGGGGGTCAGTTGCGACGGAGCGACTCCCAGCTTGAAGAGGAGAAAGATAACGAAAGGGTGCAAAGGGAGACGGAAGCCAGCTCGGACGGCCTCAGCGTAAATACAAACCCCGCCCTCGGCCACGTAATGAGCACGGAGCTGACTTGAACGATACATGGAGTAACCTTCCGGAAATACAAGACCAGGATGAGTTCTCATCCATTGGAGGGTCTCGTCGGTGGTTTCACACTGAGCGTCGGCAACATTGTCGGCCGGACGGCGAGCCCTAGAAGTGTGAGAAGAAGGTTCCTTGAGAACATAGGTCCCGGGATCAACAATGAAGCAATCGTCGGAATGGTCTGACGGCTCGCCGTCAGGCCGAGGAGAGTGAGACGTTCCCCTAGAGGAGACCGCCCCTGCTATAGAGGAAGAGTTCTCAGAAGGAGAACCTCCAGACGACGTTCCCTCTCGAAGATGAGGACCAGAGGAGGAAGACGCAGAACTTGAAGACATCGCTTACCTCTTAAGGAAGCAGGCGAACATCGGAAATAATAGTAGCTCGGGCAAGGGACGTCGGCGTAACCCTCGTCGGCACATCGGCAGGTCGCCTGGTAGATCCTCGCGCGTGAGAACAAGGGCGATCGTTCGGCAGCAGACCCCAGTATTTATAGGACTGGGGGGCCAATCAAATCTACCGGTGGGGAGCTTACCTCCAGCGCAGCGGTCGAGATGTACCCACGTGTCGTCAGTGGACTAGGCGACGAACCGATCACCTAGATCCTGATCCGCACAAGCAATAAGGGTCGCCATGATGACGCTCGGGACTCGAAGTGGCGAAATGATTACTGCGTGGTACGAAACGTCGCAGGGCGGCGCGCAAACAAAGCGACGTTCGGCGGCTCGCCAAGCGACACGACATTTCGACAACTGACAGGTGACGCGCCCCCAGGGCAGGGCGGCTTCTGACCATGGAGACATGACGTCCTAACATGCCACGTGTGTCAGCCAAGCCACATGGCAAGGCACGTGCTCCCAGCAGGAAGATTTAGCTTCACCTCGGCCCGCTATCATGGTCCGACCTGAACCTAGGGAGCCAGTGTTACGGGGGTTTCCAAGCAGGTCGGCTAACCCCGAGTATAGCCGACCACATCTGAGGAAAGTTCGACATTCAGCAACTGTGGCTGATTGGCTTGAACCTCACCTCGGACGAGAACCAGCTCGGTTCTCGGGCCTCAGATCAACCAACCTCAAAAGGGCATTGTCCGACATCTACTCTATGGTCTCACCTAGCTATACGTCAGCAGGTCTGTATGTCTCGGGCGTCCGCGGGTCGGCCCAGGCGGTCTGCCTACGGCTCGGCCCAGGCAGTCTTGTAAATCCAAGCAAGAGCTCACATTCTTGTACCTCGGGTCATCGAAGCTCGGGTCGCGCCGACCTGGAGCTCGGCCCTCTCATGTGCCCCATCACAGCCCACACATGGTCAACAGGCGAATGAGGCAAGGGCCGAGGATCACGGAACCGCAAGTCACGGTCATTAAGGCCACGATCTCAGCGATCAGGCCTACAGGTGGCAACCACGATCATCGCAACTCAGGAGAAGTAACGGCACCCAATCCGGCAGGAATCTCGGTAACTCCCCAGCGAGATTGGCGGCTCGTCCAGCTCACATGTACGTGTCCTAACACTATATAAAGAGTAGACACTCCACAGGCCAAGGTACGCTGTTCTCCCCCATGCTACGCCATTCTGCTCGGCTAGCGACTGACTTGAGCGTCGGAGTGTCTCCCCGCCGAGCCCACTCGGCGGGCTTTGCAGGTCAGGTCGGAAGGTCGGGAGAAGCATCGCACGTCGGCCAAGCGCGCCTCAAAATGATTCATCGGCTTGGTCGTCTCGGCTCCGTACGACGAGAAGCGCCTCAACGGTCACCTCGGCTGGAGCCGAGCTATGTTACTATAGCAGTAATAGTCTCCCCGCCGAGCCCACTCGGCGGGCTTTGCAGGTCAGGTCGGAAGGTCGGGAGAAGCTTCGCACGTCGGCCAAGCGCACCTCAAAAGGATTCATCGGCTTGGTCGTCTCGGCTCCGTACGACGAGAAGCGCCTCAACGGTCACCTCGGCTGGAGCCGAGCTATGTTACTATAGCAGTAATAGTCTCCCCGCCGAGCCCACTCGGCGGGCTTTGCAGGTCAGGTCGGAAGGTCGGGAGAAGCTTCGCATGTCGGCCAAGCGCGCCTCAAAAGGATTCATCGACTTGGTCGTCTCGGCTCCGTACGACGAGAAGCGCCTCAACGGTCACCTCGGCTGGAGCCGAGCTATGTTACTATAGCAGTAACAATTAATATCCGGCTGGAAGGGGCTTCCTCACAAGCCGGTGTCTGTCCCCTGGAAGAAGTCCTTGCCCACCGTAGGTAATTGGAACCCGATGCTGGAGAGTATCCACAATGGTGTGCCGACACTATGCTGGCCTTTCTTTGCCAAGCAGCCGACGAACTGCTGGTACGGTTATCGTAAGGAATAAGGTATTGCCATGGAGCTAGGTAGAAGGCGACGTGCAGAGGGCCGGGGAAACGTTGAGGCTCCGCCGGTGAAACTTGTCGGCCGGGGATGCATCACTGTGATGTTCCCACGTCTTATTTTGAAAGCAAGTGCAGGAATGCAATCCCCGTTGTTGTTGCCATAGGAGTCATGCTTTGATGTAAATTGCCTTTGTCGGCACAATTTTTCTATCCAGATGGGAGTTATAAAATGCCTTTGATGTCGTGAAGAACATTATCATGTGAATCATCTATGCCTCACATTAGACAGTATCTGTTGCAGAAAACGACAGAGCTACTTTATTGCTTTGTAGGGCTGTTAATGGGCTGCCGACACGGTGTTGTTGGTCCGGACAGAACCACTCCCAGAGAAAGCCTGGTTGGGCCTAACTCATATCAGGATTCTGACGAAAAACTATTCAAACAATTACATATATGCACTAAAAATCTAGCATATTTAGATAAATCTTTGTAATCTTCATACTATATTCTATACTTCCAAAAAAAGAAAGTCATCAGTTATATCCTTATGATTGTCAATTTGTCAAAATTGAAAGAATATTCTGTTACTTTATGAACATAATAGTTAAATAATAGGTGAAAGTATTAAAATATTTCTTCTTAAAAGGGGATAGAAAGAAACATCCAGGGGGTTGAGAGAGAGAGAGAGTGTGTTTGTGTGTTGTACGATAATAATTTTTTGAGAGAGTTATAAAGGGTAAGTTAGTATTTTTATCATTTTAACTCAATTGTAATTAAGTTAAATAAATAGAATCAAACGATAGTGACATATATGATAAGAGTACATGGAATATATGAGTATAGATGTTATATGTAGATTTCAAGAATATTATTCGATATATTTTATATTTTTTAAAAAATATCTCACTTATGAGGAATTATAATGTTCCTACAAAATAATGTCACACAGCCCGCACTGTACACATTCTAACACAATCATATCTATATGACTAGCAAGAAAAGGTGTATTATACCTACGTCAATATGTTCACTATCGGTTTATGAGAAATTATGTTCGTTCCTAACAAAATTATTGTTGAATAGATAAAATAATTCACTTCTCAAATATGGATGTTAAATGTAATAAGAAGTGAAGTTTAGATTAAAAGATCAGGTCGGGCCACATGCTTCACATCCAGCCTTTTAGAAACTGGGCCAGGCTTGATGGGCCTCCCAGCCATCTTGCCTCATTGATAAATTTGCTTATTTGGCTTAGTCAAAGAAAGGTATATGCAAATGTTATGTAGTTGTAGGTATGACAATTCCATACCCTAAAACTTCTAGTGGCGGGCTCCTCCTATCATCTATGAGTCAGATGAATTAAATCTTTGTTGAACATATATTTAAAAATAGGGACTTTTGCTTATTAATCCTTATAAACTTAGTTAATTATAGAGTAGTTCATCATTATCATATTAATCCCTCAAATATCTAAATCTTACATATTAGTCTCTACCAAAGGGATTTTTTTTCCCAAAATTTTAGAGATTTTGAGAGACTAATATGATAATAATCTAATTTGAAGGATTAAAAGGAAAATATGTATATTTGTAGGACCAAAAACTAAAAAACCCCAAAAAAGAAGGATTTTTGCTAATGATTGATATTATGAAATCCATGGTAAGTTACAGAACATTTTCTGATGATGTTGGCATCACTCATTCATCAGTTGCATAGAGCATTGAGATAACAAACAAAATCTTTTTTCTTAATGCCTCATAATGTCTTTAGAAATTTTAAAAAGAAACCCTTGTTACAATAAATGACAAATATGTCATTGTTACTAAAATATTGATAAATATGTCACTTGTAAATAAAAAAAAATATTACGGACATATCAATGTCGTGACCTTATGTTTCTCCCCATCTATTTAATCATAGGTTTGACTAATCTATGAAAAGAAATCTCTTATTTTCCCATGGATTAAATTAGCTTAACAATTAGGTCTCATTCTAAAAATCTTAAAAATGAAATAACAAGGGTATTTTCATAAAACTTATTAAACTAACAAAAATATTGAAATATTGGAGGAATATTTACTTTTTTTTAATGGAATTTACCTGCGATGACACATCCATGATAATTTTTATTTAGGAGTAGCAGATTTTATAATATTTTAGCAATGATGATTGTAGAGGTCAAATAAGATGCAGTTGAAGAATTTTTGGAAGCTCAAATCAAGATAGTATGCCTAAAGAAAGGGTTGAGAGAAAAAGAAAGATTAGGTGCTTTCGTGTGCGGGTGTGTAAGTTTAGAACTCTCATTTTCTTGTCCATTGTTCCTTCCCACGAGATTTCCCCATATCTGTTGCCCCTTCTCGGATCGTGCTGCTTGCTTGGCTAAGGGGGTGTATGTCGGATTGGTGTGGCCTCGTGGGAGAGATGGAGTACCATCTAGCCCTACTCGCAAGGTATGGATAGAGCCATAATATAATTAACAATCGGTCTCTGAGAGAGAATACATGTCGGGTAGTTGGAGAGGTCATTCTTTGGCGAGAAATGCTTAGTGTCCGTGCGCACGGACAAATCCATTTGTCCGTGCGCAGGACCAGGGCGCGCCAAATTGGGCGGCCGGCGCGCCGCATTGGGGCGGCCTCGCGGTGCCCAGACACACCCTGGTCCGGGCGCACAGACAAATGATTTGTCCGTGCGCACGGACGCAAAGCGTTTCTCTTCTTTGGCATGGTAGAAGCGTGCCGAGTAGTCGGTAAAGTAACACTCCGGACGTGTCTAGTTGTGGGCATGGTTGTGTTGTTGGTGCAAGAGAGACGAGTTTTATTGTGACTCAAGTCAAGAGGTTGAAAACTCTGACCTGACGGGTGAAGGGTCATCTCAGGACGACAAGTTTAGGGACCACTTCCACCAAATCTTGGTGAAGAGACGGGGCTGTAGGGTCTGGATCTTTTGTATGGCCTGCCACTAAAAAATAGGAAATAGTTAGGTGTTGCCTCTATTCTCCCTTCTTAATGGAGTGGGGGAGCAAGCCTTAATGGGCCGAAACGACTCTACTCCCTTCATAATATATTTGTCGTTTTCCCTGACCAAGAGCCATGCCTTCGTTACATTTTTTTTTTTTTTAACATTCTTCTTGCATTGGGAATATGAAATCTTTACATCTTCCATGGTGAATAGTCGACAAGATTCAGTGTAGTTCTCCTTTAGTCATACAATCTGAAACATGTCTTCTATTTAAAACTTGTGTCCAACCAGGGTTACAATTTCATATTATATACATAAAAATTAGAGTTTCGGAAGAATATTCCACTGATATTCACCTTTCCCAGACAACCATTAATCTTTCAAAGAAATAGCACTGAAATATGCCAGATCACACATCGACTGATCCATACGTCAATTATTTTTTTTGGGCATTAGCGGAGCGAGTCTCCAACCCATAAACAAATGGAGCTACAATCAAATTTCCATATGATCATATATAAAGTCAGGGACCTTTTTTAAGTTATAAAGCAGCGATTTTTAAGTGGCTGTGGGTGTTTGGCTAGATCTCAAATCCTTTCTTTCGTTCCTTGCCGCTGGCGCTCACCTGCTCTACCCAGCTAGCCATTGACTTCGGACAATTCGACAGAAAGATTCACCCTTTCTGTACTTCTTTGGCCCTGAGAAAGCTTCATCCCCGTCGACCGCCATGGCCAATCCCCACGCCGTCATGGTGCCCTGCCCCACGCCCGGTCACATAAACCCCATGCTCCACCTCGCCAAGCTCCTCCACTCCAGGGGATTCCGCATCACCTTCGTCATCACCCAGTACAACCACCACCGCCTGCTCAGCTTCGGTGCCCCCGACCCCTTGCTTGGCTTCGCCGGCGTCGATGGCTTCCGGGTCGAGGCTATCCCGGACGGCCTGCCTCTGTCCGGGCGGGAGGGCATGCAGTACATCAAGGACTTGGCCGTCTCCCTGAGGAAGGACTTCGTCGTCCACTTGCGAGAGCTGATGGAGCGGCTGAGGCGGTCCCCGGGGTTGCCCCCCGTCACCTGCGTCGTGGGGGGACTGATGTGCTGCGCGTTGCAGGTGGCGGAGGAGTTCGGCGTCCCCAAGGTGCTGTTCTGGACAACGAGCGCCTGTGGCTTCATGGGCACCCTCCAGGGCGGCGAGCTCATCCGGAGAGGCTATGTGCCGCTCAAAGGTCTGTGCTTGATGGCGCTAATCATTCCCTGATAATTTTAGATACAAGTAGGTTGCTCATAGATCTAGTTGGGTTGTTTTTCCGATTTGATGCAGACGAGATCTGCTTGACAAATGGGTACCTGGAGACGGAGCTTGACTGGATCCCGGGGATGATCAGAGGCGTCCGCCTCCGGGACATCACGCGCTTCATCCGCACCACCGACCCCGACTACCCGCTGCTCAAGTTCGAGATGATGGAGGCGGAGGCCGGCCACGGGGCCTGGGCTGTTGTCCTCAACACATTCGACGAACTGGAGGAAGACGTATTGACCGCGCTGCGGCGGACCTTTCCTCGTCTCTACACTCTCGGACCCCTGTCATCGCTGGTGAACCGATCTGGAGAGGGTCCCTCGAGGTCCATCCGCCTGAGCTTGTGGAAGGAGGACACCGAGTGCCTGGCGTGGCTCGACGGCAGGGAGACCTCCTCCGTCCTCTACGTCAACTTCGGAAGTATCACGGTCTTGACGTCACAGCAGTTGGTGGAATTTGCACTTGGGCTGGCCAACAGCGGCCACCCCTTCTTGTGGGTCATCAGGCCCGACCTTGTGACCGGCGAGTCGGCAACGCTGCCGGAGAGTTTCCTGGAAAAGACAGCAGGGAGGGGATTCCTCACAAGTTGGTGCCCCCAGGAAGAAGTCCTAGCACACCCTAGTATTGGGGGATTCCTGACGCACGGTGGCTGGAACTCCATGCTGGAGAGCATCCGCAACGGGGTGCCAATGCTATGCTGGCCTTTCTTCGCCGAGCAGCCGACTAATTGCCGGTACGCTTGCAAGGAATGGGGAATAGCCATGGAGATAGAGGGCGATGTGCAGAGGGGACATGTTGAGGGTCTGGTAAGGGAGCTGATGGGGGGTCCGAAAGGGAATGAGATGAGGAGGAGCACCATCAAATGGAAGGAGAGAGCTGAGGAAGCAGCCAAGTGCAATGGGTCTTCTCACAGAAACATGGAAAAGTTTGTCCTTGACCTTGTCGGGGAGGCATCGTCGTGATGTTTGATATATATTTTGAAAAATAAAGATTTAGTACAATATGATTAGACAATGATTTATGTGGCACTTCTGATAAAATACAACTCAATTGTTGAATGTCACGTAAAATATTACATAATTATATTATAATTAAAGTGTAATATAAAAATATATTAAATCATTCTCATTCTAAAATTAAAATCCGAGAGTCTGACTCAGTTGCTGTAGGGTCTATTCCTTGATGTGATTACCTTCTCTCTGAACCTGTTCAGGCAGATATCTCTAAACTACTGGTTGCTTCAGTGCATTGTAGATAGAACAAAACCACATAATGCATCTTGACAACCACTACTAGCAAGGCTACCCTTAGCAACATGTGAAATTTCATATATATGCTGCAAGAAATGTCCCCGGTGGAACATGGAAATGATGTCTTAACATCCTTAATTGTTCTAAATATTTAACTTAAAAGTGGTTTTCTAGGAAAACCTCTTTATGTGTGATTTTCTCTTTTTGTTTCTTTTTATGCAGTAATTAATTAGTAGGTAATTTGAAACATTGGAGCAAGTAAATATAATCCGGTCAATATAACTGAAATAGATAATAGAAAAAAGATCAAAAGTATGCAAATTTGAGGGTCGAAACATGATCTTATTTTCTTTGAAGTTGTTTCATCCCTATCACAATGCAATAAGATGAAGATGAACTCCTTTCCAAATTCGACGACCCAAATATCACTGTGATGTGAATGTGCACTCTAAATCATGCCGTCAGATAAACACTTCTTAGACTAGTTGTTAGCTCTCAAGTACCACTGTAACGAAGCTAAAGCTAGAGGAAAAACACAGTTGTAAGAAAAAGAGAAAGCCATTTTCTCTTTTCTCATATCCACTGTGATAATACCTCCATTAAGGGTGGACAACTGTTCAAGTTCTAAAAATTGACAAGAAATTCAAGAAAAAGTTAAACGATCAGTCAAAAGTTAATAAGTAAAAAAAAAAAAAATTTATGTATGTAACCAACTAGACCTCCACATGTGCTTGTGTAAGAGAAGGTCTCAAGCTTAGTAGCTCAAATGGGCCCTCTATAGTTCTTCTTAAATATCACATCTCCGTGAAAAAATAACCATATAAAAGAGATGAATTTTTTTTCAACAACTAATATTTGATAAACTTCAAGAACCATTTAACATGAAGTAAAAATCTCACAATGGAGAGTCAAGAACTATTTATAGAGAACACCAAATCAATTAAAATCACAAGCAAACTTTTAAATTAAACATTAAATTTTCCAACAAAAACTCCTAACTCTGTGATGAGATATATATGTTTGAGCTTTCTACTTTTGTTGGACATCTAGATTTGAGGTGAAGACGTCCATGCTTTATTCTTTGAACTGAAATCTTAATAGTTCTTGTAAGGCAGATCACACTAACCATTTCGAAGGCAGAATTTGTGTTTTAGTGAACCATATAATTTTGAGCACCTTTTCTACATCAGCGAGATTAAAAGATAAGAGAAATACTTTGTGCATATCAATTGTGCACACGCTTGCATTGTCATCGGCGCCATTCGCCAACGCGTGCCAATGCAATGTTGGCGCAATGGCATTGCCCAACATGTACAAAGTATTTCTCAAAAGATAAATATTTTAAAAATATTTTTTTCTCAAAAAAGTTTTTTATTAAATGGTCACATTTGATTAATTGTCTGTATACACTTCCGTCAATACGAGTTCAGCAAAATTTTGAAAATAAAATTTATAGGCCTTAATTAACTCAAACTGGCGAAAGCCATAGACCCATAAATTTGAGTTTATTTACTTTTTTCCCTTTTTAGCCATCTAATTAATCAATCATTGCAATATACGACCATATGGTTTATGATGTGAGTTATTTATGACGTATTTTAAAAAAAATAAAAAAATGGTGCACAGTGCATCGAAAATTTCAGATAATGAATATTGTCTTAAACGATTTGGCGTTCCTTGTTTATGCTCTAATATGTGCAAAAGTCTTATATTCATACCATAGGATGAAATAAAATGATTAAAAGTAGCATAAGGTTTCAACGTTCAAGAACAGGCACATTTTAACTGGTAAAGTGATTTATGTTGTGAGTGTCCATGAAACGCATGTATAGAAGCTCTCCTGTGACCAATATGTTGACACTCAGCTATATATGTACGTTCTACATAAAATCAGGCTTAGGAGATCCGTTGATCAAAAGGCAATGCACAACAAGCTGATCTCAAATTGGCAACTCAAGTCGGCAGGTGGAGAGCTCCTGTGAATGCTTGCTGACTAACTGGATGCCCCCATTTCTAGAGGTGTCAATTGAACCGGGCCGGCCCGGAGGCCCGGAAGCCCGGCCCTCCGTCAGTCCGGTTTTAACCGGATTTGGGCCAGAAAAATGAGCCTATTAAATTTTTTAGGTTTGGCCCAGAAAAAAATAGGGCCGGGTTTAGACTTTGTGAGGCCCGGCCCGATCGGCCCGCCGGTTCGAAAAATATAAATATAATTTATATTAAATATAAATTTTATATTTAGAAAAAAATTATATGAATTTTTCTATAATAAATCTATTCAAAAATATAATCTTTTACAAGTTAAATGTTAATATAGATATAAGTAAAATATATATTATTTTTTATAGATATATTATAGTAGATATATTAAAATTATATATTATATAAATAAAAATAATATTTTCTTATTTTTTCGGGCCGGGCCGGGCTTTTCTGGGTTTTTTTTGGGCCGGGCCGGGCCACCCATACCGAGCCTACCCCCGGGCCTGGGTCAGGCCCGAACCGACTTTTAAAAAATCGGACTTGGGCCGGGCCTAGCAACGCCCGATCCAAGCCCGGCCCATTGACACTCCTACCCATTTCTAGCTTCGATTGATTAAAGTTCATCCTTGAAGTGACCTCCACACACAACTCTCTCTCTCTCTCTCTCTCTCTCTCTCTATATATATATATATATATAGAAAATGTTGTAATACGGCATCCTCTTTAGATGCGACTTAGGCGTACCTTCACTTTTCACCATCCGATTAACATCCAACGTTCTGTGAAGAACCCATGTTCCAATAGACAATCCCGAAAAAGTGGAGGAAAAGACTATATTCTTTTATGCCCACTATATCTCTCACACGTAAAACAAGGCAATCCCAGCCGTAGAAAAAAGACATTCTCTTTCTTCATTTATGGCCTCCTCTTCTCTCTCCATCCACTACCACCCCATGCATAACCTCCCACCTTCACACACACACACACACACCAATCGATTACCCTACCTTAAATCCCATGCACACCCACAAACCTATATACACATGCATACGCACACACATATTCATATTGGTTTCCTCCTATCCAATAAATTTATAAAACAAACAAAAGCAATTAAAAGTGGGTTCAAAATAAACCTAAAGTTAAGAAAAAAATTAAATAAAAATAATCTTAAAAAAAGAAATCAGACAAAATAATTCTGGGATAAGTTTCTAACTTGGAACAAAATTTCAAATAAATTTTAAAACTCACATGAGTTCAAGAGAAATAAATTCAAAAGAGAAGAAATCTAAAATCAAATAAGGGCCCACATCAAATCAAATGATCCAAGTTGAATTAAATCAAAAGACCAATAGATAAAAAGACAATCTCAATAAGAATTCAACATCAAATAAAGGCCATTTTCTGGTTTCTTCCAAACTTCCCTTCTAAGTACATCAAAAGTTAAGAACAAAGTTTATGACAATAAGAGTTCAACTCTTATATGTATATGTATATGTATAATAGGGAGAATTAATTATTGATCCCTGACAGGGATCTGACATTATTTTCAGATCTCTGTCAGATTTTCTCGTGTCGTCTGGTCCCTGTTTTATGCATGATTTATTTTTAAGTCCCTACTGTTAACGGGGGTTAATAGCAAGGACTTAAAAATAAATCATGCATAAAACAAGGACCAGACGGCGCGAAAAAACTTGACAGGGACTTGAAAATAATGTCAGATTTCTGCTAGAGATCAATAGTTAATTCTCTCTATTTAATACTATGATACAGTGGGGCCTTTGGGTACGGCCCCTCCGTAACATCAGTGCGGATTGTTGGATTTTAATCCAACAATCTGTCTACACTCACCGAACAACATCGAGCACCGAACAACATCGAACACCAAGCAACAAGTATTTTGAGCGCCCAAACACTGAGCACAATATACTGTAGTGCATCACCGTTGGATTGAAATCCAACGATCTGCGCTATACTATGGCGGTGCCGTATCACAAAGCCCCGCCACACCATAGTACTTATATTATATTATATTATATATATGTGAATGTTGGGGTGCGGGCCTATTTGTACGGCCCCGCCGCGCCAACACATCACGGCCTTTGAATTTCAATTCGAGGCTACATAAAACCAAAAGAAAAAAAAAATAAGACTCGCACAACCGTTGCCCCATGATAAGTGCGCGCCGTAGGCACGTGTAATGGGACAACTAGGTGTGAGTCTCATTTTTTTTCCTTTTGATTTTATGCTTCAAGGGCCACGATGTGTGGGCGGTGGGGTCATACCAACATGCCCCGCCTATATATATATATAGAGAAATGTTATGGCGTAGCAGGGCCTTTTGATACGGCCCCACCGTAGCAAAGAACGGACTGTTGGATTTCAATCTAACGGCGGAGCGCTACAGTACATCCGTGCTCGGTGTTCGAATGCTCGGAATGCCCATTGCTCGGTGTTGATCGGTGCTACTTGATGAGTATTGACAGACCGTTGGATTAAAATCCAACGATCCGCATTGATGATACAGCGGGGCCGTAGCATAATATGGACCGTTGGATTTCAATCTAATGGCGGAGCGCTACAGTACATCAGTGCTCGGTGTTCGGATGCTCTGAATACTCGTTGCTCGGTGTTTAGTGCTGCTCGGTACTCAATGCTGTTCGGTGAGTATAGACAGACTATCTGCAGTACTGATGATACGGTGAGGCCGTATATATATAGATATATATATATATATATAGAGAGAGAGAGAGAGAGAGAGAGAGAGAGAGAGAGAGAGAGAGAAATGTTATGAAATGGCGGAGTCTCATAGTATGGCCCCGCTATAGCATATCGCGAATCCTTAGATTCAAATCTAAGGGCTATTTTGACAACCAGTACTCGGGTGTTTGGTGTCATGGTGCTCGGTCATAGTGCTTGGTGCTCGGTGTTCGGTTTATCAAGATAGCCCTTGGATTTGAATCTAAGAACTTGCGCTATGTTACGGCGGGGCCATACCAAGAGACTCTGCCGCATCATAGCACTTATATATATATATATATATATATATATATATATATATATATATATATATATATATATATATATATATATATTGACAGCATGCTACGATGCACGCCACTTTTTTTTTTGCTGTTGTTGGATGGCGATCCAACGACAGTAGCCTCTCTCTCTCTCTCTCTCTCTCTCTCTCTCTCTCGACTTTCTAGGAAGCTCTGAGATTTTGCGTTGTTTTCCCTTCTCCATCTCATTTTCTTTCTGATTGCCTCTTTCGTGACGGCTTAAGGGCAGAGAAGCCCTCCGTAGATGACGATGACTAGGAGGGGAGGAGGCGTGTAATCTCCCTCCTGCTCATACCTAATATTAGATTCATTCCCCTTAAAGTGTCGTTGTTTTTGTTCTAGGAATTTGTTTCCCAATGTCATCTCCCTTCTTTGGGGAGGATTTTGCTCTCCACCTAGTGTGAAGGATCATCTCCAGCTAGTTCGACGCTCTCTTCCCTGACCTCTCGAAACCTGGTGTGTAGTTACAATGTGCTATGTTGACAAGTATGTCTCCTGCCCATTTTCTCTTCAATAGTTTTGTTGTGTGTGGAGTATCCATTATAGGGGATTGGACGTGGTGTTTGTCGACTCCACCGGCTTCCCCGTGATCGGTACATTAGCATCATTTTTTGGCATATCGGGCTCCCTCGGAGTCCCTATCTTCGTGGGCTCTACTCTCGACCGCCCTTGCATCTTGGGGTCTATAACCAGCAGCTCAGATTTCAGCAACGGCAGAGCTTTTGTGGTGCCCTTGGGCACATTTGTTGGTGGCTTCAAATCCAACCAGTCCTACTGAGCTCCCCCCGCGATGTACATAGTGTTCGCTGACATGCTACACCCGTTAGCCTCCCGCCGGTGATGTTAAACGACCCTCTCCAACATTTTAGAGCGACATCTGGTGTGCTCAGCTATTTGCCTTTCTTTAGGTTAACTGGTGACTGGTGCCTTCTTCTATGTAAGAACATTTAGTTCATTGGGAGCTTTCAATCTACGTACTTATAACAGAGTGGTTGGTGCTACCAGAGTATGGGTGGCCTCGACACTTGCTCCATCCCTTATTATGTACTGTTTTAACGTGAATGGCAAGTATCTCATTAGTAAAAAAAAGTGTTTAAAACAAAAAAAGGGACAAAGAGGTTTTCTTTTTCTTGAGAAAAGTAACAAGAGATCCAAAAGTGCAGACATTTGGGAAAATGGAAAAACGGCAAGGAAAGATATATGGAGCACAGGGAGATTTCTTACGCAATGATTAAAATTGACGTTATTGATTCCCTGTTTTAATTTATTTTTAGGATAAAACAAGTTCTTCTTAATTCTGTTTTATCAGCAATTAATCCCCTGCGCCATCTGAGTGTTCCTCTTCACGTGGAAGACAAGACTGAGCAACTTCATAAAATCAGAAGAAAATTCTCATCGGAGGGACCCCTCTCGTAAAAAAACGTTGCAGATTACATATAGAGCTGAACTTAGTGTATATTAAAAGATGTACATTAAATAGGTACATTCTATAAAGGTGTTACTGCCAGAGACACTTAATGCTGAAACACTAGGAATCAACACATTCCTAGATTTGTACTGGCCTCCTCTATGAACGCTTGCAGACGTTCTCCACCAGTTGAGACGTATGTCAAGAAGAGAGTGATAAGAGAGTGCATCTAGTGAGAAGAGAGTGTGATTTCTTCACACTTCTTTCACTCTTTTGCTCAAAATTCAAATAAAGGGCTAGTTATGTCGCTTTTCGTTGCCTGTGGAGAAAAAAGAATGGTGTCCCGAGGAAGAACCATAGAGTCATATTGAGATTAGTTGAATGAACTTGCAACATAACTAGATGCGTTACAGGATACTGCGAGGGAAAGATAAAGAGGCCATCAAGTAGATGTAGGGCAGAATACATGCTAACTTACACCAATTCACACACTTGCCAAAAGCATAATATTAGGCTTCTCCATTCACATGTGAGGTTCACTCCTTGGTCCCATATTCCTAGTCATTACAATGTGTCTAATGGTCACTGTGGGAGAGGATTCCCGATGTTCGGTATTGGACCGAGTAGGTTTCCACTTGATTGTTGAGAGAGGGAACGGACGGTCGCTGGTGCTGACGAAGACCTGCAAAATTCGGACAAACGTCAAGGGAACCCGGTTGGAGAACCGGGAGAACCCTCCGATGCCGAAGTCAGATGTGACTGTCTTAAAAGGTAAGAAGGAAAGGTTCTTTTGGGTGTGTGGTCTTACGCGTGGCCGATTGTGTGAGGGTAATTCCACATATCTTTGCATGAAAGGTACCTGTTTCTTATATAGGCAAGGGACCTGAAGGGTCCGGATATATTTTTCTCTAATGATGACTGGAGGGATGCGACGGTTGAGTTTCCAAGACAGGGAATGTTCATTCGAGATGCCCCTTGAGACTTCGCACTTGTGCTGCTCCAGCTTGTGGGGAGGCGCGCCACGTCGTTCCCTTAATTGCTTTGGAGAAGCGAAGAGTCACATAGTGTTGTAGGCCATAGAGATATCGAACAGGAGTTAGCGAACCTGCTCAGTGCGGCTACCTGGTACTCAGTGATCTTGACGTTGGAACCGTAGAGGGTCCGAACAGGAATTCTGAGGTTTGTTCGATAACTCTTTCCTATTCGGATAGGTTCGGAGGTATCCGGAGACCAGACGTCTTGGAACCCTTGAGCACGTGGTGGTTGAGACATGTTTGGGAGCTTATAACTGTTTCTGAAGACACGTGGTTGAATAGCCTGTTGAGTTGAGTGTGTTTTGGAATTTTATAATGTTGTATTTTAATGATGACCAATGAACATCACTCATACTTTGATTTTGATGATGACATATTGTGATTTTGATGATGATATGTTGAACATGTTATACATTCTATACATATCACAATAATGCTTAAACAACATATTTTTGATGTTTAATATCTCATATTTTAATGATAATATCTTGTACTAATGATTTATGTGTTAAATTTGCAGGTGTATATAGATTTTATCATGGTAGTGTCGACACACCCATTGATGGTGTCGACACTGGGTCAGAGTCCCTGAAGTTTTTTCATGAAGATAGGGTCAAGTGTGTCGACACAGCCCCAGGTAGTGTCGACACTAGACCCAGCCTCCAGAAAACCCAGTTGCCTGACTGGGACAGTGTGTCGACACAGCCAGTGGCAGTGTCGACACTAGTCTCAGCTCCCAAAAGACCAGTTTTGCGCAAATGGGACAGTGTGTCGACACACTCCCTAGTGGTGTCGACACACTCTGGCTGAAACTCAAAATCGTGAATTTATATGGACACGTGGCCGCTTGGGGTTCAAGGGAATATGTCTAGGTTTTCGTGCCCACGTACCCTAAGGCTCCTTATGGACATATGGGGCTATAAATACCCATGTCTTTGGTACTCCAAAGGCATCCCACGTAAGACAAGAGCCAAGAGCTTTCTGGAAGAAGGGAAGAAGAGCGGGAAAAAGGCATCTGCATCCAGAGGAGCAAAGCAGCGCTGCCAAGGGAAGAAGAAGGAGAAGAAGAGGAGGAGCTCATGATTGCAGCAGTGCTGATCCAGAAAGAGATCCAGCCGAGTCTGTATTTGGTCAGAGTGTTAAATTCTCTGGGGAATCTGTGTATGTGTTCTACACAGATCTCCCAATTCTATTTGTCTCTACCATGTCTATTGTATTGAGATAGATCGTGTTAGAGGATCTATTCTCTAAGTGTGCTTGTTCTAGTAGAACTTGGATCTATTGTGGTCCAGAGATTTGAGTACTTTGTACTCTGTTTTGGAGCCCTAGTGCTCTGGTTTGGAGCCGTTGTGCTCTGGTGCTTGAGCCGTGGTGCTCAAGGGCTTGTGAATTTACTGAATTCACAAGTGGTCTGTGGAGTAGGTTGTCGTACCTATCTCCTGGGCTTCTTTGAGTAGTCGCACTCAAAGAGGTTGGAGTCGTTGTGCTCAGATTGTACTACACTTGTGCTAGTGGTTCCTCCGTTGTGAGGAGGTGGACGTAGGAGACACAAGTTGTGTTCTCCGAACCACCTTAAAATCTTCAGTGCACTGTGGTTTGATATATGGTTTGCTGTTCTTATTCACTATACTCACACACCACACTTGGATCTGATCAAATTGTGTGTTTTACTTATTTTAATTCCGCTGCCATACACACAATTTCTTAGTTCATTTATCAAAGTCACCTATCCGATCCCCAACATTTGGTATCAGAGCAGGTCAGAGTCAAATCTATACTCTGAGGTGCTTTGGTG
This sequence comes from Colocasia esculenta, assembly GCA_014218235.1. Classification (NCBI taxonomy): domain Eukaryota; kingdom Viridiplantae; phylum Streptophyta; class Magnoliopsida; order Alismatales; family Araceae; genus Colocasia; species Colocasia esculenta. Next base: position 79,995,218 of record CM024764.1, on the reverse strand, counting down.
AATTTTCTATATTTCACATTTTGATCACTTGCTCAAATTGATGTGTGCTTTGGTTTGATTGTTTCCATCATGGACTCTAGAGGTTTTGTTGTTGAAGGTCATTCAATCAATAGGCCTCCATTTTTTTATGGTACTGACTATCCTTACTGGAAGAATAGGATGATGGTTTTTCTTAGAGCACAGAACTATGAAGTATGGAGAATTGTTGAAAAATGACCAATTGAAGTCACTGAAGATGAAGATCAATGGACCAGGGAGCAGATCAGAAGGGTCACCCTGAACTACAACGCCATGAACATGCTGCAATGTGCCATCCATCCAAAGGAGTATTCCAGAATCTCTATGTGTAAGTCTACCAAGGAGATGTGGGATAAATTAAAATTGCTTTATGAGGGCACACATCTCAGGTCAGGGAGACTAAGGCTAACATGTTAGTTTCTGATTATGAGTTGTTTATCATGAAATCTAATGAAACTATATCTGAGATGTTTGCTAGGTTCATGGTTATTATAAATGGACTTCGAGCCTTGGGTAAGGAATACTCAAATGAAGAATTGGTAAGAAAAATCTTGCGTTCATTATCTCCTGTATGGCACACTAAAGTAACTGTCATTGAAGATTCAAAAGATTTATCCAAAATCACATTGGATGAACTCATTGGATCATTAATGACATATGAGTTAAATCTTAAAAGATCAGAAGAACACATACTAAAAACAAAAACCATTGCTCTTAAAGCTTCATCAAGTAATAAAGGAAAATCTAAAGAAAATTCTGAATCTGATAATGATAATCTTGCTTTCATCACTAGACAATTTAAGACATTTCTGAAATCAAACAAGAAGAATTTTAGTAATAAGCAAAATGTCATGTCTAGTAAAAAGAAACATTTCTCTCATGTTGATCATAAGAAAATTGATGAAATTCCTGTGTGTTATAGGTGTAACAAATCTGGACATATGAAGGCTGATTGTCCAGAAGGTAAGAAGGAAAAGCACATAAACCACAAGAAAGAGTTCCACAAAAAGAAGAACAAGGCCATGGTGGCTACATGGTCAGATGATGAAAGCTCAGACTGCAATGAAGAATCCTCAAGTTCAGAAGGAAATGAAATCTGCTTCATGGCAGGAAGCAGTGAAGAATTGGTAGATATATCCTTTGAACTATTTACCATTGAAGATTGACAAGAAGCATATGGTAATTTAGTTGAAAATATTTTTGATGTTAAAAAAGAAAATAAATACTTGAAAAGATAATTTGAAAGCATTCTTCACGATATTTTGTCATCTATAATGATTTCTGAATTGGAAGCTCAAATTTCAGACCAAATCAAAGAAAATGATGAACTGTTGATTTTTGTTGATGATTTGAAATTGAAAATTTAAAAATTGAATAAAGAACTCATAAATTCTATCAAGAAATTTGAAGAAAAAGAAAAGAAAAATCATGAAAATTTGAATCAAATTGAAAAACTCAATCTTTGTATTAAAGAAAAAGAAGATATCATCAAGAACTTCACTCAAGGGAAAGACAATATGAATGCTCTAGTTGGAGTTAAGATGAATTCAAATAAACATGGCTTAGGTTTTGAACCACAAAAATCATCAAAGAAAACAGTCATCATCTAAAAACAAAAATACCTTACAACTAGGTCGACACACACTATGCACAGGTCGACCTATCCCAGTCAAAGGTCGACCTACCCCTCTTATAAAAATCACAAAAACTTCAAACCAATCAATAATCATTTTTCTCATGGAAATTGAATGTTTTCTCCTCTTACAATTCAAGATGGAATAAGTCTTGGAACCAAAGGTACAGTGGTAACCAATGGTTCAATCATTGTTTCTATCATTCATCTTTTCCTGCATATCAACAGCAATACATGCCAAGTTTTTCACAGTGGAACAAATCAACTAAGAGGTATAATGTCCAGAAAATTGAAAAACAAAAAGTTGAATCTTTTGTTTCAAAAAACACTGTGAAGAAAAATACACAAATTTGGGTTAGAAAGGATTTGTTATCTCTTCTCACTCAGGATGTTGGTACCAATCTCATGTGGGTACCAAAAACTTTCCTTGTCTAATTTGTTCTGTACAGAAAAGTCGTGCATCCAATTCCAACAACATCTGGATTCTTGACAGTGGATGCTCACGACACATGAGAGGAGACAGGGATAAATTTTCATGGTTGATTGAAAAGAAAGGTGGATCAGTCACCTTTGGAGGTAAGAATAAAGGAAAAATAATTGGCAAAGGAAAAATTGGTAAGTCTTGCATTACCTTAAGTGATGATGTTTGTTTAGTTGAGGATTTGAATTACAACTTGCTTAGCATTAGTCAATTGTGTGACAATGGTCACAAGATTCTTTTTGAACATGATTCATGCAAAATAATTGACTCCTCTTCTGAGAAAATTAAATTGATTGAAAAAAGAGAAAAAATGTCTACATGATTGATTTGTGTGATACTTCCTCTTCAAATGTTTGCTTGATTGCAAATAAAAATGACACTGCTTGGTTGTGGCACAAAAGGTTGGGTCATACAAGTTTCACAACCATTAGTAAACTCATAAGAATGAATCTTGTAAAAGGACTTCCTGAATCTTTCCCCGTCATTGACAATCCTATTTGTGGGATATGTGCTCAAGGAAAACAAACAAGAAAATCTTTCAAAGTGTTCAATGAAGTACTTACATCTAAACCACTTGAGTTGCTTCATATGGATCTTTTTGGTCCAACCAGAACTCAAAGTCTCAGTGGTAATAGATATGGCTTTGTGATCATTGATGACTTTACAAGATATACTTGGGTCTTATTCCTATCCCATAAAAGTGATGCATGTTCAGAATTCAGGAGATTTTACAATTCTGCCTTAATGGGTTTATCTTTCAAACTGAATTCCATTTTGATAGATCATGGAGGTGAATTTGAAAACAAATCATTTTCTGATCTCTGTACTGAACTGAAAATTATCCATAAGTTTTCTTCTCCTAGAACTACAGAACAAAATGGAGTTGTAGAAAGGAAAAATAGAACTTCTTTGGAAATGGCCAGAACTATGCTCATTGAAAGTAAACTATCTAAATCTTTTGGGGCAGAAGCTGTAAATACAGCTAATTTCATTTTCAATAGAGCATTAGTAAGACCAAAGATCAGAAAAATCCCTTATGAGTTGTTCAACAATAAAAAGCCAAGTGTGTCATATTTCAAAATTTTTGGTTGCAAATATTTTGTTCACAATAACAACAAAGAAAATCTTGATAAATTTGATGCAAAAAGTTTTGAATTAATTTTCTTAGGTTATTCTGAAACTTCAAGAGCTTACAGAGTTTATATCTTGAAAAATAAGACTGTGGAAGAATCTCCACATGTCATTTTTGATGAAAATTTGCAAAAGATTGACATTTCTGATTTGTACATAACCCAAATATGTGATGATGAAGATGAGTTTCTTGAACATCCATCTACAAATCTTGAAGATCAAGAAGTACCAAATGTACATGAGGTTCTTGAAATGTCAACTTCAAGTAATTCAGGTAATCATGTTCCTCAAAATCATGCAAACCCTGAGGTAATTTCTGAACCCAGATTTTTAAGAGATCATCCACTTGAAAGCATTGTTGGTAATTTGCAAGATGGAATAAGAACCATATCATCTTTTCATTCTGTCATAGTTGAAGATTCTTTGGTACTACTTTCCCAAATTGAACCCAAAAATGTTGATGAAGTTTTATCTTGTGAAAACTGGATAAATGCTATGCATGAAGAGCTTCATCAATTTGAAAGAAATCAAGTTTGGGATTTAGTACCAAAACCTTCAGATTTGACTTCTGGCATTAGAACTAGATGAATTTTCAGAAATAAATTGAATGAATCTGGTCAAATTGTTAGAAATAAAGCTAGACTTGTTGCTCAGGGGTATAACCAAGAACTTGGTATTGATTTTGAAGAGTCTTATGCCCCTGTAGCAAGACTTGAAGCTGTTCGAATATTTCTTGCATTTGCTACTTCTTTGAAATTCAAAGTCTTTCAAATGGATGTCAAGAGTGCATTTTTAAATGGATACATAAAAAAAATATTTTTGTCAAACAACCCCCTGGTTTTGAAAATGAAAAATTTTCCAATCATGTTTTTAAACTCAATAAGGCTCTATATGGTCTTAAGCAAGCTCCAAGAGCTTAGTATGACCGGTTGAGCTCATTTCTTGTAAATAAAGGTTACATAAGAGGAAAAATTGATCAAACTTTGTTTACAAAAATTGCAAAAAATCATTTTATTGCTGTTCAAGTTTATGTTGATGATATCATTTTTGGCTCCACAGATAATAATTTGTGCAATGAGTTTGCCCATCTTATGCAATCTGAATTTGAAATGAGTCTAATGGGTGAACTTACATTATTTTTAGGTTTGCAAGTACATCAAACTGCTAAAGGAATTTTTCTGAGTCAAACAAAATATGTCAAGGAGTTGCTCAAGAGATTTGACTTCCAAAACATCAAGCCATCCAACACACCAATGGCCACAAGTGTAAGACTTGAGAGCGATGCTTCTGGTAAGCCTGTTAATGCTACACTTTACAGAGGTATGATTGGATCTCTTCTTTATTTAACTACCTCTAGGCCAGATATTCAATTTAGTGTCTGCATGTGTGCAAGATTTCAAGCAAATCCTAAAGATAGTCACATGTCTGCTGTTAAAAGAATTTTCAAATATCTTCTTTCTTCATGTGATTTGGGTCTTTGGTATCCTGCTAGATGTAAATTGGACTTGATTGCATATAGTGATGCTGATTATGCCGGGTGCAAACTTGATAGAAAAGGCACTAGTGGGTTGTGTTTATATCTAGGAGGGTGTCTTATTTCTTGGACTTCCAAAAAGCAACATTCTGTAGCTCTTTCAACTGCAGAAGCTGAGTATGTTGCCGCTGGTAGCTGTGGTACCCAAGTCTTTTGGGTCAAACATCAACTTCTAGATTATAATCACACATTAGGTTGCATTCCCATTCTTTGTGACAACACAAGTGCTATAAATATGTCCAAAAATCCTATTCAGCATTCCCGCACAAAACACATTGACATTCGGCATCATTTCCTTCGAGATGAAGTCTCAAAGAATTCTTTTGAACTCCACTTCATTGACACAGAAAAAAAATTGCAGACATTTTCACTAAGCCTCTTGCAGAACCTAGATTCACTTCTCTTAGAAGGGAACTTGGTTTATGCAAGTTTTCATATGTCTGAAATCTTCATCTCAATTCTTTGTGCAAATAAAGGCCATTCTTTCTTGCAAATAAATTCCTACTTCTCAATTGCATTGAAATTCTTGGTATATCAAATAGTGATTTGAAGAAAGGCAAGTTAGGCTTGTCTGGACACTTTCACTATGCGTGAGTATATGTCTCCGCCAAGTATCAAGATTCATTTATGCAATTGTTGAGGGGGAGTATTTGTTGAGGGGGAGTTATTGTCTATTCTTCACTCATTTCTCTTGACATTTGTTGTCTATATTGAGCCTCAATCATCAGAATTTTTGAGCCATTGTGCTATTTTCTTATGAGAGAATTAACACATTAAACCTAAACTCATTTTACACTTAGTTTAATTTCAAAGATTTATTATCATTTCAAGGTAAAGCAATCTTAATACTGAATGTTTTTAAAATGATTTACAAAACACTATTATAGGCATATGAGTGGCTTTAATATTTCACATGTGTATGTTTAAGCTTCATTTTTACCACATGTTAAGAATAATTTCTCTAAATTCGTAGTCATGACTTTTCTAGTCAAAGCAAATATATTCCTGCAAAACTTTTAAAAAAAAATGATCAACAATCTGGAAAGATACAAACAGAGCAATGCAAATTCTTGAACTACTGAGTAACCGGGTCATTTCACCTAAAAAGTGACTTGTTTCGCGTCAAAAAGTGGAAATCAAAGTTTTCAATTCTATATAAGATAATGAAAGTTAAACCACTAAGTAATCAGGAGATCTTGCATCTACTCAATATGATCTCTTGCACTGAAAAGTGAGATTTAACTAATTTATTTTTATATTCTTTCCCAGTTAAAAATGAAAGAAAATCAAATTGACAGGATGAAAAAGTTTAAGACCTTCATAAAGTTCATGTATACTGAGTTTAGACCTATTATTTTACATTGTGTTAAACCTAAAGCTCCAAACATCCTTGTTAAATATTTCTGCTCATTCATATAGGTCACTTTATTTCACATTTGCATCATTATTTTAACCACATTCAGATCATTATACTTTGCTATACTTTGTGTTGAGTGTGTCTTTGTGATTAAACTTTATTGCACAATACAAAGAACACAATAATTTCTCCCATATGTAAATATCACTTTGCCTCATATGTAAATATCACTTTGCCTCATTTATTTTGATCATTTCTGACCATTCATTTCCTACATTTCATTTCTTGATCTCTTACAATCTTTGTTCCTCTCTCTTATCTATCTTTTTGATGTTGTCAAAAAGGGGGAGAAAGTTCCTTAAAGGAGGAGAAAGTAAAAGTTTCTAGAAAAGTTTCTAGAGGGAGAAAGTTCATTATGGGGAGAAAGTTCAAAGGGTGTATATGGTCAAGGGGAGTTATTGCAGTCAAGGAAGTCAAGTTATTGGGAGATTGTGCATATGTTTTGTCATCATCAAAAAGGGGGAGATTGTTGGGTTGAGTGTGTTTTGGAATTTCTAAAGTTGTATTTTAATGATGACCAATGAACATCACTCATACTTTGATTTTGATGATGACATATTGTGATTTTGATGATGATATGTTGAACATGTTATACATTCTATACATATCACAATAATCCTTAAACAACATATTTTTGATGTTTAATATCTCATATTTTAATGATAATATCTTGTACTAATGATTTAGGTGTTAAATTTGCAGGTGTATACAGATTTTGTCATGGTAGTGTCGACACACCCATTGATGGTGTCGACACTGGGTCAGAATCCCTGAAGCTTTTTCATGAAGACGGGGTCAAGTGTGTCGACATAGCCCCAAGTAGTGTCGACACTAGACCCAGCCTCCAGAAGACCCAGTTGCCTGACTGGGACAGTGTGTCGACACAGCCAGTGGCAGTGTCAACACTAGTTTCAGCTCCCAGAAGACCAATTTTGCGTAAATGGGACAGTGTGTCGACACACTCCCTGGTGGTGTCGACACACTTCGGCTGAAACTCAAAATCGTGAATTTATCTGGACACGTAGCTGCTTGGGGTTCAAGGGAATCTGTCTAGGTTTTTGTGCCCACGTACCCTAAGGCTCCTTATGGACATATGGGGCTATAAATACCCATGTCTTTGGTACTCCAAAGGCATCCCACGCAAGACAAGAGCAAGAGCTTTCTGGAAGAAGGGAAGAAGAGTGGGAAAAAGGCATCTGCATCCAGAGGAGCAGAGCAGCGCCGCCAAGGGAAGAAGAAGGAGAAGAAGAGGAGGAGCTCGTGATTGCAGCAGTGCTGATCCAGAAGGAGATCCAGCCAAGTCTGTATTTGGTCAGAGTGTTAAATTCTCTGGGGAATCTGTGTATGTGTTCTACACAGATCTCTCAATTCTATTTGTCTCTACCATGTCTATTGTATTGAGAAAGATCGTGCTAGAGGGTCTATTCTCTAAGTGTGCTTGTTCTAGCAGAACTTGGATCTATTGTGGTCGAGAGATTTGAGTACTGTGTACTCTGTTTTGGAGCCCTAGTGCTCTGGTGCTTGAGCCGTGGTGCTCAAGGGCTTGTGAAATTGCTGAATTCACAAGTGGTCTATGGAGTAGGTTGTCGTGCCTATCTCCTGGATTTCTTTGAGTCATCGCACTCAAAGAGGTTGGAGTCGTTGTGCTCAGATTGTACTGCACTTGTGCTAGTGGTTCCTCCGTTGTGAGGAGGTGGACATAGGAGACACAAGTTGTGTTCTCCGAACCACCTTAAAATCTTCAGTGCACTGTGGTTTGATGTGTGGTTTGCTGTTCTTATTCACTATACTCACACACCAAACTTGGATCTGATCGAATTGTGTGTTTTACTTATTTTAATTCCGCTGCCATACACACAATTTCTTAGTTCATTTATCAAAGTCACCTATCCGATCCTCAACATAGCCATCGCCTTACTGCCTTATTAGGTCATGATGAGTGTGGACGGGATTTTCTGTTTGGGCCTGTGCCCAATGGGCCTCCACTAAGAGAAGTGGGAAAACAGTCACTGGTGCGGACGAAGGCCTGCAAAACCCAGAAAAGGATCAGGGCGGCCCGGTTGAAGAACCGAGGGGAAACCTCTGATGCCTAAGTTAGATCCGACTGTAGGAAGGGGAGGAAAGGAAGGTTCTCTCTGGTGACGTATCGCGCGTGGATGAGTGCTTGTGAGGGGATTTTCGTTGTCATATCTTTGCATGAGAATCACCTGTGCCTTTTCTAGACGAGGGCCATGAAGGGTCCAGACATTACGTCCTTTAACGACGCCTGAAGGGGCGTGTCGGTTGGCAGCCTTAAGTGGGAAGTTGTCTATTGAGGCGCCTGTTGGGGGCCCTTAGCAGTTAACGCCCCCCTCAATCATGGGGCGCGGATCGCGCCGTTCTCGTAAGCGCCTTCGGGAGGCGAGAAGCTTGCTTTGGGCCCTTTGGCCAAGCGGTGTCGAGCAGAGATCTGTTCAGTCATCGGGCAGGCTGCTCGGTTCCCGGTGCACGAAAGTAGTGCGGAGCACCTGATGGCGGAGTGTCCGACTCGAACTGGTTGCAGGGTGTAATGGCCCTAGATATTTATATCCAATAAGGGTCCATATCCAGATCCGTCTTCCGCGAACGAACCGAAGTCTCGCAAGGGATATCACTAACACGTGTCCAGTAAGAATATAAAAGACCACAAGTACAGTATATAACATAGAAAAGTACAAGTGCATATAACTATAAACTACAATGTACAAAAGTCCCATTACAATTTTACATGTCTAATTTAAAGAGTACAACTACTTGGGGCTTACCCCGAGAGAGCACTAGCTCAGACGACTCAACTACTCTACTGCTGGTGGTACAAGTCTACCACGACTCCTCCTCGAGCCACACGGAACCGGCTAATCCCTGCAAAGATTGTAAGGGAGTGAGCCTCAACACGTCATTGGCTCAGTAGGGACCTCCCACAACGAAACCATAACAACACAAAGAGAGCTCAACCCCAAAGGGGTCTCACTGGCAACACCGGTAGCCGAAGCATAACATGCACACACAAGCATGTTAAACGACAACTAATCACAAGCACAAAGGCTAAACCCGGTCCTCGAAGAGTAAAGGGAAACACAGGACTAGCTTAACACCGCTAGTCCTTCCTACAACCGAACCACCTTGACCATAAGCCTCACCGGCAAACCACTGCCTAGGCCACAGTCTCACTGGCAAACCACACGCACGGAATATTGGGATTGGCAACAACCAGCCAATACCCGCATACCAAACCATAACCAGTAACACACAGCACGTGGAGAATCACACCACAAGATCTCCACAATACTCACGGTCACTCCTCAACATCTGTTGAGGATGAGACACACGTACCACAACACAACTCTACCCACAAGGGGTACATGTACCTACTACTATGAGGTACAACACTAAACCACAAAACCGTGCCACCTCCAGGGCACACCAGAACGGTTACAATCTTAACCAGCAGATCACACACAAACCACAACCAATCGCTAAACACGAGTCGGTATGGAAATGACGCCACCACACGGGAACAGACTATTGGTTCATGACGCCAGTATCCAACCCGGACAACAAAGCACAAGAACTATCTCTTAGTCTCGCAGTCACGGACAGAAGGTCCAACTATCGCTCCACAACAACAAGCCATGAACAGTGGAGACCAACCAACACCACAACCTGTAGGTCACACACCCTGTAGACCCACGCCTGGCACCTTTAGGGACTCCGACCTCAGCTCCCTAAAGTGAGGCACTGGAAACAGGACTAGCTGGGGACTAGTGTCCGTACCCCCATCTACGAGCGCGCTACAAGCGACTGCACACCCACAAACATAAGTTGTTGCCCCTCAGTTGTCTTTCCCTCAGCCGGACATACTACTCAAACACAAGAGTGAGGATGTCCAGGAAGATGACTTAGACCTCTGAGGTACACACGTACCGGGACACGCCCTGAGCACAACACACGTGCCTGGCTCTCCTAGGAACCTGGGGTACTCGACTGAAGAGGTATTCTGGAATAGGCACCAGACCACCAGACTCAGTAAGCACACAAACCACGATATACATACCTAAACAATCCTTTATTTATAAACCACGATATATGAGTGTTAGGACTAGCTTAACACCGGTCACCACGTGACCCTCAAGCCATCCTACACTGATACATACTTTGTATCACAACAACACAACACAACCTTATCTGTCATTGGTCACCCCGTGACCTCCATGGCAACCTACACACCGCTTAACACATTAATCATCACAATAACCTTTAAAGATTAACAATAAACCAGGGCTAGGTCTACACAAGACCCTCACTGCCCAACCACCATAAATCAACCTCGGAGCTTAAACGCGTCGGACACAGCCGCCGCCACTTGAATCGCATCAATCATCCCAGACGCTATTCGAAATGCTGTCACGACAGACCTTAGTGATGCGACCAAGTCGCGTCGGCCCGACACGATGCTTTTAGACCAAATCGGTCAAACCAACGCTCAACATATAATCGTGTCTGACAACACCGACGCGTTTCCATAAGAACGCATCGGGTCAAACAGACGGGATACCAACACCGCCACTGCGCACAGACAAAACCAGAAACGCATCGACTCAACGTGTCGCGTTCCAACATGAACGCATCGTCAGTCCTGGATGCGTTTCAATGGTGACAGTGGGTTCAGCTTACGGGCCGAACCCACTCTCCCATACGGGAGAACCCACAACAGTTCTCATCGTTCAATCCATTAAAACTGCCAACAGGATAAACCCAACAAGGCAAACAACCCACACATGATCCATTCCTTAATCCCCAATCCATTCATGCCATTAAACGATAAACAAAGGTAGGAAGTCTCCCTACTAGAAGACATTGAAGAACGCCCGAAACCTCCTCATCGACGGCATGCCCACGCTCCGAACGCCGTCCTCGCGTGGTTCCTGCGCCACACGAGCCACTCGAGGTCGAAAACTAATGGAATCCGCAAGAGAAGCTCCATAGCATCTCCCCCTGCACCGGACAAAGCATCCTCTGCTCTATATGTCCGAAACGACACACTTAAAACTCTGATCGAAATCGCGTCCAAAGCAGACGCCGCGTTTTACTTCTTTAAACGCGTCCACTCAAGCTGACGCCACATAGGATCCAAGCGACACGCGTCATAGAGGCGGTTCGCTGAATCGCATCGGGCAAGGCTGACACGTTTAAATCGCATCGCCTACCTCCGTCGCGTTTCCAAATAGTGAACCAGCAGTGCATTTGGGCTGGCATATCCGACCCACACTGCTCACCCTGTGCACACAAACCACACAAATAGCCCATTGACCATCTCTTGGTCAAGAGCACCACACATAGACCCAATAAACCCAGATCCAAACGACCGTACTGTTACATTACTAACACCTAAAATCACTGCACACGGACTACCTTGATCTGCTCATTTTCATACCTTTCCTGCTTTACCATTCTCTTATAACTTACCGTTGGCGCTTTATCTCCTTTGACTCAACCTGTTTCCACACTTTCCGGACTGTGCCTGCAATATTCCTTTCTAGGCCGCTTTACTTCCTCAAATTGTTTACTAAACACTGCTCCACTGTAATGTTTTACCATGTCATAACCTCTTTCAATTCTCAAATTTTTCGGTGCCATTTCATTTTTGTTTATCATTGCCTGCTATTGTTCTGCCTCATCTGTATTTATATTCTCATCTGACATTTAAAACCATCTTATTTTTCTCGCACTCTGCAGTGTCATATTTTCTCTACTCATGACCGTCAACTATTCTATGCTTTATCTTTCCTTCTTCTTCTTCATACTCTCAACTGCTAACTTTTCCACAGAAAACTCATTATCTTTTTCTGAATTTTCTGCCCTTTCATGTTGTTCTACTCGCATTTCTTTAACTCATATTTCTTAAATTTCTCGATCTCTTGCCCATCTGTGCCAAAATCTGCAATTCCCCTTTCAAACAAATGAACCTGTGGGGTGTTGCCCCATTACGCTTCCACTGCGCTACTCTGATCATACTGACCACTCAGCATAATCTTTCATAAATTCTGTTTCCGTTTCTGCTTTTACTTGCTTTCCACTTTCACTATTTCTCAAATCCCAGCTGGACTCAATTCTCATTTCATGTATTTCTTTACTTATTCTATTCCATCAACTGTCACTCGCCTGAAACACTGGAGTTTGCTAATCTGCTTTTCTTTATATATCAAATCTACTTGGGCTTTATTTTTAAATTCTGCACTCTGGTTCATGATTACTGACACATCTAACTCACCTTGTACCTGTCTTGTCTTTAAATCATCTTCTCTAGCTAATTTTTCACACTGCCTCTTTATTATTTCAAAATGATGTCCTCACTGCTTTAACTCTGCACTTTCTTCTCTCAGACAATACGACTCAATCTATTCCGCACAGATTCCACATTCCTCTTTACTAAACTCTTTTTCCATCGTGTGCCATCTTCCTCAAGTCTTTTTCTGTAACACCCCGACGCAGAATATCGGAGCGGGATTACAGTTATTAAATAGTACAGAGCGGAAAATAAAAGGCAAACCATTGCACAATTGGAATAATCATCCAATAAACTCAAACTTCATTAATATTTCATCATCTAACTATTACATCAACACATCAGAGCCAAAACTAGGACTCAGAGTACTTTATTCAAACACAAACTATTACATCATGACTAACTGACTCATAACTATACTAACTACGGCTAGAACGCCTTGGTTGCTGAAAAATGGGTCACTCCAGAGCATCATCCTCAGTCCCGTCCTTATGAGTGTGGTCATCGTCATACTCGCCTGAAAACACATTAAATAAAAATGCAGGATGAGCGAATAACACCCAGTAGGACTTAATATCTCATGTAAACAAGCAGACTTTAAGTATTTAACCTTTTATCAATCAGGATAACTAGCAAGAATGAGCAAGCATGAGAACGATCAGGTACAGTCACGATAGTAAGATTACGAGACAAGAATACCTTCATAGGTAACAAGTACATCAAAAGATTTGGCCATATTCAAGTTAACAAGTAATTGCACAGCAGTGCACAAGTCACGATAGCAAGTAAATCAAGTAACATGCGTTTGGTCGATCATCTTATCAACCACAAGTCAAGTAACGTAAATATTTCAAGAGTAGTATGATTGTCATAGATTAATCTGGATAGTCATGCGTTTCGTGTATGCCATTACCTGATCATTAGACCCCCGCGAGTTATAGCCTTTCAGGTGCTCCTCCCAAGGACCAGATCGGGCCCTTATAATGTTGCCTACCATAGTCATGTTTTTATCTTAGACAATCACACGATGACCAATAGAGTACCAAGAATAGATGAGAGTAGTAGATGAACTAGACGAGAGTGTAGAGAGAACGTGAACAGATGAGAGGATATGGAGATTAGATGAGATATGGACAATTCTGTAAAACACGTGAAATTCCGATAGTAACAGTTGCACAGCACCAGGTCAGGTGCCGACAGTCTGGTAGAAGTCACAACCGCCCCTTAGTCGTGCTGTGTACACGGGTTAGGTGGTCCGGTGTGAACTCAAGACGAGAAGGAATATACTAAGGTTTGGATCGTACTGATCCCTAAGGCGTAATGCGTTTTGGGGTACAACCAGCTCGTTGACTAAAGACGTGCGCCAAGAAGACTTACGGAGGTCTTGACAAGAATTCCCTAGTCCAGTCGAGAGTATTCCCGGTGGAGAGGTGGTCCAAGTCAAGAGAAAGTGTGTAAAACGGATCCGTCGTGCCTCGAGTGCTCGAAGCCGAGGGAAAATGATAACGGTATTTAAAATACGCGAGTAAAAACGAAGACATTTGTATTTAATAAAAATATGGTAATTTAGTCATTTATTTCGCTAATTTACCGAATACATTATTACATAATTTATCAAGGTCAAATGACAATTAATAATGTTATGTGTGTGCAAGTGTAAAGAAATCTTGAGAATATGATAGATCGTGCAATTGACTTTTAAATAATATATTTCATGCGATTATTAATAGATATAATTAATCAAATTGTTACTGTTCAAAATAGTGCATGATTAGGGTTAAACTTGAGTCATATAGCTTAATTGACAAGGGCATGAGAATAATTTCATGTTCTGGCCGAAATCTCCAAATCTCGGCGAACCTACCCGTCGCGATTCAAGTCGCGACGGGCGGCTCGGGCGCGATCCGCAGACCGGCCGGCCTAGCTCGGACCGGGAATGGAACGCGGAGGCGAGGCCCGTTGCGTTCAAGACGCGTCTTGGCGGACGACCGCGACCGTCCTGTTATCGCGGTGTATCGCGCCGCCACGATATCAGGGACAGTCCAGATTTTTCCCTTTTTTTTTCAGGGTTGATACTAGATGACACAGGGCTCTTCTAAAATCAATATAAAATCGTATAATGACCCAAAAATCACGAATCTAGTTTCAAATGAAAGTAGACACATAGAACTATCAGCATGTACGATTAATTTGAAATTAGACAAGACTTAAGCATGCTTTGAACAGGTTACATTCTGACGACCTAAATAGGTACAGTCAAGGTTCAACGAATTAATCAGAGATGAATACAAGATGAAAAATTACGAAACTAGGGGCGTTCGAAAGCTAACATGATGTAGTATTTTAGAGAGTTTTCTCATAGCAGGACATCAAGTGTGCACGAAGTTTAAAGTTAAACTTGAAGAGTCGGGTACAGGTAATAGACAGGGATTCAAAGATTTAATTCTCCCTCATGGGAGGTCGAAATAGAGCAAGACCAGGGGCATTTGAAAGATAATAAGATGCAGTATATCTGAGAATTTTATAATGGCATGGGAACAAGTACATACGGGGAATTAGAGAAAACATGAGATTTCGGGTTCATGGTACAATAGGGTTTCACGAATTAAATTCGCCCAAATGGATTTACAGAATACCACGAAGCCATAGGGATTTTGAAGAGGTACATAAAGGCTACCTAAGATAATTTTTACATGATTTTTGCTTGAGAGATTGCCTACCTTTTGTCGAATCCAAGAAGAACCCTAAGTTGGAGACGATAAAAAGATGAAGAAATCCGAACTCCAACCCTTCTCCTCCAAGCTTCTCGCCCGAAATCGTCTCCTCTCCATCCTCCAAGGTTCCAATGCGTTCTAGGGCTTGGTGGGGACGAAAATGGAGTGTTATGTCTTGCTAATAGAGTCCTAAATGTTTAAAACTCCTTCTTTCGCATCCAACTCCGAAAATTGGCATTTATCTCCCATTTTTCCATCAATTTTCCACTTAAAAGGGCAGAGAAAAAGGTCTAAATTCGTGGCCCAAGAGTTAGGATAGGAGTAGTCTCTTTTTAGGGATTTATTTGACCCATTTAATACTTATCTTAGACTTTTTCTATTTAATAATCAATTTCATACGAATTTCTATTAATTACTTCTCTTCCTATGATGGGCTTCACCCTATTGGGCTCTATCTATTTGATTTGGACCATTTGTTTAACCCACTACTAATTTAACTTAATGAGTATTCATTAAATTCCTTTTATTTCACTCAAATTCTATTTATTCTCCCTTTATTCCAATTAAATCGATTTATCTCATTTATTTAAATAAAAACTTTATTTTATTTAGATTTTAAAAATCAAGGGTGCTACATCCACCCCCTCTTAAAAAGAATTTGGTCTCCAAATTCATATGATTGTAAGAGGAAGAATGACTTACTGAATAATTCTGGATAATTTCGGTGTATTGTGGCTTCGGGCTCCCACGTGGCTTCTTCAACTTCGTGATTTCTCCAAAATATCTTAACCACGGGTATGGATCGATTCCGAATCTGTTGCATCTTCTTGTCTAAGATTTTCACTGGTTTTTCTTCATAGGTCATATATTTGTTTAGCACGATATCATCATAACTGATTACATGTGACGGATCGTACACGTATTTCCTTAGCATTGACACATGGAAAACATTATGTACGGTAGAGAATTGGGAAGGTAGTGCTAGTCGGTACGCCACCTCGCCAACTCTATCCAATACTTCAAATGGACCTATGAATCTTGGTCTTAGCTTGCCTTTCATCCCAAACCGTTGAAATCCTCGGGTCGGAGATACTTTGAGAATCACATGATCTCCAGTTTGAAATTCTAAGTCCCTTCTTCTTTTATCAGCATAGCTCTTCTGCCTAGACTGAGCTACCTTAATTCTGTCTCTGATAATCTGGATATCTCTACTGGTATTCTGCACCATGTCTGGTCCCAACCATTGTTTTTTCACCTACTTCATTCCAACATACTGGCGATTTGCAGCTCCTGCCATACAGTGCTTCGAATGGTGCCATCTTGATGCTGGCCTGATAGCTATTGTTGTAGGCAAATTCTATTAGAGACAATTGTTCATTCTAATATCCTTCAAAGTCTATGGCACAAGCTCGCAGCATGTCTTCCACTATCTGATTTGTTCTTTCAGTCTGTCCATCTGTTTGTGGGTGGAAAGCTGTGCTGAAGTTAAGTTTTGTGCCTAAGGCAGTCTGGAGTCCCTTCCAGAATCTAGAAGTGAACCTAGGGTCACGATCTGAGACTATGGATACTGGAACCCCATGTAGTCTGACTATCTCTTTCACATATAAAGCTACAAGCACATCAACGCTCCAGGTACTTCGAATTGCTAGAAAGTGTGCAGACTTTGTTAATCTGTCCACAATAACCCAAATAGCATCAAGTCGACCACGAGTTCAGGGTAAACCCATGATGAAATCCATGCCGATGCTTTCCCACTTCCATTCAGGTATGTCCAAGGGTCTAAGTACACCCGCAAGACGACGGTGTTCTGCTTTTATCTGCTGATAAGTGAGGCAGTGCGCGGCATGCTCAGCTACCTCACGCT
Source organism: Colocasia esculenta (assembly GCA_014218235.1). Lineage (NCBI taxonomy): Eukaryota > Viridiplantae > Streptophyta > Magnoliopsida > Alismatales > Araceae > Colocasia > Colocasia esculenta. The sequence continues at coordinate 79,978,122 of CM024764.1, read as the reverse complement.
TCATATTTGGCCACCAAAATGACCTTTTCATATCTTAGTACATCTTGGTTGCACCTGGGTGAATTGTGTACTTGGTCTTGTGGGTTTCGTCCATCAGTTTTCTTTTTAGCTCTTCATTGTCAAGCACGCATGTCCTGGCATGGAATAATATTCTCCCATCCTTAGTGATGGAGAAATCTGGCTTGTCAACTATGGTCTCCCTGACTTGGACTAGGAATGGATCATTTGCCTGATGCTCTCTGATCTCGACAAGTATGTCAGGGTGAGCTCTAAGGTTAGCAACTATCATCTTATCATTTCTCTTCTCGATGTTCAGATCTAGACTGGCGAACTGTTCTAACAATTGCATCTCGCCCATGACTAAACATGATAATGAAGCTACTGGCTTTCTGTTAAGTGCATCAGCTACTGCATTACCTTTACCTGGGTGATATTGAATGTTGAAATCGAAATCCTTTAATACTCCAGCCATCTTCGTTGTCTCATGTTAAGCTCCTTGAATTCCTCCCAGGTAAATTGTGCATCTGCCCTGGTGGCTTCCATAGATTCCCACTATGCACGGGCGTCTCGTTCAAGCTGAAATGTTGCCAGTAGAAGCTTGTCCCCATCCGCGCACTGCATGACGCGGAAAATACGCTCTATCTCCTTGAGCCAATTCTCAGCCTCATCGGGATCACTGGTCCCGCTGAAACGAGGTGGATTCAGATTGCGGAAATTCCTGTGTAATTCACCAGCACCTCAGTTGTTGTTGTTATTATTAGCCCCAGCAGCTTGAAGTAAAGCTTGAGTAAGCTGCTGAATGGTATGCTGCATGTCACGGAGTTGAGCACGCTCCGCTGCCATTTCTAGTGCTTAAGTTCCTTCAAAAGAGAATTTTAAATGTAAGTTATTGAGTTTGCACTATGTTTGTGCGTGTGTGCGTTTATTTTATCTTATTACCTAAGATTCTACCCATCTCTCATAGGTATGAAATTAGACTCTAAGTCGAGGCAGGTCAAACCTAGATCATCCTATATTTAAGAATAACCTAGGCTCTGATACCACAAAACTGTATCGCCCCGATGCGGAATATCGGAGCGGGATTACAGTTATTAAATAGTACAGAGCGGGAAATAAAAGGCAAACCATTGCACAATTAGAATAATCATCCAATAAACTCCAACTTCATTAATATTTCATCATCTAACTATTACATCAACACATCAGAGCCAAAACTAGGGCCCAGAGTACTTTATTCAAACTCAAACTATTACATCATGACTAACTGACTCATAACTATATTAACTATGGCTAGAACACCTTGGTTGCTGAAAAATGGGTCACTCCTGAGCATCATCCTCAGTCCCGTCCTCATGAGTGTGGTCATCGTCATACTCGCCAGAAACACATTAAATAAAAATGTAGGATGAGCGAATAACACCCAGTAAGACTTAATATCTCATGTAAACAAGCAGGCTTTAAGTGTTTAACCTTTTATCGAGCAGGATAACTAGAAACAATGAGCAAGCATGAGAACGATCAGGTACAGTCACGATAGTAAGACTACGAGACAAGAATACCTTCATAGGTAACAAGTACATCAAAAGATTTGGCCATATTCAGGTTAATAAGTAATTGCACAGCAGTGCACAAGTCACGATAGCAAGTAAATCAAGTAACATGCATTTGGTCGATCATCTTATCAACCACAAGTCAAGTAACGTAAACATTTCATGAGTAGTATGATTGTCATAGATTAATCTTGATAGTCATGCGTTTGGTGTATGCCATCACCTGATCATTAGACCCCCGCGAGTTATAGCCTTTCAGGTGCTCCTCCCAAGGACCAGATCGGGCCCTTATAATGTTGCCTACCATAGTCATGTTTTTATCTTAGACAATCACACGATGGCCAATAGAGTACCAAGAATAGATGAGAGTAGTAGATGAACTAGACGAGAGTGTAGAGAGAACGTGAACAGATGAGAGGATATGGAGAATAGATGAGATAGGGACAATTCCGTAAAACACGTGAAATTCTGATAGTAACGGTTGCAGAGCACTAGGTCGGGTGCCGGCAGTCTGGTAGAAGTCACAACCACCCCTTAGTCGTGTTGTGTACACGGGTCGGTGTGAACTCAAGACGAGAAGGAATATACTAAGGTTTGGATCGTACTAATCCCTAAGGCGTAACGGGTTTTGGGGTACAACCAGCTCGTTGACTAAGGACGTGTGCCAAAGCCAAGAAGACTTACGGAGGTCTTGACAAGAATTCCCTAGTCCAGTCGAGAGTATTCCCGATGGAGAGGTGGTCCAAGTCAAGAGAAAGTGTGTAAAACGGGTCCGTCGTGCCTCGAGTGCTCGAAGCCGAGGGAAAACGATAACGGTATTTAAAATGCGCGAGTAAAAACGATGACAATTGTATTTAATAAAAATAGGGAAATTTAGTTATTTATTTCGCTAATTTATCGAATACATTATTACATAATTTATCAAGGTTAAATGGCAATTAATAATGTTATGTGTGTGCAAGTGTAAAGAAAACTTGAAAAAATGATAGATCGTGCAATTGACTTTTAAATAATATATTTCATGCGATTATTAACAAATATAATTAATCAAATTGTTACTGTTCAAAACAGTGCATGATTAGGGTTAAACTTGAGTCATATAGCTTAATTGACAAGGGCATGAGAGCAATTTCATATTCTGGCCGAAATCTCCAAATCGCGGCGGACCTACCCATCGCGATTCAAGTCGCGACGGGCGGCTCGGGCGCGATTCGCAGACCGGCCGGCTTGGCTCAGACCGGGAAGGGAACGTGGTGGCGAGGCCCGCCGTGTTCAAGACGCAACCTGGTGGACGACCGCGACCCTCCTGTTATCGCGGCGTATCACGCCGTCGCGATATCAGGGACGGTCCGAGTTTTTTCCTTTTTTTCAGGGTTGATACTAGATGACACAGGGCTCTTATAAAATCAATATAAAATCGTATAATGACCCAAAAACCACGAGTCTAGTTTCAAATGAAAGTAGACACATATAACTATCAGCATGCACGATTAATTTGAAATTAGACAAGACTTAAGCATGCTTTGAACAGGTTACATTCTGACGACCTAAACAGACACAGTCAGGGTTCAATGAATTAATTGGATATGAATACATGATGAAAAATTATGAATCCAGGGGCGTTCGAAAGCTAACACAATGTAGTATTTTAGAGAATTTTCTCATAGCAGGACATCAAGTGTGCACGAAGTTTAAAGTTAAACTTGAAGAGTCGGGCACAGGCAACAGACAGGGATTTAAAGATATAATTCTCCCTCATGGGAGGTCGAAATAGAGCAAGACCAGAGGCATTTGAAAGATAATAAGATGCAGTATATCTGAGAATTTTATCATGGCATGAGAACAAGTACATGCGGGGAATTAGAGAAAACATGAGATTTTGGGTCCATAGTACAGCAAGGCTTCACGAATTAAATTCGCCCAAATGGATGAACAGAATACCACAAAACATAGGGCTTTTGAAGAGGTACATAAAGGCTACCTAGGATAATTTTTACATGATTTTTGCTTGAGAGATTGCCTACCTTTTGTCGAATCCAAGAAGAACCCTAAGTTCTAGACGATAAAAAGATGAAGAAATCTGAACTCTAGCCCTTCTCCTCCAAGCTTCTCGCCCGAAATCGTCTCCTCTCCGTCCTCCAAGGTTCCAATGCGTTCTAGGGCTTGGTGGGGACGAAAATTGAATGTTTTGTCTTGCTAATAGAGTCCTAAATGCCTAAAACTCCTTCTTTCTCATCCCACTCCGAAAATTGGCATTTATCTCCCATTTTTCCATCAATTATCTACTTAAAAGGGTAGAGAAAATGTCTAAATTCGTGGCCCAAGAGTTAGGATATGAGTAGGTCTCTTTTTAGGGATTTATATGACCCATTTAATACTTATCTTAGACTTTTTCCATTTAATAAACAATTTCATACAAATTTCTATTAATTACTTCTCTTCCCATGATGGGCTTCACCCTATTGGGCTCTATCTATTTGGTTTGGACCATTTGTTTAACCCACTACTAATTTAACTTAATGGGTATTCATTAAATTCCTTTTATTTCACTCAAATTCTATTTATTCTCCCTTTATTTCAATTAAATCGATTTATCTCATTTATTTAAGTAAAAACTTTATTTTATTTAGATTTTAAAATTCAAGGGTGCTACATTTTCACTGTTCAGTTGCTCACTATATTCCTTTCTTAAATCATTTTCATTGCTTAACTGATCATCTTTCTCTTTCTATGCTTAGCCATTCCAAATTTTCTGCATCACATTTCTCTCTTTCGATTTTATTTTGCTATACTGGGCCATATTCACTGTTCCTTAATTGATCTACCCTTTTTCTTTTTACATTACCTCAGAAATGTTTTCCACAAATACCTCTGCTCAATTTAAAATTCCATTTTCTATACACTAATATGCAAATCCTTTCTGATCATTTTCTCAATCATCTGTTTCCATTCTTTTCATTACTTGCTTCACTCTTTCTTTTTCTGGTCCATATTCTGCCAACTGCCAATATTACAACCGCGGTGTATTCCTCTGAAGCGCTTTACTAACTGGCTAGCCTCAATACATCCTTCCCACTGTATTTCTTATTACCATCTAATCTTCTTTTCATTCATGTTCCGCCCCAGCCAAACTCTGACATATCTCTTTTAAATTCCATAATATGCTCTGCCTGATTCCGTAACGGAGCATAGCTTCTAAACATTACTAATTCTGCAGTCTTCAATAAAGTCTTTTGCAAAACCTTCACAAACAATTATTGCCACGTAGATATCTTTCTTTTTAAACTTCTCAGCTGAAACCCTACCGTACACTGATCCTTATTTACTCTTTCTTTACTCAACTCCGGCACTTTCTTATACAAATCTCTATTATCACAATTTCTTGACACCATCACTATTCAGTACACTCTCTATTCCCGAACTCATGGATGCAACCAATGCTAATCACACACTAATGTGATATGGCTGCCACAATTCTTGTACCTCTGTTATCATTTTCTCATCTGGGGCTGATCCACTTTATACATTTATCCCAAATTTTTTTCTTACCACTCTAATCACACTGTTCACCAAACTGTTCTTTGATATCAACTGGCACAAATCTCAACACAATGATCACCTCTGCTGAGGTTCTCAACCATTAATGTACACTAACTCGTCTTTAACTATACACTACTCTATTCCTCATTATACATCTGTTTCCTCTGCTATTCCATCATATATTCCTTTATCTCTATCTCTACCCATTTCTATTTCTCACTAAAACATTCTTCATGGATTTCATAGCTAAAATCACTAATCCAGCTGGTTTCATGGCTGAGGATTCCTTAAGCAACTTAACTGGCCTTTAACACATTGAATTTCTATCTCTAATCTTACCATTTTCTGCCATTTCTAACAATAACCAGGTTTACACACAACCCATTTCATAATCTTTCACTTTTCACAATCTGTATTTCCTCTAACCACGTCCTTTCCTGCTACTACCAACAACTGCCCAATCAACACACAATTCACATAACAAAAACTTACGTGAAAACCATTTTAAATCACGAAAAACTGCAGACTTACTACCAGCAATGGACATTAATTCATGTATTGGGACATTGTACCTTCAATGTCTTTTCATATTCTAACTAGACCATTTCTCTGATACCAACTATAACGGCTTTGGATATTTATACCTAATAAGGGTCCATATCCAGATCCGTCTCCCGCGAACGAACCGAAGTCTCGCAAGGGATATCACTAACATGTGTCCAGTAAGAATATAAAAGACCACAAGTACAGTATATAACACAGGAAAGTACAAGTGTATATAACTATAAACTACAATGTACAAAAGTCCCATTACAATTTTACATGTCCAATTTAAAGAGTACAACTACCTGGGGCATATCCCGAGGGAGCACAAGCTCAGACGACTCAACTACTCTATTGCTAGTGGTACAAGTCTACCACGACTCCTCCTCGAGCCGCATGGAACCGGTTAATCCCTACAAAGACTGTAAGGGAGTGAGCCTCAACACGTCACTGGCTCAGTAGGGACCTCCCACAACGAAACCATAACAATACAAAGAGACCTCAACCCCAAAGGGGTCTCACTGGCAACACCGGTAGCCGAAGCATAACATGCACACACAAGCATGTTTAAACGATAACTAATCACAAGTACACCGGCTAAACCCAGTCCTCGGAGAGTAAAGGGAAACACAGGACTAGCTTAACACCGCTAGTCCTTCCTACAACCGAACCACCTTGACCATAAGCCTCACCGGAAAACCACTGCCTAGGCCACAGTCTCACTAGTAAACCACATGCACGGAATATCAGGATTGGCGACAAACAGCCAATACCCACATACCAAACCATAACCAGTAACACACAACACGTGGAGAATCACACAACAAGATCTCCACAGTACGCACGGTCACTCCTCAACATCTGCTGAGGATGAGACACACGTACCACAACACAACTCTGGTCAATTGGTTGTTTGTGTGGTTTGTGTGCATAGGGTGAGCAGTGTGGGCCAGATATGCCAGCCTAAATGCACTGTTGGTTCACTGTTTGGAAACGCGGCGGAGGTAGGCGACATGATTTAAACGCGTCAGCCTTGCCCGACGTAGTTCAGCGAACAGCCTCTGTGACGCGTGTCGCTCGGATCCTATGTGGCGTTAGCTTGGGTGGACGCGTTTAAAGAAGTTAAACGCGGCGTCTGCTCTGGACGCGATTTCGATCAGAGTTTTAAGTGTGTCGTTTCGACCAAACAAAGCGGAGGATGCTCTGTCCGGCACAGGGGGAGATGCTATGGAGCTTTTCCGGTGGATTCCGGTGGTTTTCGACCTCAGGTGGCTCGTGCGGCCCGGGAACCACGCGAGGATGGCGTTCGGAGCGTAGGCATGCCGTCGACGAGGAGGTTTCGGGCGTTCTTCGACGTCTTCTTCTGGTAGGGAGACTTCCTACCTTTGTTTATCATTTAAAGGCATGAATGGATTGGGGATTAAGGGATGGATCATGTGTGGGTGGTTTGTCTTGTTGGGTTTATCCTGTTTACAGTTTTAATGGATTGAACGATGAGAACTGTTGTGGGTTCTCCCATGTGGGAGAGTGGGTTCAGTCCATAAGCTGAACCCACTGTCACCGTTGAAACGCATCCAGGATAGATGACGCGTTCATGTTGGAATGCAGCATGTTGAGTCGACGCATTTCTGGTTTTGTCTGTGTACAGTGGCAGTGTTGGTATCCCATTTGTTTGACCCGACGCGTTCTTATGGAAATGTGTCGGTGTTGTCGGACGCGATTATATGTTGACCATTGGTTTGACCGATTTGGTCTAAAAGCGTCGTGTCGGGCTGACGCGACTTGGTCGCATCACTAAGGTCTGTCACGACAGCATTTCGAATAGCGTCTGGGACGATTGACACGATTCAAGTGGCGGCGGCTGTGTCCGACGCGTTTAAGCTCCGAGGTTGATTTATGGTGGTTGGGCAGTAAGGGTCTTGTGTAGACCTAGCCCTGGTTTACTGTTAATCTTTAAAGGTTATTGTGATGATTAATGTGTTAAGCGGTGTGTAGGTTGCCATGGAGGTCACGGGGTGACCAATGACAGGTAAGGTTGTGTTGTGTTGTTGTGATACAAAGTATGTATCAGTGTAGGATGGCTTGAGGGTCAAGTGGTGACCAGTGTTAAGCTAGTCCTAACACTCGTATATCGTGGTTTATAAATAAAGGATTGTTTAGGTATGTATATCGTGGTTTGTGTGCTTACCGAGTCTGGTGGTCCGGCGCCTATTCCAGAATACCTCTTCAGTCGGGTACCCCAGGTTCCTAGGAGAGCCAGGCACGTGTGTTGTGCTCGGAGCGTGTCCCGGTACGTGTGTACCTCAGAGGTCTAAGTCATCTTCTTGGACACCCTCACTCTTGTGTTTGAGTAGTACGTCCGGCTGAGGGAAAGACGACTGAGGGGCAGCAACTTGTGTTTGTGGGTGTGGAATCGCTTGTAGCACGCTCGTAGTTGGGGGTACGGACACTGGTCCCCAGCTAGTCCTGTTTCCAGTGCCTCACTTTAGGGAGCTCGGGTCGGAGTCCCTAAAGGTGCCAGGCATGGGCTTGCAGGGTGTGTGACCTACAGGTTGTGGTGTTGGTTGGTCTCCACTGTTCATGGCTTGTTGTTGTGGAGCGGCAGTTGGACCTTCCGTCCGTGACTGCGAGACTAAGAGGTAGTTCTTGTGCTTTGTTGTCCGGGTTGGATATTGGCGTCATGAACCAATAGTCTGTTCCCGTGTGGTGGCGTCGTTTCCGTACCGACTCGTGTTTAGCCATTGGTTGTGTTTTGTATGTGATCCGCTGGTTAAGATTTTAACCGTTGTGGTGTGCCCTGGAGGTGGCACGGTTTTGTGGTTTAGTGTTGTACCTCGTGGTAGTAGGTACATGTACCCCTTGTGGGTAGAGTTGTGTTGTGGTACGTGTGTCTCATCCTCAGCAGATGTTGAGGAGTGACCGTACGTACTGTGGAGATCTTGCAGTGTGATTCTCCACGTGCTGTGTGTTACTGGTTATGGTTTGGTATGCGGGGTATTGACTGGTTGTTGCCAATCCCGATATTCCGTGTGTGTGGTTTGCCAGTGAGACTGTTGTAGATACAGATTTCGCGGTGCCCACAAAGAGGGGGGAATGAATAGTGGTGTGGGTATGTGTGTGTGATATGGAGTGGATGGCGAAAAAGACAATAAAATAAAAAGATCGTGATCGCCAGGCACGCGAGGGTGCCGAATGGAGGCGCACGCGCGAGGGGTGCGGATGAAGGAAGTGATCGCGTACGTACCTTTTTAGCGGAGGGAGATTGTGCGGGGGAATGTGGGTCCTCTCTTCCTCTACGAACACAGCCGGCCGTGGTAGAGGGCGTTTCCTCGTTGATTACCCTGACAAAAAAAAAAGACAAAGAAAAGTAAAGAAAGGGGATTAGCCACGTGTAGTACCAAATTCTAAAAATAAAGAATTAATGAAATAAAAGAACATGGAGGTGTACTTATCGGGTGGTGGCTATTAAACCCCTAAAGAATGTGGGTGTGTGTAAAATGCATGCATGTGTGTGTGTGTTAAAAAAGGAGTACCAAGGCCACGTGGGGCTCGGAGGAGATGAAAGTGAAGAGAAAAAAGAAAGGGGAGGGGGTACTTCCCCGAATGGACGGTATGACGACGTTGCCGGTACGGACGGAATGGATGAAGAGAAGGAGGAAGATGTCGCCCACCTCGCTCCAAGGTACGTGGACGATGGAGAGGACGCCGGCTCCGAACACTGTGGGAGGAAGGCATGGATTGCTCGGAGTAGAGGGTCCCCCGCGGGTCGGAGGTGAGACGTGAATCCGGCAGAGCTTCGCCGCTCTAGATGCCCCCCCTGAACAAATGACCCTCGGGGGTCTATTTATAGGCATCATATTCTTGAATCATGTCCAAACAGGAGGCTGCGATTATGAATTGAATCGCGTCCAGGTGGCATGCCGTGATTAAGAAAGTCAAACCGATGTGATGGGCACATGATGGTCATAGCCTGCGGCTAGGTTTAGAATCGCGTCCGTACAGGCTGCCGCGACTTGAATCGCAGCGGGCCGCCCGGACGCGATTACAGTATGCGTGGTTCCGAGGCAATCGGCTTATGAATGCGTTGTCGGTTCGGATTTGACTTTCTAAATCGCGTCGTGCCACCCAGACGCATTTTCAAGATTTTCTCGTGATTGTCGAGCATAGGCTCTCAAGTGCGGCGACTTTCGAGGCCATAGCCTTTTTTACTTTAAATCACGGCGGTCATACCGAATGCGATTTTGTTTAGAGCACGTGCTGAAGAACACATCTGGCATGGCCGCCGCGTTAAGGTCTTGAATCGCGTCCACCATGATCGCCGCATTTAAAAGGCGTCCACTGTGGAAGGGTGAGGTCCAGAAATATTGGAAAAACACTCTTGCGAGGCAAAAAGAGGGCCATTTGTGGCATTATGGCGCAATATAAAATTTACCCGCGGTGGAGCCAAATTCGCATGTCTACAACTGTGGCCTAGGCAGTGGTTTGCCGGTGAGGCTTATGGTCGAGGTGGTTCAGTTGTAGGAAGGACTAGCAGTGTTAAGCTAGTCCTGTATTTCCCTTTACTCTTCGAGGACCGAGTTTAGCCGGTGTGCTTGTGATTAGTTATCGTTTAACATGCTTGTGTGTGCATGTTATGCTTCGGCTACTGGTGTTGCCAATGAGACCCCTTTGGGGTTGAGGTCTCTTTGTGTTGTTATGGTTTCGTTGTGGGAGGTCCCTACTGAGCCAGTGACGTGTTGAGGCTCACTCCCTTACAGTCTTTGCAGGGATTAGCTGGTTCCGTGCGGCTCGAGGAGGAGTCGTGGCAGACTTGTACCACCAACAATAGAGTAGTTGAGTCGTCTGAGCTTGTGCTCTCTCGGGGTATACCCCAGTAGTTGTACTCTTTAAATTGGACATGTAAAATTGTAATGAGACTTTTGTACATTGTAGTTTACAGTTATATACACTTGTACTTTCCTGTGTTATATACTGTACTGGTGATCTTTTATATTCTTACTGGACACGTGTTAGTGATATCTCTTGTGAGACTTCGGTTCGTTCGCGGGAGACGGATCTAGATATGGACCCTTATTGGGTATAAATATCCTAGGCCGTTACACAGGGTGTTTGGAGACAGCCCTTGGGGACCCTTGGACGCCTGGTGGTCAAAGCGTGTTCGGAAGCCTTGGGCTAAACTGAGGACATGCGGCTCGACGACCGGAGCCCATGCGCTCTACTGGGCCATGATGGGCCGTGATGGGCTATGATGAGCACCACAGGCCTAGGGGGCTAGAAATAGTCACCACACTTGCCCCCCATGCTCTCGAGTCTGCTCGGGTACTGTAGCACTCGAGAGCGGAGGTCTGCTCGAATGTCACCCTTGCATTAAATGTGATGTTGACCGCGACGGTGTGCACGGCTCCAGGGCGACGCCATTTGGAGACCTCCTCAGGGACAGAGTTTGATGATGGAGAAGGCGACGTGTCGCGCTGTGAGCCTAGGGCGCCATGTTCGAACAACCTGTTTGAAGTGGGAGAACCGCCACTTTCGTCTTCAAATTTCGCGCCTCGCTTATAAGGAAGAGGAGGGGAGAAGGCAGGGGCTCACGCCTTCCTCAGTCAGAAGCCCTTCATTCTTTTCGCTGCTACTCCCTCGTCTTCTTCCTATATCTTCGTCGCCCATCGCCTCATCTCCCATTCTCCCACTCGCCCGCAACAATGTCGCAGAGAGGAGGCAAGGAGGTTGCTGCTGCTGGAGGGAGCGGAGCGGCACCGGGGGTGACGCGGGGGCCGAGATATAGGTTCTTCGATGGCCTTCGCGAACGCTATCGCATCAGGCCGGAGTACGACATCGTTCTCGCCAACAAGAATGAGTCGTACATGCTGCAGAAGTTTGGATGCGTCACGCTGTCCCTGGACCTCCTAGAGGCAGGGCTCCGGTTGCCATTGTCGGAAGTGACGAAGGAGATCCTACGCACCTGGAGGATCGCGCCCATCCAGCTAACGCCAAACTCGTGGCGGACGATATGCGTGTTCTGCATCTTGTGCAAGTAGCGGGATGTGGTGCCCACTGCGGACATCTTCCGGGGGCACTTTAGCTTGGTGGCGTCTCTGCAGACAAGCAACAGTGTCTACTACATCAAGCACCGACCGAACAAGATGCGGATCTTCTCGCCGAAGCATTAGAACAACAAAGGCTGGATGCACTGGGTCTTCTTCATTTGCCATCGTCGAAGAGCCGGAGGTGATGAGTGGGGATTCCCCACCCGAATTAGGGACCCCCCGAAGAAGGACATGGTCCCTTTCTTGACCCGAGATGTGGCGAAGATCTCGGACAGTCTTAACAATGTGTTGACGGAGAAGGCTGAAGGTTATCTGACAGAGGCCCAGCTCATCGAGTACGAACTCAGCCGACCATGGGGTAAGTGCCACGCTCTGCATTTGCTTTCACTTTGCTTGAAAGGTCGCCATCTGACTCCTCTTTTCCCTTGCATGCAGATGCCGAGGAGCTGGTGGCCGGCAGGGACCAGGAGGATATGGCGAACTATGCCGAGCAGATAACCGTCACAACATATGTGACGTATATGGGCGAGGATCTCCCTGGGGCTGCACCCGAAGGAAGTCGCCCTACCAGCGCCCGGGCTGCTGAGAAGAGGCCCCTGAAGATAAGTCTTCGGAAGGAGTCCGCACATTCGAGGACGGCGAGGACCGCGCCAGAAGAGACCGAAGAAGAGGCTGAGGAGGAGGAAGAGGAAGGCCTCCAGCTCCAACTTTGGAAGAAGAGGAAGCTGGTGAAGGTGGTCGAATAGGAGAGGCCGAGAATAGCAGCAGAGTTGAGGTCGTTGACCGCCGAGGGGGTGATCTCGGAGCTCGGGCTTGGAGGAGAGGAGCTGGTCATTGTAAGCGACTGCTCAAAAGGAGGCTTCGTGGAGGAGCAAGGTGGGGAGCAGGCGTCCTCGGGTCCCGCAGGGGACCACACAGGGGAGACGGGCGCAGCAGAGGCGTCTTGCGCAGCGAAGATTTCGGGCGCTGTCGAGGAGGGCAGAGCCACTTCCGCGCAGAGGCCCGTTCCTGTCATGGCCCTTGAGGGAATGACCTCAGGGGTCGCACCAGAAGGTATGGAGGAGCTGCCCCCGTCAGCTGATGTCGCTGCAGAGGGCCAGTCACAGACGTCGGCTGTGCCCGCGACCGTCGTCGTGCAGGTGGTTGGCACCGAGCAGGGAGGACCTTCTCAAAAGGTGCCCGCCGGCCACACCGAAGACGAGGAGGCCGTTGAGGGGGTCGCCAGCCAAGCGGCCAAGGGGGCAGACCCTTCGGCTGGAGAGAACACCATGGCAGCCGAGGACAGGGCAGAGGACGAGGACGACCGGGCGCCTTTGTCGCAGGTGCTGAAGGTAAGGTCCCCAGCACGGCCCTCGGTGGAGCACTTGGAAGCCGCACTGGAATGCTTCCAAGGAGGTTCCTCAAGGAATCTGCCCCCCTGTCCGACTGCCTCCCAGCTTGAAGTGCTGGCGCGGTGCCAGAGGTTGAGCCCAGAGGTAACTCCCGAGCCATCAGTGGGAGTTCACAAGGAGCCCGCGTAGATGACGACGACGAAGTTGATGTCGGAGCGTTGGTCGGCGACATCGTACAATCGCTGGAGGTGCTGCGAAGGCTTGCGTCGCTAGCGCAAGACCACCAGCAGATGTGGGATGCTGACCTCGTGCTTTCCGCCGAATGCGAGGAACAACATCGTTGCCGGGAGGCCGAGCTGCAGAAGGAGAACAAGAATCTCCGAATTGCGCTTAGAGCCACCGAGCTAGAGCTAACCATGGCACGAGCAGAGAAGACAGCCCTTTCGGGGGTCCTTGCTGAGGTCGAAGTTTGGGGAGTCGCCGAGTACAAGGCCGGGCCTGAGTTCTAAAAGGATTTGGAGCAGTATGGAGCGGTCTTCTACAAGGTGGGGCTCGGTGCTGGCGAGGACCGAGGTCGAAGGCTGGCCACGATGGACTATGCCCGTGAGGCATTCGAGGCCGCCCTTTGGGAGTGTCGACGACGAACACAGGATCCACACCTAGAGGGGGTTCGTTTTGCGAGCTTCCAAGCAGGGCGGATGACTCCACGAGATGAGGAAGTGGGTCCCTCCGAGCAAGCCCCCTGAATGTATCTTCTTCTTCTTTTTTTGTAGCTCGACCCTAACGGGCTTTTTGTACTTCGAAGAAATGAATAGATCATCCCTTTTGAGTACACAAATGGCTTCTTTTTCTATCTTCTTCCTTTGCCACATTCTGTTCGAATCGAAATTCGTCAATCGCTTAGAGGCTCGTAGGTACCGCGCAGGTCATGGGAACTGAAGAAGTTCCGACCAGAGGTTTGTACCGAACACCTCTGTGTAGACGACATTTTCTCTTCCTCGAAAACACGATCCTACGAGAGAGAATTTTGGCTTAAAAGGAAAGGAAAAAGGGGGGGGGGGGGGGGGAGAAGGGGAGTAAAGGCTTTTATATGATGTGGAAGACGAGGGCAAAGATGGGTGAAAAAGCAGAAAAAAAAAAGTGCGAAAGAAAAGAAAGCGGTGTGTGTGTGCACGAGGGTGCTCGTAGGCACTGAAGGAGATGAGAGAAGAGGAAGACGTGGGGTACTTACCTTCACCCGGAGATCGCGGGAGTTGTATGCGTGGGTCCTCCTTCCTCCATCCACCGGCTGGCTGGCGAAAGAGATTTAGCTCGATGGTTACCTTGCAAAAAAGGGGGAGATTGTTGGGTTTTCCATATATCATGTTTTTGATGATCACATTAACATCCTTGAACATTGATTTAATGCAAAATTGATGTGCTAAACTAACATGAAAAACACCATGAAAGTGATTGAGTTAAACATTGCTAAATCATACAATGTATATCACTAACAATGTATTTGCATGTAGGTGCACAAGCATGAAACATGGAGCATTGAAGAGGCATTGAAGAAATGAGCAAAAAGCACAAATATCTGTCAAAGAGGTGTATCTATCGACAGATGCAATGTACCTGTCGACAGATTCACACAGTCATTCCAAGACAGAGCTCAGGTTTGCATCTCTGAGTGCATCTGTCGACAGATGAAATGTACCTGTCGACAGATACACACAGTCAACCCAGGACAGAGCTCAGGTTTTCTATTCCTGAGTGCATCTGTCGACAGATGCAAACTGCCTGTCGACAGATACACTCAGAAACTCAATTTCCTGAGACCCAGCTCAGCCTGAGTGCGTCTGTCGACAGATGCAAGTGCACCTGTCGACAGACGACGGAAACATAAGTTTTTGAGTTTCCAAAACCGGCCCCCACTTGGGTGTTTCCTTCCTCCACGACCCCCACCTTTACCTAACACTATATAAGCATCCTTTTGGAGCCAAATTCGCAGAGAGCAGCCTCCCATCCAAGAGCCTCCAAGGGATCAAGAGGAAAAGCCCCAAATTGCTGCTCTGCTTCAACTTTCCGCCCAGATCGTCGTGGAATCACCATCTATGCGGAGCTGAAGTCGGATCGTCGCCAATTCAACATTCTACATCGATCAATCTACATCCAATCGAAGTTTGAAGAGCGTTTGGATGATCCACGAGAAGAATTCCAACCGGATTTGTTCCCTAATTCCTAATTCTTCTCCATCTCATAATTTCCATTCCATCGTGTGTGTGTGTGTGGTTGTGTTTCGAGCATCCCTTGTGCTTGATTCACGTATTTGTGGTTGTTCTGATCGTGTTTCATCAGACAACGTGTGTGTGGTTGAGTTGTTGTGTTGAACTCGCTCATAAGCAGTCGTTTCTGCGTGTGTGTGTGGACGGTGGATGTAGGATACACGAGTTGTGTACTCCGAACCACCTTAAATCATCGTGTTCTGTGGTTTGTTCGCGTTTTGCGATAAATGATTGGTAGGCACGGTGTTCATACGCACGTTTGATTCCCTGTTCTCATTTAGATCAACTCAAGCAGTCTCATACTTAATCGAATTCCAATCAAATTTCTTTAAGATCGCGATAGCATCGAAAAGAAGCCATCAATAGTTTTAAATTGCCGTAATCTATTCAACCCCCCCCCCTTCTAGATTACCGTATTGTGTATTTCCGCATAACCCTTCAGAAACAAGTGAAGAAAAGATTAGACTGTGAAGTGTGATAAAATACTCGAAAGAGATGGAAATGAGAGCATTAACCGGAGGTTAACACACCTAGTGGGGCTAGTGTTAAACCCCTAAAAGGTAGGTGGAAGAAAGATGCGGTGTGTGTGTGTGTGTGTGTGATGAGTGTGATGAATGTGACGCTAAAGAAGATTAAAGTGAAAAGGAATGGAAGGGAGAGGAGACAGCGAGGTAGCCCGCTGCCCTGGCGGATGAAGGAGATGAAGAGATGCTCCTCCCGCCTTGCTTCAACGCTCGCGAGAGGAACGGAGGCTTCGGATCCCGAGGAGGAAGACGTAGAATGATAAGCGTGCTCCTCCTTGGCTCCGAAATGCGAGCTTCTGACCCGGCAGGGCTTCGCCTCAGGGGGGGGGGGGGGGGGGGGGGAGGAGGAGGAGGGGGGTGGAAACTTTGGCTCGGGGGTCGAGGCACCGGTTCAGCAGGGCTTCACCGTAGTCAGGGGAATCCCCTTTTTTTGGCTACCCCTGGGTCTGTATTTATAGGCAAAACATTTCTAAATCGCATCGTGGATAGTAGACGCCTTTCAATCATGAATCGAGTCTAATTAAGGCGCCGCGATTTAAAAGATCCCTTGATTTCCACGTGATTTGACAATTGTGTGATGATCATCGCCTACGGCTACGTTGTGAATCGCGTCTGGTAAAAGCGCCATGTTTTTCTAATCAAATCGACTTCTTTGACAAAATCGATTCTTGATTTGACGGCTCTGAAATGCGGCGACCTAAGCAGACGTGATTCTAAAATAGACCATAATTACAGGCATGGGATCTCTTAAATGCGCCGGCTGTAGGGTTTGACTTTGAATCGCGGCGGCATAAACAGACACGGAACAAAATAGCCATGTGACAGAAAAGCAAGTGTGATTTGCGTCGACTTCGTTGGCCGTGGATCAAGACCAAAAGGCGTCCTCTATCCCGGACGCAAATCTTTTAAGTTTAATAAACCCCTTTGGCCCCTTTAGAAAAATTCCTAAAAATTCTAGAAAAATCCAAAAAAAATAAGAAAATCACTCAAGGGGTTAATTGAAGAGAGCCACTTTGAGGCATCGCGGTGTAACATAAAATTTGCTGGATATGTTGTCAAATGGTGTGTCTACACTCTGTTTCGGGGTTTGGGTATCGTGCTAGTCTTTCGAGCTGAGAAGCTTCGACTAGGGGTGGCCCGAATACCCTTTTTGTAGAATGAAAGAACGGGAAGAAGAGAAGTAGAATGCTGAACAAGAAGTTTTTATAGATAATAAGCCTTCAAACTGGATACATGCCAGGTTCTGGGTATGGCTTCGCCACTAGGGGTAGTTAGCTTATAGGAGCCTTTCCTAAGAACCTGTGTGACCTGGTAAGGTTCTTCCCATTTCAGGGCGAGTTTGCAGGTTGCTCTTCGGGGATCCGACGCCGAGCAATGGCGTAGAACAAGGTCTCCTTCGAAGAAGCGACGTTCCCGTACTCGGGAATTATAATATTGTGCAAGCCGTTGCTGGTAGGAGACTAGTTTGATGCTGACATCACTTTGGCATTCGCCGAGCATGTCTAGGTTCTCCCTTAGCGGACAGTTGTTGGCTGCTTCGCAGTCCTCGGTCCACCGTACTTGCCCCCCTTGTGGTGAGGCGCCTTTGGGGACTCGCAGCAATTTGAAGAAGTTGAAGGACTCGGGGAGTTATCCGCCCTGCTCTGCTCGGCCGGCGACAAGGCTCTCCTCGCACGCAGCATGGCGCTGTGTGGTGTAGAGGAGCTCGGCCAGAGTGGAGGGCTACTGAACTCCCAACGTCCTCTGGAGGAAGCCATTGTGAGTGCCCTGGATAAGGGCATTGGTGGCCAGTGGGACATCCAGTCGCGGGATGCGAAGCGCTTCTATCTGGAACCGTTTGATGTAGTCCCAAAGCGCTTCGCCCTTCTTCTACCGAACAGACAGAAGTGAAACTGTTGTGCACGGCTGCGATTTTATGCTCAGGAAGTTGTCTCGGAAGGACTTCTTCAACTGGTGGAAGGATGATATGGAGCCCGCGGGGAGAGTTTCAAACCATGCACGCGCGCTCTCCTTCAACGTGGCTGGGAAGGCCCAGCACTTCGCCGCGTCTGATGCTCCGTGGAACACCATGTGCGACTCAAACCCGTGGACGTGATCCGCTGGGTCGGAGGTGCCGTGGTAGGGCACGATGGAAGGCAGGGGCAACTTCGGGGAGACCCAGGCCTCCAGGATCTCCGCAGTAAACAGGGAGCGAAAGTCCAGGTCGTCGTCCCCCAAAACTTTGCCCTCTGCCCTCTAGACCATCGCGTCCATGCGGCATTCAAAGTCAACGACGCGGCGAAGACGTCTGGCCAACTTTTGGCCGGAGTGTACAGAGCCTTCACGCTTGGATCCGTGGGAATTGGCGCCGATGACGGAGCGCGGAGGAAGAGGGGGAGCCATGGCAGAATGGCGGGGAGAGTCGTCCCGTCATTCTGGCGTTCGGCAGGGCATCGGGGCTCTGTGCGAGCACCGAGCCGATTCCTCGCGATGCACTTGTTGTATGCTTGGGGTAGGTGGTCGTCGTCACGATGACTCCGCCTGCTACTCCGGCGGCGGGGGAAGTGTCAAGGCTGGCTGTCTAATCAGCGGAGCCTAAAGGCCCTGACAGACTCCCACAAGTTGTTGCATTTGACCCTGGAGCTCCGCTATTTCCTGGGCCGTTGCCGACACGACGGCAACGAGATCATTATCAGTCGCTCAGACGGGGGGGACGTTGTCATCGGCAGGAGGGGCTTGATCACGCGAGTCGACCCGTGACTGGCGAGATCGCGTCGCCCTGCTGCCGGGGTTTTGGTGAGAGGATCGTCTGCGAGCCATGGCTGCTGTCGTTCCCACAGACGGCGCCAATGAAGAGACGTGATTAAAGTGTGCCTCCCAAGAGGTATTGTCCCCATGCTTGGGGTTTTGTCTTTTAAAAGGGCCCTCTTGAGAGAAGAGGTGAGGCCCTTACTAATAAGCACACACTTGTTCTCACCATCTTTCAATGTGGGACTAAAGAATACCTCTACTCAGCCCCCCCTCCACCGTGAGGATAAGGGTGTGCGGGTCTCATGAAGATGAGACGTTCGGGTAGGGCGCATGTCCTCTCGTTTGTTCCCACAAACGGGGCCAAAATGTGGATGGGATTTCCTGTTCGGGCCTGGGCCGAATGGACCTCCACTAAGAGAAGAGGGAAGACGGTCATCGGTGCGGACGAAGACCTGCAAAACCCAGAAAAGGATCAGGGGGGCGGTTGAAGAACTGGGGGGAACCCTTCGATGCCTAAGTCAGATCCGACTGCAGGAAGGGCAGGAAAGAAAGGTTCTCTTTGGTGTCATATCGCGCGTGGGCGAGTGCTTGTGAGGGGATTTTCGTTGTCATACCTTTGCATGAGGATCACCTGTGCCTTTTGTACACCAGGGCCATGAAGGTTTCAGACGTTACGTCCTTTAACGACGCCCGAAGGGGCGCGTCGTTTGGCAGCCTTAAGTGTGGAGTTGTCTGTTGAGGCGCTTGTTGGGGGCCCTTAGCGGTTAATGCCCCCCTCAATCATGGGGCGCAGATCACGCCGTTGTCGTAACCGCCTTTGGGAGGCGAGGAGCTTGCTTTGGGCCCTTTGGCCAAGCGGTGCCGAGCAGAGATCTGTTCGATCACCGGGCAGGCTACTCGGTGCCCGGTGCTCGGAAGCAACTCGAGGCACCTGATGGCGGAGTGTCCTACTCGAATAGGTTATGGGGTGTCCAGAGACAGCCCTTGGGGACCCTTGGAGGCCTGGTGGTCAGAGCGTGTTTGAAAGCCTTGGGCTGAACCGAGGACACGTGGCTCGACGACCGGAGCCCAAATGCTCTACTAGGCCATGATGGGCCGTGATGGGCTATGACGAGCGCCGCAGGCCTAGGGGACTAGAAATAGCCACCACACTTGCTCCCCACGCTCTCGAGTCTGCTCGGGTACCGTAGCACTCGAGAGTGGAGGTCTGCTGGAACTTCACCCTCGCATTAAATGCGATGTCGACCGTGACAATGAATTTATGGACTTAGGAGACTAGAAATAATCTCCCCAGTCACTTCCACCAATTCTAGGCAAAGAGATTGGGCTCTGGAGTCTGGGCTCACACCCTTCCTTTTGTATGGGCCGCCACTAGAAAACAAGGCAATAGCCAAGCGTCTGTCTCCATTCTCCCTTTTTTATGAGATAGGGGGAACAAGTCTTAATAAGTCAGACCGGCTCTATCCCCACAATCATACATTTCCTATTTTCTATGTAACAGTGCAAAAGGCCATGTCTTTGTTACTTTTTTTAAATATATATATTCTTGCATTAGTAACACGAAATCTTAAAATCTTCGAAGGTGAATAGTTGACTCGACTCAATATGGTTCTCCTACAGTCGTACAATTTGAAACTTACTTTCTATTTAAAACTTGTGTACAACTAGGGTTACAATGTCATATTATATGCATAAAACGGAGGAACATTCCACTGATATTCACCTTTCCTAGACAACCATTAACCTTTTAAAGAACTAGCACTGAAACATATATGCCACACACATCGATTGTTCCATGTGTCAATTATATTCATCAAGGTCAGAAACCCAAGAACCCATAAACAAGTAGAACTTGTCAGATATCCATATGATCATGTATGCAGTTGGAGTCATCGGGGTGGGTGGGTGTAGAGCTATCAATGGGTCGGATTAAAACAAGTCAAGTAGGGTCCTACCTAAGTCCGATATTATCTTTTCTAGATCTAAGTCCTGCCCAAATCTAAGTAACATCAAACCGGATCAATTGTATTTTGTATATTTTGATGATCACAAAAATATTAATTCTCAATTATGATGAAAAGATCACAAAACATCAATTGGTATTTATCTTAATGATCTAAACATTTGATTCATTCATATTTGATTTGAGGATCTAGCTTGAGTGTTAAGTGTGCAGCAAAATATGTCAAAAGTCGCACACGAAGTGGACCTTTCAAAAATTAAGACTTGGACAAAAAGAAAAGACAAGACTGAAATAAAAACTGCAGAACTAACACAATCGGACGACCGACTTAGGTAAATCGATCGACCGATTATCAAGAGATGTTGACACATGCTCTAGTAGAAATTGAGACTAAAATACCCGAACGTATATGCGATGAACAACTAAGAGGGGAGGGATGAATTGATTATTGCCTAACTAAAAAATCTTTTACACAGAATGGATCAAACTCAATTAAGTAAACCTATTGTATGAGATGCACAGCAGAATAACAATTAAAATAACTAAACCAACTATCCTAACATGTGTAGAATAGAGATAGAAGAAAAGGATCAAACCACAAGTGCACGCAGGATTTAGAATGATTCGACAAACACACCCCCGTGTGCGCTTATGTCCACTACCCCACACCCCGGTGAAGATTTCCACTAACTTGTTTCCCAGATACAAGTTCCAAGACCTCACACACACACTGTTGTTTCAGGGAACAACCACAACTCCATCTCGTTTCCTAGGGATGAGATAACCCGATGTGTATGCACCGCACACACTACACACCAACCACACAGTATGTTCTTGGTTTGAAGAAGAACACATGAAAAATGTGGACAGGGGAGACAACAATCTAAACAAAGTAAAATATAGAGTTCTCTTATTTCAGAAATTTGGCTTGATGTAATCATCTTTGCCTAATGATGTCACAGTAAAGAACTGACCGATGTAGAATGCTTCAAAACTGAGTTTTACAAAAAGCAGCATTAAGTCCACGCCTTTCTGATGAAGAACACTTTCTTGAAACATCTAGAAGACTTCAAGACGACGAAGATTCTATTCTTCAGACTTCTATAAATAAAGAACTTTTGTTGTGGGTGTTTGGTTACAGCTCAAATCCTTCCTTTCGTCCCTTGCTGTTGGTGCTAAAGCATTGGGAACACTCACTTTGATTTGATGTCAAAGTGCTCATCGAGAATCCCTGCACAAAAGAAGTAAAAATATTTTTTTCCCGGGGGAAACAATAAAGAAAAATCGAGAAAAATTTAGTACACTTTCTTATTACACTTAAGTGCAATATGACTAGGTACTAAGCCCATGTGGCACCTCTCACATGAGGAGTGATAAAATGACAACTCAATTATTAAGTGCCACATGAATTTAATACCTAGTCATATTACACTTAAGTGCAATAAAAAAATACACTAAGTCTTTCTCAAGGAAAATCATGTCCAGGATTAATGGAAGGTTACCAAGCTGGATGCAATAGAAGCGTCCTATCAAGAATCAATTACAATTTCTGCCTAACTCCAAAAAACCCAATGCCAATTCCCAACCCGAAGTCCCAATCAAACCCCAATTAAAGTCCGACTCTGACTCTCGCTTCGTTGCGGATTTAACCACACCACACTACAAATCGCGCCCGCCGTATCTGCAGATTCACCAGAAACTCTCTAGCTCGCTTGCTCGAAACTTGTAGCTTTGTCGTCGTTGCCGAGTGCCCGGAGTAGTTATGCACGCAAGAGGATTAGAGGTGACATCCATGGCGTCCATGGAAGCTCTGGCCATGGCCGGCGCGGACTACGTCGAGTGAGGAATCGGCTTATGGCCTCTGTGCGAGCTGTAACGAGAAGGAGATGAAGCAACGGCTGGTTGCCAGGGCAAAAGCCGTAGCCAGTCAGATAGTTGCGTGGGAGAACTTCCGAGCATGATTGTAACACCCCGAAAAATTTAGCAATTTAAAATTTTCAGAAAAAAGGGATAAATTAATTAAACATATGGGAGAGACTTCCAACACCATGTAATAATGATCCATTAACAAGATTGGCCTATAGAACACATTTGGCCCAAGTAAATAAATGAGCTGGGACAGGGAATTACCCAGAAATTCATGTAGGTAATTATGCCATAATTAGATAGGGCAATTTAGGGTTATAATAAGAGTGATTAGTCATGCATGGTAAGCCAAAACCGGACCCAACCCTAAGAGGAGGTTTCCTAAACCACTACTACCTCTTTTGGAGGAAAGAGTCCCAGATTCGGGGAAAAATAGGGAGCAGATTCGCAACCCCTTTCCTAGTCTCGTTAGGACTCTTAACTACAACCTAAATCTATAAGAACTCGTCCTCAAACCCTTAGGGAAGGTTTAACAACGAGTTGGGGTCATTTGGAGGCAGGCTAGAGCTTCTGAGGAGAAGGAGAAAGGCTGGGAACCCGGAGCTTCATCCCCTGCATCCTCTGTTGCATCCTGAATATCAACTGGTCTTAGATCTTCGTAAAGGTAGGTGTTTTTGGGCCAAGATTAAAGAAAACCAACATCATCATGTAGTTCTTTGAGTCTAGGTTCATTTGCAATTGGTTTGACTGGTTTTCATGGAGTATACATTGAGTATTCGTGATTTTCCCGAAGTCTCGCACAATTAGGGATTTTTCCGTTCTTCTTATTATGCACACGATTCAAGACCGAATTTGACTAAACTTTCTTCATAAACGTTCTTCCACTTGAAGTCGCGATCATCTTCTATGTTGGACGTGTTGTCTAAAAGTCCTTCGTTAGAGAGTTAGGAGCATGACAAGAGAGCCTCTGCATGATACTGCGATTTCGGGTTTACACTTGACTTTTGTTCTTCACAAGTTTTCTCGGGATTCGAGACCGAATTGAATCAAACCCCCAACATCAAAGTTCTTCTACTAGTTGTCCTCGTCATCTTTCGTGTTTAACGTTTTGTCTAAATGTCATTCGTTAGAGAGTTATAAGAGGTGAATGTGAATCGCTGCATGATACGTGTTTTCTGGTTACACCTGACCATGTGTTTTGTTCTGGGAGGGCCACTAGTGTCGACACTACTTGAGGTAGTGTCGACACACTATCCAAAAACTGCCCAGATGATGTTCTGGGTAGGTCTCCAGTGTCGACACTACATGAGCTAGTGTCGACACACTGTCCCAGTTGACCCAGAAGGTTTTCTGGAAAATTGATCTAGTGTCGACACCAACTGTGCTAGTGTCGACACACTGTCCCACATCTGCCAGAAGGTTTTCTAGAAACTGTCTCTAGTGTCGACACCACCTGAACTAGTATCGACACTACTTGACCTTTTTGCCTTGTATTTGATGTACTGTGTCGACACTACCTGAACTAGTGTCGACACTACCTGACCAGTTTTGCATGATTTTGTCCTGTGTTTGAAGCCTTGTGTCAACACCACTTGAACTAGTGTCGACACTACCCTTACAAGATTTTGCATATTTTGGGTCTGATCATTCCACGATGTCTACAAGCATGTGCATGATGTTATATAGTATGCATAGACCTAAAATAAATCAACCCATTGAAAAATGGTAATGATATGAATATGATTCTAATGGATAATGTTGATTGTCCTTATGTTCATTGGATTATCTTGTGATCTTACTTATTGTCAAATGATAAGATAAGAACATGATATGAATGTGGGGATGAATGCATGTTAGTATGGACTTGTTAGTGGTGTTAATGTCATGATTTGCATATGAGTTTCAATTGTCACATGCTTTCCGGTGTTAAATTAATTATCTGTTCATATGCATACATGTTAGGAAAGCACATATTCTGCATATGATCTATTTTTTTTTAAAACATCCTCATGTCAAGACATTAATGAACTATGAAACATAAGATACGTCGTTATCCTGCCTTGTTCTTTTGAGCTGTTTGTCATTCCTTGACTCTATGAATGATCATGTTCCTTTTACTATGAGCTTGTTTTGAAACTCTATGGCCATAATATGAATCTCTTTGTTCGGCACAACATGGGACTCCGGTCCAAAACTTGATCCAATGCCTGTGCAATAGGGGCCCTGTCCGGTCCTGGGGAGGAGCGCCCCAACGTACTTGTTAACCGCGGGAGTATGGACTCTTGGTGCTTGGCATAGCACACTGACATGCAAGATTGTAAAAATGTGCCTCCTGTTTGACATGATAAGTTTGACTTGACATGATATGATACGTTTGTTCTTGTGAACACTTGAGCTCTGCTTGAATATGGCCAATCTCTTCTGACATGATTTTATTCTTGAATTATCTGTCCATTGTATATGGAACTCGACATTTGATCTGACATGATGTCTGTTCTACCTTGCTATTCAATCTGTTGGTATTGCATACATTGTCATCATACTCATGTGCATATCTGCCTATTTAAAATGTTAATCATGTATATTAGTGCCCGCACGTTATTGAGATGTAAATCCTACTGAGCTAGTTCGCTCACCCCTATCATCCTGCCCTTTTTCAGGAAGTGATGAAGAACCCGTGGAGTCAGATGGGACTGGACAAGAGTGACGAGCGCCTGTCATATGAATAGTTGTCAGCTTAGGAATAGAAATTTAAGTAGTTGATGTATTAGAGAAACATTGTTATTTGAATAATGAACCCTTTTCAGTGAGTTCTTCTTATGTAAGGTTGCAACTAGTTGAATGGAATAGAATAAAGTATACTTTTGGTGACCATATTATAGTCTCGAAGGTGTTATTATATTTAATTGTGACTCTGCGTTATTCAACTGTGATACGTTTGTTTATATCGTTCACGTCCCCGGTATTTATTCCGCTGCTAATATCGGGCGTGACAATTGGTATCAGAGCCTTAAACTTCAACGTTAAGGTCCAAGGGAATAGGAACATAGAATGAAACTAGATCACACAAGTCAAAATCTGTCGTACCTAATGTGAGCGTGGGTAGAGCCATGGGAGTAAAAGTCACATGTGATATATTTAGATGACTAACTCACATTATTATCTTGAAGGTACTTATTACCTCAATGGCCGCTAAACGTGCCCAAGCTAGGGACATGCAACGAACCATACAGAACTTGACTCAAGCTATCTTACAAGCCACCCAAGGTGGAGGTAACCGCGGGGCCGGAGAGCTCCACCGGAATTTCCGGAACATGGATCCGCCTAGGTTTGAAGGGAGTACTAACCCAAATGTTGCTAAACACTGGGTTAAGGAGATTGAAATGATATTCAAGGTTATGCAATGCACAGACTAGAACAAGGTGCTCCTGGCGACTTTCCAGTTGGAAAAGGATGCCAGGGCAAGGTGGAAGTCGGTAGAAGTAACCCTAAATGGACAACAACTAACATGGTCTCAGTTCATTGAGCGTTTCAACGCCAAGTACTTTTCTGAGAGGGTCCAAGAACGGAAAGCAGCCGAATTTGCGGCTTTGAAGCAGAGATGACTCAATGTGGCTGAGTATGAGGCCCAATTCTCTCGGCTGTCCCGATACGCTATTCACTTAATTGGGACAGAAAGGATGAAGGCGAAACGCTTTCTAAATGGCTTGAGGCCCCAGTTCATCACCCAACTGGCGCCAATGGACATTCAAACTTATGCTGAAATGGTTAAGAAGGCTCAGTTATTGGAAGATGCCATGGAGACTGCCGAAAGGATTAAGGGGAAATCCGTGAAACGAGAGCAAGTGTCTTCTGTTGGGAGGTATCAGCCGACTATTGGGAAGAAAAGGCCCAGTGGCAGAGTAAATGAACCAGTGGATAAGAAGCCGAAGGAGTTAGGTAAGCAGATAGTGTTGACAACGGGAGAAAGGTGCAAACATTGTGACAGAGCTGGTCATCGATCTGAAGAATGCTGGAGAGCACAAGGGAGATGCCTACGATGTGGGAGTCGTGACCATAGGATCTCAGACTGCCCGATGTTGAAAGAACAAGCCCCTCAGGACAAACGTCCGAATGGACAGAAGAGGCAAGGCCGACTGCAAGCTGTCCAGGAACCAGAAACTGCTGAAGAAGGAGGTATCGTGGAAGGTACACTTACTATTCTTTCTCGACCCGCATATATTCTCTTTGATACGGGAGCTACGCATTCCTTCATATCTCAAACATTTGTTGATACCCTACCTGTGAAACCCGTCCCAATGAAATCCGGAATAGTTGTGTCAACCCCGATTGGTCCTGGCACCAATCTTACCAACCATATGCCATCCAGTGAGGTGTTGATTGAAACCCAAAACCTACCAGCAAATTTAATATGTGTGGATATGGCGGGGTATGATGTGATATTGGGAGCAGACTGGATGTCTGAACATGGGCCAGTATCAATTGCAGGAGAAGTCGGGTAACCTTTAGCCAGTACCCAAAACTAGTGTTCACCGGGGATAGAAACCGCAGGAGATTGTCAATTATCTCTGCATTACAAGCCAAAAGGATGATGAGGAAAGGTTGCATGGCCTTTCTTGTTGTTGTGATCATCGCAAAGAAAGAAGTCAAAGTTGAGGACATCCATGTCGTCAGCGAATACGCTGATGTTTTCCCCGAAGACTTGCCAGGAATTCCTCCTGAGAGAGAGGTCGATTTTACCATCGAATTGGTCCCTGGAGCAGCACCGGTATCTAGGGCACCATATAGAATGTCCCCCGCAGAACTGAAAGAATTAAAAGAGCAACTGATGGAACTGTTAGAGAAGGGTTTCATCCGACCAAGCACATCGCCATGGGGTGCACCTGTCCTCTTCGTCAAGAAGAAAGATGGTTCAATGAGGCTATGCATAGATTACAGACAATTGAATCAGTTAACCATCAAGAACAAATACCCTCTACCGAGAATTGATGAGTTGTTTGATTAATTATCTGGAGCTAGATATTTCTCTAAAATAGATCTCTGATCCGGTTATCATCAATTGAGGATCAAAGGAGAAGACATTCACAAGACTGCCTTCCGAAGCAGGTATGGGCATTATGAATTTATTGTTATGCCTTTTGGACTAACAAATACCCCTGCAGTTTTCATGCAGTTGATGAATAGCATTTATCGCCTATATCTTGATAAGTTTGTGGTGGTATTCATCGATGATATATTGATCTATTCCAAGACAAAGAAATAGTATGAGGAGCATTTGAGGATTGCATTGCAGATCCTAAGGGAGAACAAACTATATGCCAAGTTAAGTAAATGTGAATTCTGGCTTGAGGAGGTATCCTTTCTAGGGCATGTGGTAACCAAAGATGGTATCGCTGTTGATCCATCAAAGGTTGAGGCTGTAACACCCCGGCCCCCTTGGGCCCCTGGCCCCGTCCTCTGGGTCGCGGCAGGGCGACTGTCGCGACGTGGTTCCGATCGCGTCGATGTCTGGTTCTGCTTGGGATTGCGACAGGGGGTATGTCGCCTTCTTGAAGACGACATACCCACTGTCGCCTTCTGGTTTGATGGATAACGACATGGGGTATGTCGCCTTGTTGAAGGCGACATGGCCTATGTCGCCTTCCCATCGCGTCGCCCCAGACGCAGTCTGACAGACGTGACAGGCGTCCTTTGTGTCAGTACGGCTCTGGCGGTGTCGGGTGAACGCGACAAGATGGCTGTCGCCTTCACTTTTTCAAATTTCGAGATTTGACCATTGTCAGTGGGTTGCGACGGGGGGTGTGTCGCCTTCTGGTTTCCAAGGCGACACAAGGTATGTCGCCTTCTCAGGACCGCGGGCTTAAAGCCCGGGCGCCCGAGCCCCTTCCCCCTCTTTCGCACCTCTCTTTCCCCCTCTCTTTCTCTCGCCCTCTCGGAGTTTTCCGGCGATTTTGGGGTGCCTCCCTCGTGTTGAGGCGGCCATGCTGAGGAGGGTGTCGCTCCGTTCGTGCAGGGGTCATGTTCGTGCCGTGCGGTGCGAGGAGGAGACGTTTCTACCTACGAGAAGGCCCCGACGGGTTCGTTCTTCGCGTGGAGGTAGGGACATCCGACTCCTTCGCCCTAAGCATGATCCCCTCCCCGTCTAGACCGCAGTTCTCGTGTGATAGGGGTTTGGGGAGTGTGAGAACTCCATGATCGTGTGAGTGAGGTTTTCCTCCGAGCGTAGAATCCATGCTTTTAGGGGATTCGAGGGTGGTTTGTGTGTTGAATGGCTTCCTAGCATGATAAGCATGCTCCCCTCCCCCGCCGTGTGTTGTTTCCCCCGTTTCGGGGAGGTTCCCGGAGAGAGGATCTCCGGAACCCCCCTCTGCCTTGAAGGCGACAATGCCCGTGTCGCGATCCGCCTGGTAAGGTGACACGCAGGGTGTCGCGACCAGGGTCGCGACAGGGTCTACGTCGCCTTGAGAAGGCGACGCATAGGGCGTCGCGACCTTGGTCGCGACAGCCTATGTGTCGCCACCTCTGTCCTGAGACAGGTTCTCGTTTCCGCCGTTCCGCTTCGCTTGTACTATACCCATGGCACCTGTGCTTGTTCCCTAGTACGGTCTCACACTAGTCGTTCGCCCGGTGTGCAGCACTTGAGGGCTTATCCCGTGCGAGAGGTTGTTACCGTTACCTGGGACCCCCGTTCCTCGGGAGCCTATTGAAGGAGTACTCCGGGCTACGAGTGTGCTCGAGTTGGCAGCCGCTTAGGCGGACTCTGGAGCTGAGGGGAAAACGGTGGTTAGGACAGTGGCGTGTGAGTCGCTTGCAGAGCTCTTGTGGTTGGTCTGGGACGTCGAGGACAGTTTGGAGTTCTACCTGGCGCAGGCCAGCTAGTCCTGTTTCTCACTGCCTCGCTCCTTGCGGCCCCAGAACTGCTTGGGGAGGTCAGGCGTGGGACCGTAGTCCGGCCAGACTACGGCGGTTACTATTGATGTACTTGTGTCCTACCTCGCTCTGACGAGACGCGAGGGCCAGGACCTAGGTCGAGGATAAGACGTCTGTGGACGCACCTGACCGTCTGACTAGTAGTGTTGTTCCCGTAGCTAGTGTTCCTTGTCCAGGCGGAGTTCCCTCCGTCTGTGTTTTACTAGCCGTGTGGTGGTCACGACGAGCAGTCGTACGGAGTTTCCGACCGAGAGTACTTTCCATACCGTGTTAGCTTTAGCTTCGCTTCCGCACTTCCTTTTGTAGGTAGAAAGATATCAACTGCCGTCTTTCCTTTATTAATAGTTGTATATGTTCCTCTGCCTGTTTAGATCCAGTAGGAGATTGGTAGTCCCTACTGAGCTTCTGTTGTGAAGCTCATCCCTCTGTTTCCAGGTGAGTCTTCCCAGCAGCGGCAGGGCGCGCATCGGGCGGAGGAGACGGGGCGGTAGTCTTGGTCCCCGTAGCTAGCAGTGGTTCCCCCTCTCAGTGTACGTCACCCTCGGGGTATGCCCCTAAGGGACTTGTCTCTCCCCTTTCCTTACTTGTACTAGTGTGCGTGCGTTGGGACTGTACTTAGAGCGGTACGCAGTGGTCTCGCCTTACTTTCCTGTTTCCGCTTGTACGCTTCTAGCTTAGCAGTTGACGTTTACCTCCGTTACATATCCTGTCAGACGCGTGTTATAGCCCTTCCGGGTCCCCCTAGTCCGTGGGCGACGACTGCGAAAATCGGGTCCTCGGCGTGGGCCGAGGGTCGGGTTCTCGGGTCGTTATAGTTGGTATCAGAGCTTGGTCTGACAGGACTTGTAGTGGATCTAAACTGCAACAGTAAGTCCCAACAATAGTACAAGTACACTGCTAGCCGCCCGAGAGGTATTTATAACCTTTGTTAGTTGTGTTGCCGTGTAGGTCATGGCTCCCCGTAGGCGCAGTCAGGCTAGGCAGCTGGTTGAGCAGCAGGATGAATCCGAGATGCCCGCATAGGGGCAGGTCCAGGAGGAGGTCTCGGCAGACGAGTCAGTGGCACAGCCTCAGGGTGCACAGGCAGCAGCAGCAGAGGCAGCGGTAGCAGGTGGGCAGCAGCAGCAGGAGTACCACCCTCAGCCTCAGCAGTATGCAGACTGGTTTCCCATGGCCGAGCAATTCTTCAGAGCTATGTACCAGGGAGCGTGGCAGCCCGGGCAGGCAGCAGCAGGTGGTCAGTTTCCAGTACCTCCCCCAGCCGTACCAGAGCAGCAGGAGGTGGAGCCAGAGGTGGAGCAGTCAGTCCGCCAGCAGCGGTCAGGTACTGGGAGTACCCGGTCCGGTCAGCGGAGGGCAGCGGTGTCGGAGGCAAGGACCGCTCTCCTTGAGAGGTTCTTGCGTCTTCGCCCACCGATGTTCCACGGTGAGTATGATCCAGATAAGGCAGAGAGCTAGACCCATGAGTTGGAGCGCATCTTCGAGACTATGGAGTGCGCTGAGGAGGACCAGGTTCGTTTGGCAGTATACCAGCTCAAGGGAGCAGCCCATGAGTGGTGGAGAGTTCAGAGGCAGACTCACTTCCAGGGGCAGCGGTTGGATCAGATCTCTTGGCAGCAGTTTTCAGAGGTCTTCCACGGCGAGTACTTCCCCGACTACGCTCGACGTGAGAGACGGGACCAGTTCCACGAGTTGGTGCAGGGCGACCTCACAGTTTCTCAGTACCACCAGAGGTTTGTCCGGTTGTTGAGGCATGTGCCTCATGTAGCAGGCAGTGACCAGGCTTGTGCAGAGAGGTTTATAGCAGGGCTGAGACCAGACCTGAGGTGGGGTGTGACGGCACACATGTGTACCACCTTGGGAGAGGCCGTGGTGAAGGCCACCGCCTAGGATAGGGAGGCTTGGCAGCAGCAGCAGCAGCAGGGAGGAGCCTCTTCCAGGTCCTCGCCGTACCAGCGTCCAGCAGGCAGCCGCGGTAGTGCGACTTCCTCTTCCTCAGGCTCGGGCAGTTCCGGTAGCTCTGGAATTCGCTCGCAGTTCAGGGAGTTGTCTACTCGCGGGGGTGGACGGAGCCATCAGCAGAGGCATCAGTCCAGGTTTGCAGAGCAGTCAGTACAGCAGGGTGCTGAGCAGGGCAATCAGGAGCCAGTGTGCTACACTTGTGGCTTGCCAGGCCACTTTAGGAGGGATTGCCCTAGGGGGCAAGCTCCGCAGCAGCAGCAGCCAGTGCAGTACGCGCAGCAGCCACCTCAGTACCAGTACCCTCCCCAGCAGCAGGCACCGCGTCAGCAGTAGAGAGGGCAGTACCAGCAGCAGATCCAGCAGTTCCCGCAGCCGCAGTAGTACCAGTCGTACCAGCAGCAGCAGCAGTCATGGTTTGCCGAATCGGGCGAATCGGCCCGATTCCCCCGAATCGGTGCGAATCAGGGGAAACCCGATCCCTGATTCGCCTGATTCGCCTCGATTCCCATTATATATAGTATTATTATTATATCATATTTGTAATATATGTTATACATTATAAATATGATATATATTACATATATGTATTTAATCAATATAAATGTGTATAAAATATGATATATGTATATATATGCAATATATATCATATGATATATTATATATATAATATACCCATGCGAATCGGTCCGATTCGGACCGATTCTAGGGGAATCGGGGCGAATCAGGAGCAACCCGATTCGCCTACCGATTCCGATTCGGAAAACCATGGCAACAGTTTCCTCAGCACCAGCAGCCGCCGCAGCAGCAGCCCCAGCAGGCGCCGCAGCGTGGACCTGGTTGTGGTCGCGTGATGGAACTCACCCGGGAGCAGGCAGAGGCATCGAACCTAGTGATAGGTACTCTACCTATCCTTGGCAGAGCTGCTCGTGTTTTGGTTGATCCCGGTGCTTCCTTGTGTTTTGCTTCCGAGGAGTTTTACGAGTCTCTTGCTTGTCACACACCCGAGAGGCAGTGTGACGTATTGGTCGATCTCCCGTCCGGTGACTGCATGCGTTCCTTCGGTTACCTGGAGGGTGTGACAGTCGAGGTTGAGGGTCACCAGTTGCCGGCCAGGTTGTACGCACTGCAGCTTTGCGACTTCGACGTCATCCTGGGCATGGACTGGTTGGAGGCCCACTCAGCCGTGGTTGATTGTCAGAGGAAGACCGTTCGGTTCGAGATACCTGGAGCATCCGTTCTCTGCTTTCGAGGTATCCGGTCTACCCGTCGGCCGTTCATTTCTTTCTGTAAGGCTCGTCGTTTGATCCGTGATGGCTGCGTTGCTTACCTTGCTTCGGTTTGTTCCTTGGAGCCTAGCGGGTCTTCAGTTTTTGATGTGCCAGTTGTTTCTGAGTTTTCTGACGTGTTTCCGGAGGATCTACCTGGGTTGCCATCTGAGCGAGAGGTAGAGTTCTCCATCGAGCTTTTGCCTGGTACGATGCCTTTGTCTAAGGCACCTTACCGGATGGCCCCGGCGGAGCTGCGTGAGTTGAAGCGCCAGCTGCAAGAGTTGCTTGAGTTGGGCTTCATTCGTCCGAGCCGTTCGCCGTGGGGCGCGCCTATTTTGTTGGTGAGGAAGAAGGATGGTAGTCTTCGTTTGTGCATCGATTATCGGCAGTTGAACCAGGTCACTGTGAAGAGCAGGTACCTGTTGCCGAGAATTGATGATTTGTTTGATCAGTTGCAATCGGCCTGAGTTTTCTCGAAGATCAACTTGAGATCCGGCTACTACCAGCTGCGGATCAGAGAGTCGGATGTTGGTTTGACGGCTTTCCGTTCCAGGTACGGTCACTTTGAGTTTGTCGTGATGCCGTTTGGGCTGACGAACGCACCTGCAGCATTCATGGATTTGATGCATAGGGTGTTCAGTGAGTACCTAGACCGCTTTGTTGTTGTTTTTGTTGATGATATTCTGGTCTACTCGGCTTCTGAAGAGGAGCACGAGGAGCACCTGAGGATCGTGCTGGAGACCCTGCGGAGTCACCGTCTTTATGCCAAGTTCGACAAGTGAGAATTTTGGCTGAGCGAGGTGCACTTCCTCGGGCACGTGATCTCGGGTTCTGGTGTAGTGGTGGATCCGGCCAAGGTTGAGGCAGTGTTGTCGTGGGAACAGCCCACATCAGTTGCAGAGGTCCGCAGTTTTCTGGGTCTGGCAGGTTACTACCGGCGGTTCATTCAGGATTTCGCCAAGATTGCAGCACCGTTGACTCAGTTAATGAGGCAGGACACCAGGTTTGTTTGGTTAGAGGATTGTGAGCAGAGTTTCTTGGAGCTGAAGACGAGGTTGACTTCGGCGCCAGTGTTGGTCTTGCCGTCGGGCACCGGTGGGTTCGTGGTTTACACCAATGCGTCGAGGTCAGGTTTGGGTGCCGTGCTATGCAGCATGGTGGGGTCGTTGCCTATGCTTCTCGGCAGCTAAAGAAGCATGAGGGAACTATCCCACCCACGACTTGGAGCTAGCAGCAGTAGTGTACGCTCTCAAGTTGTGGAGGCACTGCCTGTATGGCGAGGCTTTTCAGATCTTCACCGATCACCAGAGTTTGCAGTACATCTTCACCCAGAGGGATTTGAACTTGAGGCAGCGCCGTTGGATGGAGTATTTGAAGGACTACGACCTAACCCTTTCCTATCATCCAGGAAGGGCTAACGTTGTAGCCGATGCGTTGAGTAGGCGCGTGCGCTTGAGTTCGCTGATGGTCAGAGAGTGGAGGCTGTTTGAGGAGCTGTCTCAGGGGTTGTTTGTTCCGTCGAGGACCAGAGATCGTGCCGTGGCTTCCAGTTTGTCAGTTCGGCCATCACTGTTCAGGCAGGTGTTGCAGGCGTAGCAAGCAGATGCAGAGTTAGCAGACATTTTGCGGATGCCGGACGTTGAGCTCAGCGAGGACAGTGAGGTCAGGTTTAGAGGTCATTTGTACGTTCCAGAGGAGGTACGTCAGGCAGTGTTGTCAGAGGCTCACAGGTCGAGGTATGTCGTTCATCCCGGCTCCACCAAGATGTACCATTGCTTGAGGAGGTCCTTTTGGTGGCCAGGGATGAAGAGGGGCGTGGCGGAGTTCGTCGCTCGGTGCCTTACCTGTCAACAGGTGAAGGCTGAGCACCAGCGTCCTGGTGGTGAGTTGCAGCCGTTGCCCATTCCTGAGTGGAAGTGGGACGACATCACCATGGACTTTGTGATTGGTTTGCCCCGTACCCCACAGAGGCATGATGGTATTTGGGTGATTGTGGATCGTTTGACCAAGGCAGCGCACTTTCTTCCGATCAGGATGTTGTGGTCAGTGGACAGGTTAGCCAGGCTATACGTGGACCGAGTTGTTTCGTTGCACGGGATCCCAGTTTCAGTCGTTTCAGACAGAGATCTGAGGTTCACGTCAGGGTTTTGGCGCAGTCTTCAGAGAGCACTGGGTACAGAGTTGAGGTTCAGCACAGCGTACCATCCGCAGACAGACGGTCAGTCAGAGCAAACCATTCAGACACTGGAGGATATGCTGAGAGCGTGCTGTTTAGACTGGAGCGGCACTTGGGAGTCTCACCTTCTGATGGTAGAGTTTGCGTATAACAACAATTATCACTCGAGCATCGCAATGGCGCCATACGAGGCCTTGTACGGTCGCCCGTGCAGGACTCCGCTTCACTGGTTCGAGGTTGGTGAGAGGCAGCTTTTGGGGCCAGAGTTAGTGCAGCAGTGTGCAGAGACAGTCAGTTTGGTCAGGCAGAGGCTTCGGATAGCACAGAGCAGGCAGAAGAGTTATGCGGATGTCCGCAGGAGACCGCTAGAGTTCAGCGTCGGTGACCTGGTCTTCCTGCGGGTCTCGCCGACCAAAGGGGTCATGAGGTTTGGTAAGAGGGGAAAGCTCAGTCCCAGATATATTGGGCCCTTCCCCATTTCTGAGAGGGTCGGCGAGGTGGCGTACAGGCTGAGTCTTCCGGCAGAGCTAGCAGGTGTGCACAGCGTTTTCCACGTTTCGCAGCTCAGGAGGTACGTTGCAGACTCTTCGCACGTGTTGGACTACTCACAGCTAGAGGTAGCGCCAGATTTGTCAGTGCCAGAGTACCCAGTTAGTGTTGTCGACCGCAGAGTTCAGCAGTTGCGCAGGAAGCAGATCTCGCTAGTTAAGGTCGTTTGGCAGAACCGTGTCGGTGGCGAGGCCACCTGGGAGTGCAAGGATGAGATGCAGGAGCAGTTTCCTTACTTGTTTGATTGATCAGTATGTGGTGATCTCCCCTTTTGTCGTCTTCCGGGTTGAGACCAAGTTGTTTTCATTTCGAGGACGAAATGTCTTAAGGAGGGAGGGTTGTAACACCCCGGCCCCCTTGGGCCCCTGGCCCCGTCCTCTGGGTCGCAGCAGAGCGACTGTCGCGACGTGGTTCCGATCGCGTCGATGTCTGGTTCTGCTTGGGATTGCGACAGGGGGTATGTCGCCTTCTTGAAGACGACATACCCACTGTCGCCTTCTGGTTTGATGGATAACGACATGGGGTATGTCGCCTTCTTGAAGGCGACATGGCCTATGTCGCCTTCCCATCACATCGCCCCAGACACAGTCTGACAGACGTGACAGGCGTCCTTTGTGTCAGTACAGCTCTGGCGGTGTCGGGTGAACGCGACAAGATGGCTGTCGCCTTCACTTTTTCAAATTTTGAGATTTGACCGTTGTCAGTGGGTTGCGACGGGGGGGGTGTGTCGCCTTCTGGTTCCCAAGGCGACACAAGGTATGTCGCCTTCTCAGGACCGCGGGCTTAAAGCCCGGGCGCCCAAGCCCCTTCCCCCTCTTTCGCACCTCTCTTTCTCTCGCCCTCTCGGAGTTTTCCGGCGATTTCGGGGTGCCTCCCTCGTGTTGAGGCGGCCGTGCTGAGGAGGGTGTCGCTCCATTCGTGCAGGGGTCGTGTTCGTGCCGTGCGGTGCGAGGAGAGGAAGTTTCTACCTACGAGAAGGCCCCGACGGGTTCGTTCTTCGCGTGGAGGTAGGGACATCCGACTCCTTCGCCCTAAGCATGATCCCCTCCCCATCTAGACCGCGGTTCTCGTGTGATAGGGGTTTGGGGAGTGTGAGAACTCCATGCTCGTGTGAGTGAGGTTTTCCTCCGAGCGTAGAATCCATGCTTTTAGGGGATTCGAGGGTGGTTTGTGTGTTGAATGGCTTCCTAGCATGATAAGCATGCTCCCCTCCCCCGCCGTGTGTTGTTTCCCCCGTTTCAGGGAGGTTCCCGGAGAGAGGATCTCCGGAACCCCCCTCTGCCTTGAAGGCGACAATGCCCGTGTCGCGATCCGCCTGGTAAGGCGACACGCAGGGTGTCACGACCAGGGTCGCGACAGGGTCTACGTCGCCTTGAGAAGGCGACGCATAGGGCGTCGCGACCTTGGTCGCGACAGCCTATGTGTCGCCACCTCTGTCCTGAGATAGGTTCTCGTTTCCGCCGTTCCGCTTTGCTTGTACTGTACCCGTGGCACCTGTGCTAGTTCCCTAGTACGGTCTAACACTAGTCGTTCGCCCGGTGCGCGGCACTTGAGGGCTTGTCCCGTGCGAGAGGTTGTTACCGTTACCTGGGACCCCCGTCCTCGGGAGCCTGTTGAGGGAGTACTCCGGGCTACGAGTGTGCTCGAGTTGACAGCCACTTAGGCGGACTCTGGAGTTGAGGGGAAAACGGTGGTTAGGACAGTGGCGTGTGAGTCACTTGCAGAGCTCTCGTGGTTGGTCTGGGACACCGAGGACAGTTTGGAGTTCTACCCGGCGCAGGCCAGCTAGTCCTGTTTCTCACTGCCTCGCTCCTTGCGGCCCCGGAACCGCTTGGGGAGGTCAGGCGTGGGACCGTAGTCCGGCCAGACTACGACGGTTACTGTTGTTGTACTTGTGTCCTACCTCGCTCTGACGAGACGCGAGGGCCAGGACCTAGGTCGAGGATAAGACGTCTGTGGACGCACCTGACCGTCTGACTAGTAGTGTTGTTCCCATAGCTAGTGTTCCTTGTCCAGGCGGAGTTCCCTCCGTCTATGTTTTACTAGCTGTGTGGTGGTCACGACGAGCAGTCGTACGGAGTTTCCGACAGAGAGTACTTTCCGTACCGTGCTAACTTTAGCTTCGCTTCCGCACTTCCTTTTGTAGGTAGAAAGATATCAACTGTCGTCTTTCCTTTATTAATAGTTGTATATGTTCCTCTGCCTGTTTAGAGCCAGTAGGAGATTGGTAGTCCCTACTGAGCTTCTGTTGTGAAGCTCATCCCTCTATTTCCAGGTGAGTCTTCCCAGCAGTGGCAGGGCGCGCGTCGGGCGGAGGAGACGGGGCGGTAGTCTTGGTCCCCGTAGCTAGCAGTGGTTCCCCCTCTCAGTGTACGTCACCCTCGGGGTATGCCCCTAAGGGACTTGTCTCTCCCCTTTCCTTACTTGTACTAGTGTGCGTGCGTTGGGACTGTACTTAGAGCGGTACGCAGCGGTCTCGCCTTACTTTCCTGTTTCCGCTTGTACGCTTCTAGCTTAGCAGTTGACGTTTACCTCCGTTACATATCCTGTCAGACGTGTGTTATAGCCCTTCCGGGTCCCCCTGGTCCGTGGGCGACGACCACGAAAATCGGGTCCTCGGCGTGGGCCGAGGGTCGGGTTCTCGGGTGGTTACAGAGGCTGTGTTGAAATGGGAATGACTGACAAGCGTCACAGAGATCAGGAGTTTTCTGGGATTAGCTGGGTATTATCGAAGGTTTATAAAGGATTTCTCAAAGATTGCAGTGCCATTGACCAAACTGACCCGGAAGGAAAATCCATTCGTGTGGACCAATGAATGTGAGGAAAGTTTCAACAACTTGAAGAAGTGTCTGACTACTGCTCCTGTCCTCGCCTTACCCACTGAAGAGGGAGGATTTGAAATTTATTCTGATGCTTCTGGTACAGGATTGGGATGTGTTTTAATGCAACAAGGGAAGGTAATAGCTTATGCCTCCAGACAGTTGAAGATCCACGAAGTGAACTATCCGGTTCATGACCTGGAGTTGGCAGCAGTAGTATTCGCCCTAAAGATTTGGAGGCATTATATCTATGGTGAGCAATTTAAGGTCTTTTCTGACCACAAGAGTTTGAAATACATGTTCTCACAGAAGGAGCTGAACATGAGACAAAGAAGGTGGTTAGAGTACCTTAAGGACTTTGATTTTTCCATTCAGTATCACCCCGGGAAAGCCAATGTAGTGGCCGACGCTCTAAGTAGACAACCAGGAGCTATGCTAGCTAGTTTGATGCTGGGCGAATGGAAGTTACTGGAGCAATTTGCAAGTCTGAACATAGACGTGGGAAAGAAGGAAAAACAAGTAATGATTTCAAACCTCCAGATACAATCCGACCTACTGACTGAAATCAAGGAGAAACAAGGAGAGGATCCATTCTTAGTTGAGATCAGGGAGAAACTAGAACAAAGGCCTGACTTCACTCTATCTACGGAAGGTAGATTACTGTTCCGAGGTAGGACATGTGTCCCTGATCATGGAGAACTCAAGAAGAGGTTACTGAATGAAGCTCATCAGTCCAAGTACACGATTCACCCTGGATCAACAAAGATGTACCAAGACTTGAAAAGGTCGTACTGGTGGCCAAACATGAAAAAGGATATGGCCGATCATGTGTCATACTGTCTAACATGTATGAAAGTCAAGGCCGAGCATTTTCGTACGGTTGGTGGACTGTTACCACTAGAAATCCCGGAATGGAAGTGGGATAGTATTGGTATAGACTTTATCATGGGATTGCCCAAGACTCGAGGTGGTATGGATGCAATCTGGGTAATCGTTGATCGATTGACTAAGTCGGCTCATTTCTTGCCGATTAAGAGCACCTGGTCTGTGGATGTATTGGTTGCATTATATGTTAAGGAAGTAGTTAGATTGCATAGGGTTCCATCTAGCATAATCTCATATCGGGACCCTAGATTTACCTCACACTTCTGGAAGGATTTACAAGCAGCAATGGGTACTAAACTAAATTTTAGCACTGCCTTCCATCCTCAGACTGATGGACAAACTAAAAGGACCAATCAAATTGTGGAGGATATGCTTCGTTCTCTGGTGCTAGATTTCAGAGGGCGATGGGATGATCAGTTGTACCTAATGGAGTTTGCTTATAACAACAGCTATCAAGCAAGTATCAAGATGGCTCCATTTGAAGCCTTATACGGCAGGAGTTGCAGATCACCCCTTTGTTGGGAAGAGGTTGGGGAGAACCAATGGGTTGGACCCGACTTAATTGAGGCGACTGTCAGGAAGGTTCAGATTGTTAGGGAACGTCTGAAGATAGCACAATCCAGACAGAAGAGTTATGCAGACAAGAGAAGGAGAGAACTGGAATTTCAGGTTGGCGAACATGTTTTCTTGAAGGTCTCACCTTCAAGGGGAATACAAAGATTTGGGATCAAAGGAAAACTAAGTCCCAGATTCATAGGGCCATTTGAAATCTTGGAAAGGATTGGTCAGGTGGCGTATAGACTTGCACTACCTCCGCAACTGGCAAACGTGCATAATGTGTTCCACATATCCATGCTGCAGAAGTACTTATTCAAAGCCGACCATGTAATTGACCACGAGGACTTGGAGATTCGGGAGGACCTTACTTATGAAGAGAGGCCGATCAAACTGCTGGATCGGAAGATTCAACGACTCAGGAACCGTACTGTAAGGTCTCGGGTCTTTAATGGATCCTTATTAGGTCTATAGTGGTTCTGTGTGGTCGACGACAAGACCATTGTCGTTGACTTGCTGTTGACGGCCAGGGCTTGCCGTTGAGTCTGAGTCAGCGTCCAGCGATGTGGACGTCTGAGGTTGAACTCAGCGGCAGGGGATATGGACGTCAGTCTGTTGGCAGTTCAGTTGGCGACCACAGATGTGGACGTCGACTAACCAGTCCTGTTGAAATAGGACAGCCCGAGAGCAGAGCTTCTTCTTCTCCTTTCCTCTCCTTCCTTCCACCTTAGCCTTTCTTGATTCCTGTAGCTTCTGTTGAGTGATTTGAGCTCGTGGGAAGCCCCTGGATCGTGTGGCGTTGCTAGATCGGGCGGGAAACGCGTGGTTTTGGTGCGATTCGCGAGGAGTCCTCGGGGGAATCCGGCGCGATTAGTGGCTGTTTGGGGATTCTTAAGCATTCTGAGGTAGGGACTTAACCCCTATAACCTTCCCCAGCAAACCAGCATGTCCAATTAACTTAATTGATGTGCAAATCATGGTTTAGGGTTTGGGTTATATCATGCCGGAATTGAGGGTGGTTTGGATAATCTAGGTGTTAGATTGTCTATTTATGATATTCTGGTAGTGTAGATTGATGAGAGGAAGTGTTTCCCTCCATCAGTCAGAGTTTAGTTAAGTGTTTCTGCCCATTGGGACTGATTCGGTTCAGTTCTGGGTATGGGAGACTGAAGATATCAACGTCCACATCTGTTGACGTTGAGATCTTCAGGGATGAGTTAAACGACAAGGTCGACTGCCGTTTAGTTATTGTTGGCGGCATAGGGGTTGCCGTTTACCCTATATTGGCGGCAATCGATCAGGCCGTTTATATCCTGTGTCCCAGCAGACTTGAGTTGTGTGATTAGAGGCGATTGACATGTGATGTCCGCCCTAATAGCACAAGTGGGCCAGGCTTAGAGTGTGACTCCGCCTGTGCATAAGAGTAGTTGTTTGTGGCACGAGGTGTTTACTACTATACGGGGTTTCAGATGTTGAGTGCGTTCCGTCTGTTGTACGCGCGTTGCGTTACCGTGTACCCGTTTCTGTTGTGTTACCTAGGCGTGGGTGCGACTCCGTCTAGACGACTAGCGTGTGGTTGTCCTCCGCTAGTGAGCCGGGACATCGAGTGCGACTCTGTCCTGTGCGTACTCCTTTTGGTGGTTTTGAGCCGGTCTCCGTGGAGCCCCTTCTCTACCGCTAGGGTCAAGCGTAGGGGAAAAACCGGTCGTGGACCAGACGCGAGAGAGAGCGTCTGTAGTGTCCACACGTGGCTAGGGTTGAGAGCCTCTGTGGTGACGGGACGCCGAGCCATAGACCCTAGCTGAGTCCTACTTGCTGTGTGTGTGAGTGTGTGTTACTGAGCCGCGTGGTTTACAGTTTTGTGTTGTGGTGCGACGTGTACTTACTTTCAGTTTTTACTTTCCGCACTTTAGTTTAGTTGCCGGTGGGGTTACTTTTCCTTACTGGGTCTCTTTTCTTGAGACTCACTCCCTTCCCTTTCAAGTGGGTCTTCGTCGACTCCCGTTCCAGGCGAGTCTAGCCACTCCGGTGTTGGTGCTCCCTAGCTGCAGTGAGTTGTACCTTTTTGTTGTACTTTTGTACTCTGTACTTTGTCTCAGACTCTGAGGTTGTATATGATATGTTCATAGTGGAATTTTACTGCTTTGCATGGTGTGTATCTTCTTACATATAGTCTCCTCGGACTTTCACTTCCTACCCTTCCGAGCTTGTCTCGTGGGTTAGCGGGTCAGAATTCGGGTTACTGGTTGTTACTGGTAATGCGGATTCTGGGTCGTTACAGTTTGGTATCAGAGCATGGTCTGATGAGATATATATAAGAAAATACCCATCATGTTAACTCAGAGTCTAAAGAGTACAGTGCAGCTATGTAGCCCGGAGTTAGTTAGTGTATTTATGTGTGTATTTTTGTTCTGTGTGTAGTTCTATGGCGCCTAGGCGACGTCCTAGAGAGGGAGTAGCCGAGCAGGCGACTCGTCCGGAGGTTGGAGATGCTCCGCCACCTCAGCAGACGCAGCCTTTGCCACAGGACGCACATAGTGGTATTGTTCCGCCGCCGCCACCTCCACCTCAGGTAGCTCAGGGATTAGACATGACTCATTTTCTTGAGGGGATGGCTCAGTTTGTTGCTCAGCATCGTGACGCGCCGGTATCCCAGGGTGGTACTGGGAGGGTGTTGAGGGAGTTTTTGCAGTTTCAGCCTCCTCAGTTTTTGGGCCAGCCTGATCCAGATGTAGCGCGAGCTTGGCTAGATGCAGTGGAGCG
The DNA here is from genome assembly GCA_014218235.1 of Colocasia esculenta. NCBI lineage: Eukaryota > Viridiplantae > Streptophyta > Magnoliopsida > Alismatales > Araceae > Colocasia > Colocasia esculenta. The sequence goes on along the minus strand of CM024764.1, from coordinate 79,935,860 downwards.
GACTTTTCGTTCCATGGAGTGTGTTCCAGAGGAGCGAGTGCTTCTAGCCAGTTACCAGTTGCAGGCGCAGGCGTTGACTTGGTGGTCCGCTGAGTGGGAGACTACTTTTCAGTCTCGCCCACTGAGACAGATTCCGTGGCAAGAGTTTGTTGTTTCTTTTGAGAGAGCCTTCTGTCCTACTTACGTCCGGACGGAGAGGTTGTACCAGTTTCTGGACTTGCAGCAGAGAGACTCTACTGTGGTGCAGTACAGGGCTAGATTTGTGGAGTTAGGGCGTTATGCTCCGCAGATTATGGGAGATGAGGGTTTGAGGACTCAGCAGTTTGTGAGAGGCTTGAGGCCAGAGCTCAGGCAGGCGCTGATAGTTGCTCGTGTCACAGACTTGGATGCGGCCTATCAGACAGCGGCAGTGTTGGAGGCAGACACCTTGCGGACTCGTGCTCGGAGTGCAGAGGTTCAGACGCAGGTAGTTCCTTCCCAGCCTCGCCAGCAGCAGGGTAGTGTGCAGACGACCCCGAGGACTACGACTTCTTACGCGTCCACTTCTACTGGGACGACGGCGAGGTCAGGATCTCGAAGGAAGTTTCGACGTGATAGGAGGCAGGCAGAGCAGAGGCAGCAGTCGGTTGGGAGTGTTCAGCATCCAACCGGTCAGCCTTCGCAGTAGGTACAACGTACTTTTGCTGGGCAGTGTTACCGGTGTGACCAGATGGGTCATATGGCGCGAGATTGTCCTTTGTTACCTCGTGTGCCGCAGCAGCAGACCCAGTCGCAGCCCCGAGTGCAGCAGCAGCAGCAGCAGCAGCAGGCACCTGTGCAGCAGCGTCAGCAGACCGAAGGTTCTGGTGGGTCGAGAGGTAGAGGTCGTGTTACCCACTTGACTCGTGCAGACGCGGAGGCAGCTCACCTGGTGAAAGGTACTGTTTCAGTTTTTGGTTATGCAGCTGGGACAGGAAATTACCCAGAAATTCGTGTAGGTAATTATGTCATAATTAGATAGGGCAATTTAGGGTTATAATAAGGGTGATTAGTCATGCATAGTAAGCCAAAACCGGACCCAACCCTAAGAGGAGGTTTCCTAAACCACTACTACCTCTTTTGGAGGAAAGAGTCCCAGATTCAGGGAAAAACAGGGAGCAAATTTGCAACCCTTTCCTAGTCTCGTTAGGACTCTTAACTACAACCTAAATCTATAAGAACTTGTCCTCAAACCTTTGGGGAAGGTTTAACAACGAGTTGGGGTCATTTGGAGGCAGGCTAGAGCTTCTGAGGAGAAGGAGAAAGGCTGGGAACCCGGAGCTTCATCCCCTGCATCCTCTGTTGCATCCAGAATATCGACTGGTCTTAGATCTTCGTAAAGATAGGTGTTCTCGGGCCAAGATTAAAGAAAATCAACACCATCATGTAGTTCTTTGAGTCTAGGTTCATTTGCAATTGGTTTGACTGGTTTTCATAGAGTATACATTGAGTATTCGTGATTTTCCCGAAGTCTCGCACAATCAGGGCTTTTCCCGTTCTTCTTATTATGCACACGATTCAAGACCGAATTTGACTAAACTTTCTTCATGAAAGTTCTTCCACTTGAAGTCACGATCATCTTCTATGTTGGACGTGTTATCCAAAAGTCCTTCGTTAAAGAGTTAGGAGCATGACAAGAGAGCCTCTGCATGATACTGCGATTTCGGGTTTACACTTGACTTTTGTTCTTCACAAGTTTTCTCGGGATTCGAGACTGAATTGGATCAAACCCCCAACATCAAAGTTCTTCTACTAGTTGTCCTCGTCATCTTTCGTGTTGAACGTTTTGTCTAAATATCATTCGTTAGAGAGTTATAAAAGGTGAAATTGAATCGCTGCATGATACGTGTTTTCTGGTTACACCTGACCATGTGTTTTGTTCTGGAAGGGCCACTAGTGTCGACACTACTTGAGGTAGTGTCGACACACTGTCCCAAAACTGCCCAGATGATGTTCTGGGTAGGTCTCTAGTGTCGACACTACCTGAGCTAGTGTCGACACACTGTCCCAGTTGACCCAGAAGGTTTTCTGGAAAACTGATCTAGTGTCGACACCACCTGTGCTAGTGTCAACACACTGTCCCACATCTGCCAGAAGGTTTTCTAAAAACTGTCTCTAGTGTCGACACCACCTGAACTAGTGTCGACACTACTTGACCTTTTTGCCTTGTATTTGATGCACTGTGTCGACACTACCTGAACTAGTGTCGACACTACCTGACCAGTTTTGCATGATTTTGTCCTGTGTTTGAAGCCTTGTGTCGACACCACTTGAACTAGTGTCGACACTACCCTTACAAGATTTTACATATTTTGGGTCTGATCATTCCACGATGTCTACAAGCATGTGCATGATGTTATATAGTATGCATGGACCTAAAATAAATCAACTCATTGAAAAATGGTAATGATATGAATATGATTCTAATGGATAATGTTGATTGTCCTAATGTTCATTGGATTATCTTGTGATCTTACTTATTGTCAAATGATAAGATAAGAACATGATATGAATGTGGGGATGAATACATGTTAGTATGGACTTGTTAGTGGTGTTAATGTCATGATTTGCATATGAGTTTCAATTGTCACATGCTTTCCGGTGTTAAATTAATTATCTGTTCATATGCATACATGTTAGGAAAGCACATATTTTGCATATGATCTGTTTTTTTTTTTAAACATCCTCATGTCAAGACATTAATGAACTATGAAACATAAGATACGTCGTTATCCTGCCTTGTTCTTTTGAGCTGTTTGTCATTCCTTGACTCTATGAATGATCATGTTCCTTTTACTACGAGCTTGTTGTTGAAACTCTGTGGCCATAATATGAATCTGTTTGTTCGGCACAACGTGGGACTCCGGTCCAAAACTTGATCCAATGTCTGTGCAATAGGGGCCCTGTCCAGTCCTGGGGAGGAGCGCCCCAACGTGCTTGTTAACCGCGGGAGTATGGACTCTTGGTGCTTGACATAGCACACTGACATGCAAGATTGTAAAAATGTGTCTCCTGTTTGACATGATAAGTTTGACTTGACATGATATGATACGTTTGTTCTTGTGAACACATGAGCTCTGCTTGAATATGGCCAATCTCTTCTGACATGATTTTATTCTTGAATTATATGTCCATTGTATATGGAACTCGACATTTGATCTGATATGATGTCCGTTCTACCTTGCTATTCAATCTGTTGGTATTGCATATATTGTCATCATACTCATGTGCATATCTGCCTATTTAAAATGTTAATCATGTATATTAGTGCCCGCACGTTATTGAGATGTAAATCTTACTGAGCTAGTTCGCTCACCCCTATCATCCTGCTCTTTTTTAGGAAGTGATGAAGAACCCGTGAAGTCAGATGGGACTGGGCAAGAGTGACGAGCGCCTGTCATATGAATAGTTGTCAACTTAGGAGTAGAAATTTAAGTAGTTGATGTATTAGAGAAACATTGTTATTTGAATAATGAACCATTTTCAGTGAGTTCTTCTTATGTAAGATTACAACTAGTTGAATGGAATGGAATAAAGTATACTTTTGGTGACCATATTATAGTCTCGAATGTGTTATTATATTCAATTGTGACTCTGCGTTATTCAACTGTAATACGTTTGTTTGTATCGTTCACGTCCCCAGTATTTATTCCGCTGCTAAATATCGGGACGTGACAATGATCCAGTTCACACCTTGCATATTAATTCACTTCTTCTCTCTCGTTCTTGCTGAGAAAGTTTCTCTTTCCTTTTCCCCTTAAAAAGTGCGAGGTAACACGGCCCAATATTCTTTATCCACCGTAGTTTTCTAGTGATTGCCCTTTATATGGCTAAAGCATTTGAGTGCAACATATTTTGATACCAAACACGCCGTGCTCATAAACACGACTGAAGAGAAGTAAAAATATTAGGAAATTTTTATCCAGGATTGGAAGTTTAGGAGGCTGCAATAGAAGTTATATTCGGGCATCCAAGTCAATTTCTTTTATAAGCATCAAGAAATTTCATCCCTCTGGCTGCATTGCTTCAGCCGCGGTGACAATACCATGAGGATCTAACCTCGTAAGACAGTGCAGGCTGAGTCACGCCCAGATTATACTTGCAGAAACTGTAATAATAGACATTATTAATAAAAAGAAAATGCATGAGCGGTGTAAATTAACTGTCATACACAGTAGCATTGCAAGAAGGAAAAGAAACCCATGGAGGCATAACAAGAAACACAAATTCTACATTCAAACAAACATCAATCTAGGTACAGAATGCTACAACCCCTGCTGGTCCAAACGTAAATTATACTCACCAGCCAACAGCTCTAGAAATCGATCAATGACGACCCATCGACTGTCCCAAACTCGTCCACCATAAGTTCTTCAAAAATTCGGGATCGAAGTCGTCCCCGTTGACGAGACCCTGAAGCCCACTCCCTCTATTTCCGCCTTTCCCTTCCTCGGTTTCCTCTTCTACCTCTTCCTCCTCCTCCAGCCCTTTCACCTTCTCCTCCACCTCGTCTTCTTCCCCGCCCGCAATCCCGACGGAAAACGCGGGCATGTGCCCCTCGAACAGCGCCATATGCCCGAACAGCTTGTCCTTCCTCGAGAAGCTCGTTCCGCAGGAGCACCGCCATCGGCACTCCCCGCAGTGCTTCAGGTGGCTCTTGAGGTCCGCCAGCACCGAGAAGCTCTTCTTGTTGCACCGGGTGCAGGAATAGATCTTCGGGCAGTGGCTCCTCCGGAAGTGGTTCTTCACGCAGACCGCAGACTTGAGCGGCCGAAACCGTTTGTGGGTCCGGTTCCGGTTGCAGTCAAAGTAGGGGCAGGAGAACCTCCTCTTCCTGGTGGTGGGAGCGGTGGGGTCGCTGACGCCGGCGGCCTCCGGCCGATGATCGGGCTTCGACAGGGCTTCCATGGTTTTGAACTGGTTGCCGTGCGCCCTCATATGCATCCTGAGATTGGCATCCCGCTTGAAGCCCTTCCCGCAGATATCACAGAAGTGGACATGCTCCGCCAGCAGCTCCACGGCGTCCATCTCCACGATCTCGTAGTCTCCGCCATCGTCTTCATCCTCTTCTGCCCTGCCCTTTATCTCTTCAGGCGCCGGCGTCTCGTCCGACAGGAAGGGGGCAGCGGTCAAATCCGAAGAGCGATCCGCAGATCTTACCGGATCCCTCCCATCCGCCTGAGCCACCAGACAGCTGGACCCCCCGACGACCGCAGGATCTAGATCGGAGGACTTCCCCAACACCTGAGGACGAGGGATTACCGCTGCCGGCGCCGGAGGCGGAGGCGGGATCTCAGTCTGGGAGAAGGCGAGGAGGGCAGCGCCGTTGACGATGATCTGCTGGACGGCGGAGGCGATCTCGGAGGAGACGGCCTGCAGCTTGTCCCCGCCGATGTCGGCGTGGCGGTCGAGGGAGTCAGCGAGGAAGCGGCGAATGAACTCCACACGCTGGCCGAGAAGCGTCAGGTTGGAGAGGGGCACCCTCGGTTCCGAGGTCAGGGGGTGCCGGAGGTCGCCGACGCCGGCGGGGGCCACCCCTGGCGGCCGGGAGAAGGTCCCGGCGGCGGAGACCATTTCTCAGAGAGAGAGAGAGAGAGAGAGAGAGAGATTGGCGCGCGTGCAGTGGATCGAAGGGGGGCGTATGGCCCGGAGACGAAATGGAAGATGGGAAAGTCCCCAAAGCCGCAAAGCGTCGCCGTCGGAGCGAAAACAGCAGATATTACGTAGGTGCTGACGTTATTGAAATTTATTTTGGAAGAATTATCGATCAATCTCTATTTTTAGATACTTATTTTTAAATTCATGATTTATACAGTTTTTTAAAAGGAGAAAAATATATAATTACAAAGTTTTTAAAAGAGTCAGAGATTTAAAAATAAGTCCTCAAAAAATAAAGATTGATTAATAATTCTCCTTATTTTAGGTCTAATTTTATTTGAAAAAAAAAATACCTACACACTCCTATGACATATACTTTTGTTTTCGTAATTTCGTAATATCATCTATACTCCTAAAATTAAAAATATATATATCAATTAAATAGCCATCAGAGTTGGAGTAATATTTCACTATTAATTGAAGTGTTAAAAAAGAGATAACAGCACTAAAGTCATGATTAGTCTTGTCACACCGATGTGTGTACCACATTATGTTAGGAACATTCTGATCATCAACAAGGCTCGACAAAATATGTATAAATAGTATTATTTTTATTTTTAAAAAATTCATTGTAAACAGTTGGAATGTACTAATGCAACACAATATGATACGTTTTCATAATGTACTATATCAACACAAATTCAACACGGCTAGATTTGCGCGATACCTCCAATTATAACTAAAATGACCATGTTAGAATATGCTCTCTCTCTCTCTCTCTCTCTCTCTCTCTCTCTCTCTCTCTCTCTCTCTCTCTCTCTCTCTCTCTCTCTCTCTCTCTCTCTCTCTCTCTCTCTCTCTCTGTGCTAGATAACCCAAATTTTGGACTCACCTAGACAGTGTTCACTCCAACGAACTAACTTCAAAAACCCACGTCAAAAACCCCTCCCATCGCCACTACCTCATCCCTATTGTGCCCCCGTCTCTATCTCCATCTCGACGATATGGGGGTGTTGAAAGGGGGTCTCCTCCTCTGATTTTGACCTATGTGTTATAGAGAGAGAGAGAGGTGGGGAGAGGGGTGCACCAATGGAGAGAGAGAGAGAGAGAAAGAGACAATAAGAGAGAGAATGTAAAGAGAGAGTGGAGGTAGGAGGGGCCGGAAGGGAGATAGGAGAGCCAGAAGAGGTCTCTTCCTCCAATTTAGTGTGTGTGCCAGAGAGAGTGAGAGGGGGGGGGGGGGGTAGGGGCGTCAAAGAGTCTTTCCCTCCAATCTAGATGAGAGAGAAAGAGAGTCAAGTAGAAATAAATACGATGAACTACATGGAATGTAAGAGTATGAATGATAATATTATGAATATATATATATAGAAAGATAGAGAGAGAGATGCTATGATACGGCGGGGCCTTTGGTATGGCCTCGCCGTAAAATAGCACAGACCCTTGAATTCAAATTTAAAGACTATTTTGACAACTCGATCACTGAGCATTCAACACTCGAGAACCATGATCGAGCATCATGACACCGAACACTCGAATATTAGGTGTCAAAATAGCCCTTGAATTTGAATCCAAGAACGTACCCACGCTATGCTACGGCGAGACTGTACTAAAAGGCCCCATCATTATATATATATATATATATATATATATATATATATATATATATATATATATATATATATATGTTTTTTTTAATTTTATATTTTTGAATAAGCAACCCCACGTGCGAGAAAGAGAGTTGGATCTTCTGTTGTTCTATTGTGCGACAGATGACACAACCTTTTTTAATAATGAAGAATTTTCATCTCATGTGATTTTATGGGGGAATTGATATTCGTGGATCCCAAAGTCAAGACTTGACATGACCTTGTGTATCACTCTTTTAACAAATAATATATATATATATATGTATATATATAGAGAGAGAGAGAGAGAGAGTGAAATGTTCCAATACGGTGTTGGCGCGGGAAGTTGGTGCGATCGAATTGCACTGGAAAAAAAAAATTCTCCATGCGTGGTAAAATACAAAGTGTACACATAAATAATTGTATATATGGTTTGATAGTGCCAGAGCCTTTCTTTTCTATTTTCTAAATAGTTCACTGAATCATTTGATATTTTAAATTCTCACAAGTATCAGACCATATATATAAGATCTAAATACAAAGTGTACACATAAATAATTGTATATATGGTCTGATAGTGCTAGAGCCTTTCTTTTCTATTTTCTAAATAGCTCATTGAATCATTTGAGATTCTAAATTCTTGGAAGTATCAGACCATATAAGATCTAAATACAAAGTGTACACATAAATAATTGTATAGTGCTAGAATCTATGTAAGTATACTTACCATGAAAAGAATTTTTGTAAATATGAAAAATGACTCATAAACATAAAAATTAAAGGTTTAACTTATAAATATAATAGGGTAAAAGGTCTTTTTGCACAAACAATAGAAATCCCCGCAGGGCATCTGCCATATGTAGGTGAAATTTTTTTCTTTCTCATCCGTAGGATATCAATCCAAGGGCTAATCTTGAATTCTGGATTCAACCGCACTTTCAGAGCGACGAGTTTCGCATGTCTTCTCTATTGCGACCATTTGCATTTCCTTACCTATTTTTTCTTCTCCCTTCCTTGAATCTTTATCTATGAGTGGATGCTCGCATCAACTATCAACACCGTACTTTAGTACTCTCTCTCTCTCTCTCTCTCTCTCTCTCTCTCTCTCTCTATCTATATATATATATATATATATATATATATATATATATATATATATATATATATTTTCATACTTCTAAACCAAGTGTAAAACTACACAAAGAACATATAATAAGTTCACGACTTGGAATGTTGTACTTTTATTACTAAGGAAGCTCCCGCAATTAAACAAAAATGAACAACCTAGCAATGATTATGCTCGCAAAGATAAATTGTTCACCACACCGACAACCAGTGGCGGAGCTGGGGTGTCAAGGGGGGCAATTGCCCCCCCCCCCCCCCCCCCCTATTTTTTGCTCCTCTTTACTCATAAATAATTATTTTATTAATTGTCTCCCCCTTATTTTTTTGCATAAATTTTTTCCTTATTAATTTCTTTTGCATAAATTTTATGATGATAACCGGATCATGTGCGTCTATAGAAAATCCACATGAGAATGAATCCAAAGCCTTCATCGCATGTTGACAGATTTTACAGCAGGTTCCTTCGCCTTGATGAAAAACCCAAATCCAAGAAGAAGAACATGCATGTTATAGAGGAGAGATCAGCTGATAACCTATAATTTTCCTTTTCAAGCAGCGATTGCTGCCTGTGGCTCCACCTCCCGTGCCAAGAGAGAGGTTTGGAGTGGGGCCCGCAACCCTAATGGTGCGGACCGCACCCCCCTCTCTCATATAACTATCCAGCCGCTCCCGTGCAGTCTCGGGTAGTTATAATTTCCCTTTTCGGTCATACTAAAACTGTTGACATCATTTCAATTGCAATGTGCCGCATTGATGTTCTAATGACATTTGTAAGAATGAATTTCTAGTTATCATCAAAGAAGACCTCAGCAAGTCAAGTCAACTAACATGCATGGTTGTGGCAGTAACTAATTTTCACCAGGAGCACAACAGCATATGACAATCATATGCACATTAACCTAAGGTTATGATAACAATGTCATGAAGAAAAGGTAATTGAAGGCCTGCAACTTCATGCGCAAGGAACAAAAAAAGTGTCAACGAAATGGGAAGCTTCCGAGGAAAGGAGAAGTCTGAGCCGAACGTGCACATCACGGCAAAAGGGTCCAGAGAAGAAAAGTTGAAGTTGTTTAGGGTGAGATAAGTATAAACTAGAGAACCGCGTATGGCGCAGTGGTTTCCTCTCTTGCCAAATGGAGGGGGGGAAACGGGAAGGGGCAGGATTATACCAAGGAATTGAATTATCAATTAATCAAACCCATCTGGCACTAAATTGATTACATGATAAATAACATTGTGATCCTCGTAAATTGAAACAACTTGCTTAGAAAGCATCTGTCTGCATTCTCCTCTCCAAAGGGAAGGCCTACAAGTTTGAATTAGGACAACGATAGTGTTAAAAGAGGGAGCTGTGACGCAGACAATTCTGCACTTTCCTCTCTTAAAGGGAAGGCCAAAAATCCAGCATCCAATTAGTACAAAGATACTGGTAAAGCATGGAGCTGTCATTATAGTGTTAAAGTTTCTTTAACTCTGCGCGCAGGTAAGTACAAGTCAAATAAGGATATCACCAGATTTTGCCACTGATATGAAATAATTGTAAGAACTGTAACTAAGGCAGCGTTTGGGAATATGGGTGTAAAAAGTAAACAACAGAAAAATCTGATTTCACACCATTTTCTGACACATGAGAGATTGTAATCATAACATTTTAAAATCACCTGCTCTATTTGAGAACAACCGCATGCAACCCGCTTCCATCACTTTAACAACTAATATTTTAATAAGTAAACAATGGTTACCCCATCCACATGCTACTTTAGGTGAGTTAATGATGTTTACTTTTTCAAAAGCGGCTAGAAGCGGCCTCCCTTCCGCTTTTGATGGAAGGGAGAGAGAAAAAACAATGTGTCTATCTCTCTCTCCCACTCAAAAATCGCTTTGCGCCAAATCCGATACAGGTTGTCTTCATTTGGAAAGTAATATGGGATTTGTCAGAGATTTTAGGTGTAAAATCGGCGGAAACCTCACTGCCAAACAATGCCTAAACTTTGAAATGACCATTGGCAAATAATGTTAAGGTTCAACGATTGACAGCTTGTGACAATGGGTATCATGAGATTAGTTGACAGAAATTCAAGAAAATTCAAGGTGACTATAGACGCATTCATGAAGTATAACATATTGGAACAATGATCCACTTAAAACGGTTAGATACTTCCGTAAATGGTAGAAGTAAACAATGATGCATTCCTTAAACTTATAATTCTTCTAGAGGCAAATGCATGATGAGGAGTCATTTCACAAGTTCAAGGAATATATCAACCAGGCTTAAGACAAGAAGACCCAAATTAAGGGCAGTTCTAAATTACTGGTTGAGCAATCCAAATGACTTATCTTCATACATTAGAAACACCCATACAAGAATCTAAGAAGCTAAGCAGTTTACCATTGGCAAAAGAAAAGATAATTATCACTGGGAAAACCTATTGAAAGAATTTCATGCCAATTGGCGCTTATAGTCATTGGAACCGCAAGATCTCCATCAGTACTTCCTTATTTTCTTGTCATCCCCATCCGAAGAAAAGCAAGTGATGCACTATTTTCCTTTGAAGCAAAGCCTTGGATCAACTACGGCACCAAGACATTGGAAATCCCAATGCTTCACAACTACTGCTAATTTTCTAGTGTCTCCTAAATGGCGGAAAGCTATAGTTTGACAATTGAACAAAGGCACCGAATACCAATTGAAACATCTGCAGCATAGCATATTAGCGGAAAAAAAATGAGGGGAAAGGAGAAGGGATAGTGAGTTAAGGTTTAAACCTCAAAGTTGAGACGCATAAACCAAGAGAAAAGCTCAGGATGAGATCCACCAAAGAACAAGCTACATTGATCGTGCCTCTGAAATTGATTTCTGCAATTCAGAATCATCGATCAGGATCAAGAAAATCAGAAATCAACCCAGACTCCAGAATAACAACTAAAGGACATCAAATCTAATCAGACAACAGTAGACTAAAGGCTCATCAAATCTAATCTTAATAGAAGAATAAGAACTCTTAACTGAAGGCAGCAAGGGAGAAGAAACTACTCACCCTCCTCCTCCCTCCCTGATCTCCTCCTTCCCCTCCTCTTCCCCTCTCCCGACCGCGGTTATTCTTGAACTGGAGGGCCCCACATGCCCCCCCGGCCCCTGCGACGGTGCCGGCTCTGGCTCCGGGTTTAGTTCCCGTCCAGCGTTAGGGTCCTCATCCACCCTTTCTTTCGAGACGACCGTGAACCTTCCCCTCACCGCGATGTTCTTCACCAAAGTCCCATCCCTGCCCTCCGGCTGGGGGTCCGGCAGCTCGGGCCACCACGGTTGTCGCTGCCTTTGCCGGCCCGCGAGTTGCCGCTCCTCCGTCCTCTGGGGGCGGCGTTCCCACAGCCGCTCTCCTCCCGCCTGCTGTCTACGCTCTTCTTGGGCAGGCTGCCGGTCCTGCTGTTGCGGGATGGACTGCTGCCCGCGCTGCTCTTCTTGCTGGTCCTGCTGCTGTTGAGCGCTCTGCTCCCTCTGCTGCTGTTGCGGGGGCTGCTGGCCCGGCTGCTCCTGCTGTTGCCCATGACGCCTTCGTTGCCAGAACAGCTGTGCCCTTTGCCATAGACGCGGCCGCGGTTCCTCCTCCTGATGCTGTTGCTCGGCAGGCCGCTCCTGCTGCTGCTGGGCGGGCAGTTCCTCCGGCTCAGGCACGGGATGGTTCAGCCTCCCATGGCAGGCGGGGTCGTCATCCTCGTCGTCCGTTTCCTCGACGACGATAGGATTGCCATCGTCCAGCAGCTCGAACGTCGTGATGGTCTTCTTCGGCCCCGATCCAGAGCTGCTCGCGCCCTCCGCCATCCTTTCGAAATCTTGGGAGACCTTTTCTTTGCCGAAACTACCCCTCCAAGATTGCGGAATGCTCAGGCTATCGTGGAAGAGAAGAGGTGGAGAAGTTTCTGGTCGTTTGATGGCTTGAGTCGAGACCTTTTGAGAGGCCCGCGTGGGAAGAGGGGGCTTTTAAGTCCTTCCACATGTGATCTGTTTCGGCTCTGGCCTCTGAGCCAGGCGGTTACGATCGGACTCGGATCGTCTCCGCCGAGAGCCCGTTCCACAATATGCTCCAAATAATTTAATTGAGACATGTGGCAAGAATATTCAACTCACGAGAAAAATTTACTACACTTGTTATAGAGCAAGTTGGCAATCACTTTAAATGTCATGTAATAGTAGCAAGCAACGAGCGAGTAACAGCGAGGGACGATGGGGTGGCAGGTAGTGAGATCGCGGTGACCAATGATTAGACTCAAAAATATAAATTTTAGATTTTAAAATATAAATCTTGAGTTTCAAAATATAAATATTGAGTTCTAAAATTCTACTTGGCATAGGGATATCTCAGTAGGTCGACTTTGTTCTCGGTGTCAGCCTACCTCATTAAAGACATAGGCCGATGACCTTTATCACTGGCAGAGCATTAGCTAACCGACGTATAAAGTTGGAACAATGAATGCACTTTGAATCTCGGGCCGTCTTTCGCAGCTCGGCCGTGGACGACCTCTATGCTCGGACGGAGCCGACCTGGTGCCCGACGTGTTCGCGCGTGTCTCGAAGTGGTCCTCACGTGACCAACAGACGAATAAGGTAAGGTCTAAAGATCACAGAACTGACAACTACGACTTTTAAGACCACGGTCACGATGACCTGGCAGGACGGAGGCATCTTAAATCCGGCATCAATCACGGTAACCCCCAGCGAGATTGACCGGGTCGTCCAGCTGTTACATAGATGTCCTAACACTATATAAGAGGCAGACACTCCGCTGGCGCAGGTACGCTGTTCTACCCCAAACTAAGTCATTCTGTTCGGCTAGCAACTGACAAGAGCGTCGGAATGTCTCCCCGCCGAGAATTCTCGACAGACTTTGTAGGTCAGGTCAGGAGCTCGGCAGTGGCGGAGCCAGGGGGGCAATTGCCCCCCCCCCCCCCCCCTTATTTTTTTGCATAAGTTTTTTCCTTATTAAATTTTTTGTATAAAATTTCTTCTTATGATGGATATGTGAAGATTTTTTTTAACTTTATTAATTGCCCCCCCTTGCGTTGAGTACCCATGAATAATTATCTTATTAATTGTCCCCCCTTGTAAATATTTCTGGCTACGCCACTGGAGCTCGGAGACAGCGTCACACGTCGGCAAGCACGCCTCTAACGTGATTCATCGGCTTGGTCGTCTCGGGTCACTCTTTGGCGAGAAGGACCTCAGCGGTCATCGCGGCCTGAGCCGACCTATGTTACACTTACAGTAACATTGGCGCCGTCTGTGGAAAAACGCTACTAAAGGTCAGTACGGCTTTCCCCACATCTAGTTGAACTCAACTAAGTACGGACATTGAGAAGCCCTTGGGGCATTATCTATGAATGGCAAGGGGGCCGACCAGAAGTGTATAAGGTTACCCCGACAAGAATTTCCAGAGGACATTTAGAAAGGGAAAATGACAAGTCGCTCAGAGCATCGTCATGAGCTAATCCTTTGCTTTTTCCCAATAGTTCTCGTACCTACAGCCTGGGGGCCTAATGGTCGGCCATCAGACGAAGTCGTCAGCTTAGTCTTATCGAACACTGTCAATGTGTACTCTGAGCTGAAGGCTCATATTGTGCGACTGAGGACCTCGGTCGCGAGGCCGATGAGTTACGTAATGGGCAGGTCGGCTACCCCAAGAAACTACGATATTCTCTATGATTTGTCGATGAAGTCGAATCTTTGTTGGCTTGCGTGATATAACAGTTGTTGAATGATTGAAAATGGACGAGTCGCTTTATAGCATCGTCATGAAGAACCCGATGAGTCGCTTTATAGCATCGTCATGAAGGATCAGACGATTCGCTTTACAGCATCATCAAGTGTTGATCCCGACAGAACGAGAACAGGTCGCGAGATGTGGACGTCATAGTTTCGCCGAATGAGGTCGCTTAGGCACTCTTCGGGAACTGAGAGACGACGTCCAACGTGAATTGAAGACGTGGTCGCTTCGGCACACATGATAGACGTGGACGTCGTAGTTCGTCGGACGAGGTCACTTAGGCACTCTTTGGGAACTGAGAGACGACATCAGACATGAATTGAAGGCGTGGTCGCTTCGGCACACGTGATAGATGTGGATGTCGTAGTTCGTCGGACGAGGTCACTTAGGCACTCTTCGGGAACTGAGAGACGGTGTCCAACTTGAACTAAAGCCGTGGTCGCTTAGGCACACGCAATAAACGTTGACGAACGATTTCTCTCTACACTTCAAAAAGGTCCTACCCGACCTCAAAAGTTGTTTTGACGGGTATGGGCATACTAAGTTGTCCAAGGGCTATAATCTGGTTGATACAGACCAATGTTGACGACAAGGTCGCTTCAACACTCGTCGAAGATTAAATTCCTATATATAGAAAGGCTAAGATCGTCGTGATAGAGTAGCAATGGCCCATATAGTTCTATGTTCTCATTAATTGGAAACTGTTCAAAGGACAGGTTCTCGGATAGACCGATGACAAACACGGTGCAACCGACGACAAAAGGTTTGCAAAATTCTATTTGATAAAGAGAAGGGGTACAGTGTGAGGTGAGGCGCCATGTACAAACATAAAGAAACTAATCCACGAAGACGTCGTCAGTACCGACATAAATCCCGTTGTCGGGTACTGTTGGCTGATCTGCTATGACGTCGGCGGCGGCGGCCTCCAAGGCACCCTCAGCAGCAGTGGCTAGCACGTCATCGACGACAGCAGCAATGGTCTCTTCTCTATCATCGGCGTCCGTCTCCTCATCATCTTCAGCGAGTTTGACCTTGGAAAGGTCAATGCTCAGAAAGTGTCCCCAAACACGCTTGAGGCAGAAATCATACCCTTGTCGGAAGAGCTTGACGACCTCGGCTTTGAGCTCGTCAGACTCGCGATACTCGGCGATAGCCTCGCTAACTACCTTTTCACGCTCGTCGGCCACCAACTGAGTAGTACTGGCCTTGGTCTTCTTATGAGCCTGGAGTTTAGCCTGGTGAGCCTCTTTTTTGGCCTGAAGTGACTTTAGGAGTTCGTCGGATTTAGCCTTGGCCTTGTTGGCTCACTCAGACTCCTTGGCCCGAAGATCCTTCTTGGAAATAAGCTTCTTGGCAAAATCGGCCAGGCGCGCCTCGGCGGAAGCTCTGGAGGTCTCGACCCAATAAAGAATAGCTTCAAACTGGGCCATCGCGCCTTGGACTGACTAGTAGAAGTTTTCAATTATCTGGTTCGACCTCACACCCGAGGTCGGAACCTTCACTTCGGTAGGGAGCGCTTGCTTACCCCACTGAGTGGCGCTGAGTCCCCCGGAATGACCAGATGACCTCGACTGAGAGGCGACCGAGGTAGTGGCGTCGGATGACATTTCTTTTGCTGGCCGAGGACACTTGGTTGGACCCATCGTCTCGGGTAGGTGCGGCTCTTTGTGAGGTACCTAGGAGGTAGGGGCGATGACTGGCGCGTCTTCCTCGGCTGGGCGAGGATGCTTTGCGCCTCGGCTCACCTTCTTTTTTCCCCGAGACTAGACTTCCCTTTCGGCCAACTCGAAAAGAGAGAGGCTGCTTCTCCCCTTGGCCGGGGGAGCCGACGACTTTCCCTTGTCGACCATTGCTGCAAGAAAAGAAGGTCAGTTATCCTAAGATTGTAGCAACAATCAGAGATAAAAATCACAGTTCAGACCTCGGTCGGCCTCAACTATCAGCTCGAACAGCTTCTCGGAAGGCTCGAACAGGTCGCGAGGCTCCACCGCTTGCAGAGACTCGAACTCCGAGAGCTCGGATTCGACAAGGTTCGGGGAATGGAAGGCCTTGTCTTGAATGTTGATTGCGGACCAAGTGGTCGGGAAGGTCCATTCGGCCGAACAATGAATGAAAACAAAGTTCCTCTTCTAGTTATGGATAGAGGATGGTAGTCGATCGAGTGTTTGCCGACTTGACCAAGTTGCGATGTACAGCCAGTCGCCGAATGCTTTAACTAAGAAGCAATAAAAGAAGAGTCAAGTGGTCGGAAGGACCTCGGCCAGAGCACAAGCGGCCAAGAAGCCAACAACCGACCTCCAGGAGTTTGGGGTCAGCTGCGATGAAGCGCCCCCCAGCTTAAGAAGTAGAAAGATAATGAAAGGATGGAGGGGCAGCTGGAAGCCAGCTCGGACGGCCTCAGAGTAGAGGCAGAATCCACCCTCCATGGAATAGTGAACTCGGAGTTATTTGTTCGAGTATATGGTGGAGTGCTCGGGAAGGATGAGACCTGGATGGTTCTTCATCCATTGGAAAGTCTCGGAATCAATCTCACACCGGGAGTCGGTTACGTTGTCGGCTTGCCGATGAGAGCCCGATGTGTGGGAAGACGAATTTTGAGGGACATACGACCCCAGACTGACCTAAAGAACGGATGACTCTTCGGCAGGCCCCGACGCTTGGACGTCGGGCCAAGAAGTCTCCGGAACGATCGTCCTCTCGAAAGGGCAAGAGGACGAGGATGCTTCAGACGAGGAAGAAAAGTTCTCATAAGGAGAACCTCCTGCTGAATCCTCATGAAGACGAGGACCGGAAGAAGTGGTCGTAAAAGAAATAGATGAAGACATCGCTTACCTCTGAAGGAAGCAAGCGAAGAGCTAGGTCGGACGTCAGATTCTCGGTCGTCGATGCGGATACTGTCGGCACATCGACTGGTCATCTGAGGACAAATCACGCGTGAAGACAAGGGTGGTTTTTCGGTAGCAGACCCCACTATTTATAGAGCCAGGGTATCGATCGAATCCAACGGTGGACATCCATCTTCCAGGGCTACGGTCGAGATCCACACATGTGGCGCTACTGGATTGGCCGCCGGGCGTCGCCTCGAATTCCGATCAGCGCGGGTGGCGAGGAGCGCCATGATGGTGCATAGGAGACGAGGAGACGACTTGACAGTTGGCGTCACTGCGCAACAGTCGAGAAGACGTGTCAGTACGGCACTGACGTCCATGATGTGATCAGTGGCAGGCTAGTGCTGATAGTTTGATGATGTGGTACAAGACACGTAGGCTGGCGTGATTACGTGGCAAGGGACGTACTTTTCCTACAGCTTCACCTCGGCCCAGTTCCCGTTCCGATGTGATCTTGGGGGGCCAATGATACAAGGATATTCCAGCATGTTGGCTTTGTTCCTGGTGTCAATCGACCTCATTAAAGGCATAGGCCGACGACCTTTATCACTGGCAGAGCATTAGCTAACCAACGTATAAGGTCGGAACAATGAATGCACTTTGAACCTCGAGCCGTCTTTCGCAGCTCAGCTATGGACGACCTCTATGCTCAGACGGAGCCGACTTGGTACCCGACGTGTTCGCGCGTGCCTCGAAGCGGTCCTCACGTGACCAACAGGTGAATAAGGTGAGGTTCGAAGATCACGGAACCGACAACTACAACTTTTAAGACCACGGTCACGATGACCTGGCAGAACGGAGGCATCTTAAATCCAGCATCAATCACAATAACCCCCAGTGAGATTGACGGGGTCATCCAGCTGTTACACATGTGTCCTAACACTATATAAGAGGCAGACACTCCGTGGGCGCAGGTACGTTGTTCTACCTCAAGCTAGGCCATTCTGCTCGGCTAGCAACTGACAAGAGCGTCGGAGTGTCTCCCCACCGAGGATTCTTGGCGGGCTTTGCAGGTCAGGTCGGGAGCTCGGAGACAGCGTCACACGTCGGCCAAGCACGCCTCCAACGTGATTCATCGGCTTGGTCGTCTCGGCTCACTCTTTGGCGAGAAGGACCTCAGCGGTCACCTCGGTCTGAGCCGACCTATGTTACACTTACAGTAACACTACTCTTAGGATTTAAAAATATTAATTAGATTTTTAATATTTGAGATAAAAAACATAAACATTAGACTCCAAAATATTAACTTTGACTCCAAAATATAAACTTGGACTCTAAAATACTATCATTAAGATGTAAAAAATTTTGTCTGTGTTGTAATAATAATTTAGGATTCAAAATATAGATCTTAAACTCTAAAAATATAAAAATTAGCTCCAAAATATAAGTTTGAACTTTAAAATAGTGATTTTGGATCCCGTTGTTGTCGATCGTCGTCGCCTATAGCTCCTTATTTGTTGAGGTGGCAACTTATTTGGAGCCATGTTGGAAGCCACATGAGTTGCTATCCTATACATATTGCACTTACTGCACTTATGCTAGACCAGTAAGTAAATATTAAAACATATCTCCCCTCTTTCTCCTCCACGTCCTCTTCACCATTGTGTTTCTTTCGGCGATAGGGGTAACCCCCACCGACACCCCCCCCCACCCCCCTCTTTCACCCATATTGGTACCCTATGGTCAAACAGATCATAATGTGTAAGTCGAGTCGAGTTCAGATGTAATAGAAAAATCTCGGCCCAACATCTCTCGAGGACATCGAAGCTCTTATGTCAGACGCCCAAGGCCCTACTCTTGTGCAGGTAAATGGGCACATTAAAAGTCTAATGGCAAAAGAATGTGGCCATCCACGATCTAAGTAATGGCCACAATTGCCCAGACCATATGATCATTGAGCGTTCATGAAAGCTATGCAGACGTAATGCCTGGACAATAAGCCTCAGTTTGGTAATGGGTTGGGGTTTGAGTTAACTCCAACCCATGACTAAAGTTATTCAAGGTTAACTCAATTTTTGGTTTGTTTTCTTCTGAGTTAACTCACTTGAACTAAAGTGAGTTAACTTACTTTTTGTTGAGTGGTTTGGTGACCTAAAGTGAGTTAACTCTTTTACTTAGAAAATACCCAAAATACTCTTTGACCGTACTCACATTCATTGCTCTTTTACTTTAAAATATTCTTAAAAATAGGCTACCACCAGCAGCGCACCACACGCACATGGTCACGCTCTCCGCCGTGGGCACATGGGCTGTACAGGAGTCCTCCAGAGGTGCACATAGGCTGTACGGTCATGGGTAGAAGGGGTTGGTTAAAAGTGAGTTAACCCTATTTAAGGGGTATTGTTGGGTTAGAAAGATTTGTGTTAACTCAGAGTTAACTCAAATCTGACCATGTCCATGTTGAGTTAACTTTTTTTTGCTTACCAAACTCTATTTTGAGTTAACTCTGAGTTAACTTTGTGTTAACTTGTTACCAAACTGAGGCTAAGGAATTATTTGTCAATGGACGACCTAACATTCGATCAGGTGAGAGATGTAATGGACGTTGGGCCATTTCGTTCAAGGAAAGGCTTCACGTGGCTATGTTGGGGATACAAGTAGAGGAGAGCTCTTGACAGCCATTGGCCATATACTCTCAAACTCTTTCTTGTCTCATACTTCTCTTTGTCTCCTACTACTTCTAATTTGATTGTCAAAAGGTTGATCTAACGATCCCCATAATTGGGCTTGATTGTTGTGCAAGTTTCACCCAAGAGACAAGTTTTCCCACAGCTCAGATCCACATTTTGGACAACCTTTGAAGTCAAGTCGTCTCAGTCTTTGTCGACACGAGGAGATCTCGGCTTCAACACACCCCCACTTTAGTGCCCACAGTGTTAAGGCCCTCAATGTCTTCATACCCTATTGCATGAAGCAAGTCGGAAGCTTTTATCATGTAGGAACCCCCCCCCCCCTGACATTCCCACACATCTCTCTCTCTCTCTCTCTCTCTCTCTCTCTCTCTCTCTCTCTCTCTCTCTCTCTCTCCCCCCTAGCACTTGTTGTCCCCAACCTTGGCGTCCTAAGTCTTGCTTCCCTACCCCAACTAGCCAACGACAGTGTCTGCAATCCTTTGCCCCACCACAACATGTTCGTACCCAATACCCGCAAGGCCCCTCAAGAGCCCTTACTATTGGCGTCGTATGAGGAGACTGTCAAGATGGGCAGAAGGCCTGCACGGGGGGGGGGGTGGAGATTTCCGGAGGGGGTTCCCCCTCTGACGTTAGTGGAGACACAATGAGGAAGAAGTACAAGCGTCAAGTTTTGAGGAGGGGAGAGAGAGGTGGGCCATTTTTAATTCTGAGTCGGATTCTCTTATGCCATCTGTTCCAATAGAAATGGATGGAATACAAAGTGGTGAAATAATTGTGGAGCAGATGATCCATGTTTGTTACAATCGTGACAAATGGCTTTGACAGTAACGATTTTCTGATGTAACTCAGGACTCAGTTGCGCTGATGGGAACACCAATTTTGGAATGCCAGTTGGCTTAGATGACGTCCGATCTGATGGGGTAATGCTTACTAAAGGGAAATTACATATTACTCCTAGAATATATCACATTTGAGGTTATATCTTGAAATCTACATATTATATTATGTACCATATATTCCATGTATTTTATCATGCATACCTTCCTATTTGATTCCATCTATTAACCTCAACAATAATTGAGTTAAAAGGACAAAAAATAACTTGCTCTCTATAACTCTTAAAAAAATTAATATCTCTCTCTTTAGGATGAGCCTAGTATGTCATTAGTGTCATGACCTCTCTCTCGGCCTCCTTTCCAATGTCATTATCATGCATATCTTCTTATTAATTAATTCTATCTATTTAACTCAATCATAATTGAGTTAAAACGATAAAAAAAAACTTGCTCTCTATAACTCTTAAAAAAATTAATACCTCTCTTTTTAGGACGAGCATAGTATGCCATTAGTGCTATGACCTCTCTCTCGACCTCCTCCTCAATGCGGTCTCCCCCATCCCTCTAGTCTCCCCTCCCACCATGCATCTCTCTCTCTCTCTCTCTCTCTCTCTCTCTCTCTCTCTCTCCTCTCTCTCTCTCTCTCTCTCTCTCTCTCTCTCTCTCTCTCTCTCTCTCTCTCTCTCTCTCTCTCTCGGATGGGGAGATCCCGCTTTGACACCCCCTCTCACCCGCACACTCTGTCTATGCCCCCCCCCCCCTCTTTCCATGGAAAGACACACCGGTGCCCCCATCCCACCATCTCTCGCTCATGCAAAGACACTAGTGTTGGAGGGGGAGACCCCCTCCGACATATGTGAATATATATTTAAATATAGAATATATTCGATGTGATGAAAATTTCAAAGATATATGTGAATGGATATGTGGGGTACATATGTATATATCTCTTAATGTGATAAATATATATAGCTTTTTTTTTTAGCAAATAAGACAATTTCATCCGGAATCGAGTTTCACACTATGTGCTCGATGATCAATTAAGTGTTTCTTTCTATGAGTTTTGTCTAGGTCCTGAAATAAGTTAATGGTTTTTGTATTTGAAAAGATTTGAAGTCCACACAATGAACTAATTACTCGATTATATCTTCAGCGTGAAAATCAATTGAAAAATTTCCAAGTCCACAACAGCAGACACTACATTCGATTATGTGTTCAAGTGTGATAAATTTAATTTCTAACTACAGAGATACACTATAAGAAAAGGACAATTTAACGACGAAATATTTTTGTTGTTATGTTGTTGCTATTTCATCTCTAGAGACAGAATAGCAACGGAAGTAGTCTGCTGCTCTATATTGGACACTTCTCAGGGACGAGTCAATGTTAGGTACGTCGTTGTTATTAACGACAGATTAGCGACTATAAATTTTTGTCACTAATTTACGTTTAGCATTTATTTCCATCGCTAAATTAGCAACGGACATGCAAAGACAACCCACTATTTAAACTTCATAGAATTATATGTAAAATATGCTAACTGACATGCATGTTCTCATGCCCATTAAGGTTTTTAAACAAGGACACTTCTAAACTTATGCTAATTATAGTACGTACAGGAAAGTTAAAGATATCTTAATTTGTTCTTAAAAATTTAGACTATTTTACCTATATGTATAATATTGGGCAGAAGCTGTTTTCATGGCAATTCATTCTTCTAAGGTGGCGATTGAGAATTCCTTCGCTGGTACACAAATCTTACTCAAATTTGGTAAAATAACATGATTTTCTACCATCGCCTAAAAACTTTAAAGTTTAAAGTAATTACTTAAACATTGATTGGAGGATATGTGAAGTACCCGAAACACTCGTCCTATCTTAATTTTGAGTATGAAGTACAAGAAATATTTTCCTTTCTATATAAACTTTATTATCTAATACTGCTAACAATATTTTTTACATAAATTAAAAAAGTTAATCGATTCATGCTTTATTCAAAAAAGCTTAAAATTAAACCACACTAGTCGTCCTTGACTAGGATGGATATGGATGGGTGATTGGGGACGCGAGGGGAGTAGTATTACCTAATTGGCTCTAGTACGGGATATGGGCAATGAAGTGCCACTTTCTTAAACTTGTTCTAGCAGCCAGTTCGTCACGTGCGAGTTGCGAAGGACAGAAACTTGTAGTTAATTAACTTGCAGTTAAACTGTTGGCTGTTCTGGCGGATTTAGAATTTTTATTTAGTGAGGTGTACTTTTAAACGTATTTTTTTGATCGAGTGAGGTTATTAATGGTAAAATTTTATCTCATTAATAGAAACTTTCCAATCCAGTGGGCACTACAAGAGGCAGAGCATTTGTCATCGGAAATATGTCAGCGGCTAGAAAAAATCCGCTGACAAAAGGGACATACGTCAACGGCTTTGTTTGTCCGCTGACATATCTTTATTATTTGTCAACGGTTGCTTTGGTTGTTGACATATCCTCACTATTTGTCAACGGTTTCTTTTATGCGTTGACAAATCTTTATAATTATATTTTAACATTTTTTATTAATATATTATTTTTAATTAACAATTTTTATATTTATTATTAATAAATATCATTAATAAGTAAAATTAGATATAATGTTAATAAATAATAATGATACAAATATAATAAATAAAAATCAATATTATTTAATATTGATAAAAATATAATAAATAAAATTAATATTTATTATTTAATTAAAAGTAATGTCAGCGGCCTCACCAACCGCTGACATATACTTCTTTTTCTTACCCCGCCCCCAAACCCCCTCACTGCGCGAAGCCGACCCTTAACCCGGTAACTCCTCCTCTGGCGATCTCCCCGTGCCGTAGAGCTCCTGCGACGATCTCCTCCTCCGGCGATCTCCCCGTGCCGGCCGCGTCTTCACCTCCTCCTCCGGCGATCTCCCCGCGCCGGCCGCGTCTTCACCTCCTCCTCCGGCGATCTCCCCGCGCCGGCCACGTCCTCCTCCGGCGACTTCCTCCTCCGGACGATCTCCCAGTCGCCCCCGCGCCGGCTGCGTCCTCCTCCGGGCGACCTCCTCCTCCTCCAGCTATCTCCAACCGGATCTGCAGGTCCTCTCTCTCTCTCTTGCGTCAGCACCTGCTCCCCTTTGCCGTCGAGCGGCAGAGGTGGAGGATCTCCAATCGGATCTCCAACCGAATCTCACTTTTCTGCTATCTTTTTGTATTGGCCGATCGCCGATCGGTATAACTATAAGATTGATGTATGCTCTTAAATTGAGACTGTGTCTATTGATCTGAAGTATTTTTTGTGTATACATACGAATATTTTTTAGTGTCTCTTTTAAGTTTTAACTAGACACCGAGATGTGCAGAGTGAATACCTACGGGCTCCCTCCCCCTCCCCACCACTTATTCCCCATCATGTTCAAGAGGCTCATGGAAATTCTGGTGGTCTTTGTGTCTGGTGGAAGTAGGATCTGAACTTTTTTGTTGAGAGATCCTCTCATAACTGGATTTCTTTATCAGTGGATAGAGATACTCCTGAGTATGCTTGGTTTATAATTTGTGTCTACGCACCACCAGTTCAAATTAAAAGGAAAGCAGTCTGGTTGGATATTCTTGACTTCCTCATTCACATAAACAAACCTTTTGTTGTTGTTGGGGATTTTAATTTAGTTACTAATGATTTTCAAAATGGAAGCAACTTGGTTCTTAAAATAAGATTTTAGTGATCTTATCAAATCAAGATGGAGGATGGCCGGCTCTCTGTCTTCTGATTATCAACGGAAAATTCAGTATATTTACAAACATGTTAGGATTTGGAAGAAGAAGAACAATGCTAGCCTTCAAAGTAAAAATCAAGAACTCCAGGATCAGCTTGAAGATCTGTCAAAGCATCCCAATTTCAGACAAAAATGTTTGGATAGAAAAGAGCTTGAATCGGAACTCGAGACTTGGTGTAGTCAGGAAACACTTTTTTGGAGGCAAAGAGCTAAGGTGCACTGGTTTCAGCAGGGCGATCGTTGCTCTAAATTCTTCCACATACATGCTACAAACCGAAGGACCTATAATACTATTTCATGGATTCAATTGACCTCTGGTGAATGGACAGGTGATCTTGGCATCATTAAATTTTTATATAGAACAACTGGATATAAGTTAATCAGAAATATATTTGCAATGAATATATTGATCTACATGTGTCTATGACAAAATTGTGTTTAAGCATGCCTATCAGTCACTGTCCAACGCTTTCAGGAGTTGTCGTAGTGACATAATGAACAAGATTAATGTTGCATAGATCACGCATTTAATTTGAGGGAGCTCTTATTTTGTCTTCTCGTTAGTTCTATGTATGTCTAAGACTGCAGTCGCATGCTATATATGCTTTCTTTTCTTCACTTTATCCATCAACACTCGATATACATGTTCTTCCTTCTTTTTTTTCCCTTCTTTTCTTCTGACCTTTTGTGGTGTGTGCGAGTGGTGGCTACTTGTGCTTGGAGAAAGGGATGAATTGAAAGCCATTGGAAACATGTCTCTGGGTCCATGAAACACTTCAGATCAATAAACACTTCAGATCAATAGACACTTCAGATCAATAGACACACATTCATATTTCTTCAGATCAATCGAGTGGTGGCTACCAATTGTAGCCATCAAAAACACTTCAGATCAATAGACACTTCAGATCAAAACCAGTAGGAAGCATTATTAAGATCCCATAAGCAGCTAGGCTTCTCTAGGTCCATGAAACCCACCTAAACATTCCCTAGCTACAGTGAGGCCACCCACACGCATGCACGTCTGTGGATCTAACAAGATTCTTTTTCTCCCATTTCAATAATCTCTTTGCGCATAGAAAGCACTTCATTGGGTATATATATATATACATATATATATATATATATATATATATATATATATATATATATATACTTCCCTGTGAATTCCCTGGCATGCAGCAGCATCTAGAAGTATATGGATATGAATGTGTGATTTTTTACAGGATGTGATTGCCTTCATATATTTTAATGCAGGATGCAAGCGTATAAATATGAATGTGTGGATGTGGTGTGTGAATGTATGGACCTTTTTTTTTTATTTTTTGCCTGTTCAAGACTTTTGTTAGGATATATGTTTTATCGTCTTTTGATGGTAATGACATATATCCTAACAAAAGTCTTGAATTGTCCTATTGGACAGTCTGTGGATATTTTGATCATCTGATGTTCTCCATTATATGTGCTTATGATTGTCTTAAAATTTCGACGGCATCTCCCTACTCTTCTCTAATATACCTGCTAATTTTAACTACTCAACTTTTCACTTGTAGTTTATACGAGTGATTTTTTGAGCAAAGTTAAATTTAGTAAATAATAGTGGTATATTGGAGAAGTGTGGGGAGATGCTGCCAAAATTTTAAGACAATCATAAGCACATATAATGGAGAACATCAGATGATCAAAATATCCATGGATGGGCAAGATTTGATGTAGGTACCCCATTTTATTTGACAATGTATGTATACAGGTGGATGTACACTTGTGGATTTGCTCTTGATACAAGGGAGGTGCTGCCGAATTTTTTACTGAATTCTTTGTTTATGGTTATAGGATATATAGAAATGGTTGGACCTGATAAGACTTGGATGGAACTTGTTAATAATCGAGGAGATCCTAGATATCTGAAGGGGGTAGAGTCTTTTTTGGAGTATGCTTTTCATGCAGATCGAACAAGATACATGCATGGTCAATACAGTGAGCTGATACAGTGTCCATGTCAGAATTGTCGTAATAGAGTAAAGTTGACCCGAACAGAAGTTGAAACTCATCTTATAGTAGATGGAGTCTGGACACACTATAACAATTGAGTATGTCATGGAGAGACACCATTTGACATCCTTTATGTGGAGGCAATAGGGCACCAAACAGAAATAACACAGATAGATGTCTCCTCTGTACAGATGAGGGATCAACAACTAGATATCGATTCTATACATATGTTGCATGAGTTTCAACAAGCTAAATTTTCCATTTCAGTGGAGGAGCATGAGTCAAATTCCAAAGCAAGTGACTTTTATAGATTATTACAAGATGCTGAAATGCCATTATATGATGGGTGTCAGAAGGTTTCAAAGTTGTCATTTCTTTTGAAACTGATGCATATTAAGACAATGAATCAAGTGACCGGGAGATGCATGAATATGTTGTTGGAATTTATTAAAGAAATATTACCACAAGAAGCTAATGTACCCCAAACATGGTATGAAGCCAAAAAGATCATTAAAGATTTGGGGTTGGGTTATGAGAAAATAGATGCATGTAAAAATGACTGTATATTATTTTGGAAGGAACACAAAGATAAAGATCGATGCCCGCAATGTGATGCATCTCAATATAAGGAAAGAGTGCAAAACGTAGATAATCAAGTTGATAATGAGAAGGTGAAACTTGGCAAACGAATACCTAACAAGGTCTTGCGCTATTTTCCGTTGAAAGATAGATTGCAAAGGTTATTTATGTCATCTAAAACGGCCAAGTGGATGACATGGCACTCTGATGGTCGGACTCGTCAACAGAATGGGGAAATGCGACATCCAGCTAATTTTGAGGCATGGTTACATTTTGATAGTCAGTATCCGGATTTTGCTGCAGAGACTCGCAATGTGAGACTCGGTTTAGCAAGTGATGGGTTCAATCCATTTGGAAATTTGAGGAGTAGCTACAGTATATGGCCTGTGATGGTACTAGCTTATAACTTGTCTCCATGGATGTGCATGAAGCAGACATTTATGATGATGTCATTATTAATTCCTGGTCCTAGAGATCCGGGAAATGACATTGATGTATACCTTCAACCACTTATTGATGAGTTGAAAGAGTTGTGGGATGTTGGTGTTGAAACGTATGATGTTTCGAAAAAACAAAATTTCAACATGCGAGCTACTCTTCTTTGGACGTTGAATGACTTTCCTGCATATGCCAATTTATCTGGATGGAGCACTAAAAGAAAAGTTGCATGTCCATTATGTAATTATAATACTCATTCAAGATGGCTGTATAATTATCGAAAATTTGTTACTTAGGACACAGAAGGTTCTTACCAATACATCATAGATGGAGGAAAGACAATTACAAACAGAAACTTGATGGTCGAAAGGAACATGGTAAGCCACCAAAAAAAATGACGGGATTAGAATTGTGGAGGCAACAACAGAATCTGAGTCTTGTTAGATTTGGAAAGACATTCAAAAAAGATATCAAAGACTTGCAAGGATGGAAGAAGAAAAGTATATTTTATAAAGAGCTGCCATACTGGTCGAGTCTACTTATCAGACACAATATAGACGTAATGCACACAGAGAAGAATGTCTGTGAAAATTTGTTGGGCACATTGATGCTGCTTGGTGGTGAAAAAAATAAAGACAACCGTCAAGCTAGACTGGATCTTGAAGAGTGGGGAATACGACCAGAATTGCATGTGCCTCAGTCAAGAAGCAAGTTACCTGCAGCACTGTACACACTAAATAGAGCAGAGACATCAACTGTGTGTGCATTCTTGCGTAAAATTAAGGTCCCAGATGGATATTCATCTAACCTATCAAGATGTGTAGATATTACTGGTCGAAAGCTTACTGGATTGAAAAGCCATGATTGTCATATCTACATGCAAGTTTTGTTACCTTTGGCAATCCGTAGCATTGCACATGAAGACGTAATTGATCCAATTACTGAATTGAGTATGTACTTTAAGGAAATCTGTTCTAAAGTTCTTCTGCCTGAACGTATGTTGAAATTGGAAAAAGACATTGCAGTGACATTGTGTAAAATGGAACAAATTTTTCCACCATCTTTTTTTAATATCATGATTCACTTGGTAATATATTTGGCATATGAAGCACGAATTGCTGGTCCAGTACAATATCGATGGATGTATCCTATAGAAAGATTTTTAAAGAAATTGAAAGATTTTGTTCTTAATAAGGCACGTCCTGAAGGTTCAATCGTAGAAGGGTGGATTATTCCTATAAGAGCATAACCTCGGGATTATTATAATATGCAAGTTCCAACAAGTGAAGATGATGTAGGTGATTTTGAAGAAGCATATCAAGAAACCTTAATTGATGTTCATGTGAGAGGAGATGTATTTGATGTTGACATTGTTGAAAATATTAACGTAAGGGTCGATGAATACATTGATGCTTAAATGATTACAACTTCCAAATCTCTTTAGTTATATATGTATTTTTTCCAAATTTGACTTGTAAGTTTAATATGATATGTTTGAACAGATGGCTTCGGACGGTGGCTCGTACAGTGGTTCGAGGCCACGGAGACAGCGTACTACTATGCAGCAAACTTTCCCCACACACGCTCCCTCGGAGGGATCTGTAGTTGCATCCTCGGAGATTGGTTCTGTAACAGGTATGTAGTTTAATTTCAAAATTTTGATTAATTAATATTATTTTGATTATAATCTGATATCAATGTTTTTGTTGTGTATGTTTAAGTAGGGCCAGTTTCTGCACAGATTTGGGGTCGGGGACATGGACGTCGGGGCCCCTCCAGAGGTTTGACAGATAGGAGATTGGAGTCTGGCCAGCGATGGAATGTAAAGGTGATCGGTGGGACTGGGATTGGAGAGTCGGGAGCCCAGTTCGTTAGTCACATGGGCATTGTATCAAAACTTCATTGTAAAATATGGCAAAAGGATTTTGTCAAACTTCCTACAGATATAATAGATACAATTTTTAGAGATCTTGAGGTAATAGTCTGTAAATTTAATATTATATCTATCAAAATTCCTATCATGACTAATGTTAGCTCTAATTTGTAGTTGCTCTTTCGGTGGGATCGAACGGCCTATACTGATAAAAAAATGTTAATGCACATGTCCTCTATGCATCGTACTTGGCGTGGAGTTTTGAAGAAACGGGTAAATTAATATTTTTCCTTATATGCACATGTCAATTCTTTAATGTCTCATTCTGTCCACCTAAAGAGGACGATGAAATTTGCAGTGAGGATGCACGCAATCTTCTGTTTTATCAACATCATTATTAGTGTTAACAATTGCTTGGGGACAATCGAAAATTTGGTTTCTATGGCAATCACATATGGATTTTTCTGTTGTGCAGCAGCATAGTTAGTTTATAACTTTGATCTCCTCAAATGGCGTCAAACAAGAAAGGGCTATACTCTGTAAATCTCTTCGGTCTTCTGATTGATTCTTGGTGGTTATTTAATGGGTCATTGTGTAAGACATTTATCCACAGGATTACTTTTTATTTTGGATACATCAATAGCTTCATCTGGTGCTAGATATATATTTGGGCAACTCCTCATTGTAGAGAACCCTCGACCTCTGTGTCAATTCCTCACTTTGGTGATAATAACTTGCTTCCTTTGATTGACTTAGAATAGGCTGATTAGCATGTTTGGCTTCGAAATCATCCCAAGTTCATATATTTGGCTCTATCAATCTAGGATGCTAGAAGCTGCTGGTACAATGATGTCTTGAACAATGTACAAGGATGTCTTAAACAAGACTACCATAGGAGCAGGCATGGTGATAACGTGATACCCTCCTTTATGTATGGTCAAATTCCTGCTCTTGCTGGTGGATATTGGACTGTATACATGGATTTTTCACATTTTGGTTGGAGCAGATTCCAAGTTACAATTTCACACTTCTCAAGCCTACATCATCATAGGCCTTTCAATGCACCAAGATGCTTCTGCCTTAGTTTTGCCCATAC
This sequence comes from Colocasia esculenta, assembly GCA_014218235.1. Taxonomy (NCBI): domain Eukaryota; kingdom Viridiplantae; phylum Streptophyta; class Magnoliopsida; order Alismatales; family Araceae; genus Colocasia; species Colocasia esculenta. The sequence continues at coordinate 79,905,617 of CM024764.1, read as the reverse complement.
TTTGATTAGAGGTTCATTTGTTATCCACACTGAAATTGAGACCCTTGTTTTGAGATGCTATTTGTTGTGTCTGGCTAAATATCCTAAATTCTTGTGTGATAATTATTTTTTTGGCTAATTTTAGATGCTACTTGCCTTTTAGGTCAGCTGCTCTTAATTTTAGAATTGCTTCCCCATACAAATCATAGTCCCTTACACGGATATAATAGATGCTCTCTAAGTTCACTGTCTAATGAACAAGTGCTGAATAGATAGTAACAACTTCTGTATTTTTTAGAAGTTTAATATTGTCACCTATCTAAGTATAAAGGAAGAAAAGAATCTCTAGGTAGATCAGAGAAGGAGTCGTTTCAGAATATTTGAAGACCATTTCAAAATTTTATTCTATTGTGTGTTCAATGAGAGAATCAAATCAAAGATACTTCAAAATTTCATTAATCCCTTTTAGCTTTTCTTTTTGGAGACTTAATATTATTGTAGAATCATCTATACAATGCTTAATTTTAGAATCCAAGGACAAACTTATTATTAGAGCCTCATACATCTGGAGAAGTAAAACTATATATATATAAGTGGTCAATTATTATACTTTTTCTAGATGGTCGTTTTGTTAGTTCCCATCTAAACCTCTTCTACACTGGAATAGAAGTCAAATGAGGCTCCCAGGCCCCAGCTGATAAATGCTCCATCAAACATACATACACTATCAAAATGCCTCAAGATCATGAGAGTTATACAAAATGGTTAATGTTATATATGTCAGGAACTGATCTATTCGTTTGTCTACAAGGAGAGTTACTTTAATGATGGGGAAAAGGCTAGCTAGCTAAAAGTACGTTTGGCGGTACCTGACCAAGCTGTTTTATATATGCAATGTGATCCCATAGATATTGAGCATGGTACCTTCTGGATGACAACCATGAAGAACATGTACCAGCAGCAAAAAGGACCATGATGCAAGCTTTTTCTTTGTTGAATTTTCCTTCTCTTCTAGACTTTGTTCTCTTTGCTATTTACATGGATAGCGAGTTCAGAAGTTTTCCTTCCTTTGATCAAGACTCACCCCCTTGTGGAGACCCACCGTTGGCTCTTGTTTTCTGTTCAAATCATTCTGGGAGACAACACTAGTTTCTGCCATGATACTGTGAAAAAAAGTGGTAAAACATACCCTAATAATATTGCTCCCCATCTCCATCCCCACCTGCCCTTAGCTCCCATTTCTTCACCAACCCAAATTTTGTAGGTAGATTTGCTAACCACTACGTCAATAAAGAGACAGGAGAGAGGGAAATAGAGTCTTCAAAATCCCACACTAGCCCCCTCTCCAACTGTCTTTAGACAGAAAAGGAGTACACTCCCCCTTACTAGCTAGGACGTTCCTCTGGTTTTAAACGTATAATTGACTTCGCATTCGCCATGTGGCTCCTGAAATCAGGACCAGATTGATAGGTCCACTTGCACATGCATAGAGAACTAAGTTTTGGCTATGGCATTGTTCTTTGTAGGTGCAGGGAACAATCGTTTCCTTAATGTTAGGAGGGGAACTAGAGATGACAAGAAAGGAAAGGAAACATGGCCATTCTGTGTGTGTGTGTGAGAGAGTGATCTTTTCTTGGGCTAGGAGCCTAGGCCTTTCTGGTTGTGGTTTAGGGTTCTGGTTGCTTTAGTTAAACTGTTGGATACTTGCTCTCCTCTAAATCTAGAGATACTTGCTCTCCTCTAAATCTTTCTTATGTCTTATTTCTTATCTCTTATTTATAAGCACATTTATTTTCACTACTTTTAATGTGGAACTAAAAAAATTATGTCTCTATACAGCATTATACAGGCAAATCTTTTGATGATGCCATTGCCTCAGTTCCAGTTGGTGTTAATCCGTAAGATTGGCAGATGATGTGTGCAAAATGGAACACTTCGGATGAGCAGGTAATAATAAAGTTTTATAGTACATCTTCATTTTTTATTTTAACATTTAAAATATTTGTTGGCAGAATATCGTTGATCGTAATAAGACAAATCGCTCTCATCAATCTATGCCATATAGAAAGGGCAGGAAGAGTCATTATCAATTGAAGGATGATTTTGTAAGTTAAATATTTAGTTAAAATTTACTATCAGTTTAATATTTATTTAATTCTTACTCTCTTTAACACATGTGAACAGCGCCTTGCTCATGATCGTGAACCAAATCGTGTGGAGATCTTTAAAATTGGCGGATGCAAGGAATTACCTGATGGCAATGAGCAGTGGGTAGATGACGAGAGTAGGAGTCGATATGTAAGTGTATTTTTAAAATTTATCATTAATGTTTATGTGATATTTTTTATGATAAATAATAATTTTTTTTGAAATTTTTATGCAGGAGAGGATGATTCAGCTATCGACTCCTTCACTAGATAGTGAGAGTGGGAGTACCCCCATTTTTGTTGAGGAGGCTTTTGTTTCAGTTATGGGGAAGGACCGATCTGGTCGCATTCGTTGCGGAGGCAGTCGAGAGACACGTCGCACATGGTATGGGACATGAGAAGGGTCGAGCTCCACTGACTATCAACAACAGATTAACAACATTGAAAACACTATCAGAATAGAGGTTGAGGAGTTGCGTACAGAGGCGCGCAGACGTGACTCAGAGATGGATGATATGCGGAGGGAGTTGGAGCAGCTGCGTAAACGAGAGTCTGAGATGGATGACATACGTAGACAAATGCTGCAGATGAGCACATTGATGACTCAGTTTCAGACTAGTCAGAGATTTGCTGCGTCAGCTCCATCGAGAGCACCAGAGGATGACCACGTAGATACTGATGCTGAGGGAGATGACTATGATGATGATGATTGTTAGATAGATATTTTGATGACATTAATTTAGAGACTTTGATTTATTTTAGTTGTATTATTTGTTTTCTTGTTGTGTTTGTATTTAGGTATTTTGTACAAACAGAAATTTGATGTTATATGAATTGACTATTTTGATGTTGTATGAATTGAGTATTTAGAGATTTTGATGTTATATGAATTGAATGTGGATTTATTTTCTTGTTGTGTTTATTCAGGTATTTTTATACAAACAACAAATTAGAAATTTTAAAAGAATTATTAAAAAAAATTAGACAACATATGTCAGCGGCTATAAGGCGCTGACAAAAGATATATTAAAGTTTGTCAGCGGTCAACAAACCGCTGACATAAAGTTTCTTTGTCAGCGGTTTTATGAGCCGCTGACAAAAATTTTGTGTTTGTCAGCGGGTAGTAAGCCGCTGAGATAAAAAAAATTTTGTCAGCGGTTAGTAAGCCGCTGACATAAAAATGTTTTGTCAGCAGTCCACAATTCTGTTGACGTATGTTTTGTCGACGACTAAGATGTCGACAGCTTTGTCAACGAGTTTAAGCCGTTGACATATGTGTTTGTCAACGGCTTTTTTAGTTTTGTCAACGGCACGTAGCCGCTGACATATGCCGTTTTTCCTATAGTGGGGATCACAGGACTCCACTGATCTCAAAGTGGCTCCGCCACTGTCGGGGATCGCTCGTTGTTGATTGCGGAAACCAGTTACGGCTTCAGCCTTGCTCTTCCAGCTGGTACGTGAATTATAAGATGATGCCCGATTTTATTATATATTGAAGGTTATTTTATCCCAAATTAGGTTTTATTTTATTTTTCGACGAGTATTACGTATATACAAATGTATATATAATCATGTCATGCATATTTTCATATTCAACTTAATCTCATGTGAATTCAGAGAGAAAAAGAAGATTAGTACACTCTCATGTAACTTCCTAGCTACAAACAAAATATACACCGTTCTCCAAGCTCTTTCATATATGTTTTCGTGTATTTCTATTCAAGATTTTTATATATTTTTTATTTTTGAAAAAAAAATCTAATGATATAGATTAGTTATAACACAAAATATATTATTTATTAGAATATACATGGAAATATGCAGGTCGTCACCTATCGACCTACCGATAAACACAAGTTGACCGTGGATCGTCGGCAGGACTCCAACCATGGTTTTGTCTGACGTCCATCCGACCAGACGATAAGTAGTTTCCTAGGAAAAGTAAACTGACGACCTGTGTCATAAAACTATCCTCGGCTGATCGGTGTCACGGACTTCGAACCGACCCTCGACCTATTGGCCCCAGAGAGACTCACATGGTCGCGCATGCGATCAGGACAAATCTGTTCGCAGCTATTAGCTGAGAAATGCTTGGCGGGACTTACTCCATTCAGACTCACGCCATTATGAGTGGAAGGGCCCAAGAATCACAGGCCACGCACACACTAACTGCCGCGCATACCCATAATGGAAGGTTCCAGTAATAGCAAGGCCCAAAGCATCCGGAACCCCTCCAGCCGTACCTACCACCCATAACTCCATCTCGCGAGAATCAAAGGTGAGATTGTGGGCACGTCCACAAGCTACCACCGGTAATCCAGCCCGCTGGATCTCTATAAAAGGGAGAGACATCTCACACCGAAAAGGTACGCTATTTCCAACATTGAAACTCTCTTTTGCCGACCTCCCGATCTGACTTGAGCGTCAGAGTCTCTCCCCACCGAGGTCCCTCGGTGGTTTCACAGGTCGGAGCTCGGTCTCGCCAACACCAACGTGTCGCCATCGCCTCTTGGGTCTCACCTTGTTCGGTTTAGGCCGAACCTACTTGCTCCAACAGCAACATTTGGCGTCGTCTGTGAGAAAAATCGTACGAAAAGTTCCTCTCAATGGCACCCAAGGGGAAGGTGGTTGCTCGTTCATCCGGTGACGAGGTCGCCCCCACTATTGTCATTGAAGAAGTCACCGGAGGAGGCTCTGGCACCGGAGATCAAGACTCAGCAACGTCATCACGCCTCGACCACGTCGGGCAGATGCTCGCCAGTCTCCAACAAGTCCTAACAAGGATGGAGCAGAATCAACAGGCATCAACAATCCAGGGCAAGGCTCTGATCCGTCCGATTGTCTCGGCTACGGGTGCTACGGAGGAGGCTGGGGGGGCCGGCCTTCAAACAACCCCGCCGGCGATGTCAACCAGCCATGTCGATGCCCAATGGGCAGCCCCTGTCACTTTAACACCAGTCCCACTGTGTAACGCCCCAACGCGGAATATCGGAGCGGGATTACAGTTATTAAATAGTATAGAGCGAGAAATAAATGCAAACCATTGCACCAATGGTATAATACCAAATAAACTCTAATTTCATTAGTAATCCAACAATCTCCATTACATCATCGTATCAGAGCCAAAACTAGGGCCCAGAGTACTTTATTGAAAATCAAACTATTACATAATGACTAACTGACTCACTAACTCTTAACTGTACTAACTACTACTAGATAGCACTGGTGGCTGAAATGGTCACTCTTGAGCATCTCCCTCAGTCCCGTCCTCGTATGTGTGGTCGTCTCCATCTGACTCACCTGAACACATTAAATAAATACGCAGGATGAGCGAATGACGCCCAGTAGGACTTAATATCTCATGAACACAAGCATGCTTTAAATAGTTAATATCTTAATGGCAGGTTAACTAGAGAGTAAAGTCATGTAGAGCATGTCACGATAACGAGAGAACAATTGCAACTGGCACATGGAAAATAGTACAACGAGAACGATAATAGAATGGCCATGTAACGATATAGCATGTAAATTGCACAACGGTGCACTAGTAACGATCACGCTTGCACTTGTAGAGATAGCACTTTGATTGTCATAGATTAATCTAGATAGTAAACTGGCGCTGGATGCATGCCGTAACACATCCTATGATCATTTTAACTCCCATGGGCACTGGCACTTTTCGGGCGCTCCTCCCAGGACCTGATCGGGCTCTATTGCGCTGGCATTAGTCATTTCTTTTATCTTAGACAATCACACGAATGGCCAATAGAGTACCAAGAAGAGATAAGAGAGTACTAGACGAGATAGATGAGAGTGTAGAGAGAACGTGAACAGATGAGAGTAAAGAGACTGTAGATGAGAGGGGTACAATCGTAAAACGACGATAAACACGATAGTAACGGTTGCACAGCACCAAGTCGGGTGCCGGCAGTCTGGTAGAAGTCACAACCGCCCCTTAGCCGTGCTGTGTACACGGGTCAGGTGGTCCGGTTTGAACTCAAGACGAGAAGGAATATACTAAGGTATGGATCATACTGATCCCTAAAGTGTAACGGGTTTTGAGGTACAACCAGCTCGTTGACTAAGGACGTGCGCCAAAGCCAAGAAGACTTACGGAGGTCTTGACAAGGAGTCCCTGGTCCAGTCGAGAGTATTCCCGGTGGAGAGGTGGTCCAAGTCAAGGGAAAGTGTGTAAAAACGGGTCCGTCGTGCCTCGAGTGCTCGAAGGCCGAGGGAAAACGGTAACGGTAGATAAAATGCGCGAGTAAAAATGGAAACAATTGTATGTAACAAAATAGGATAATCTAATCATTTATTTCGATAATTTACCGAATACATTATTGCATAATTTATCAAGGTCAAATAGTAATTTACAATGTTATGTGTGTGCAAGTGTAAAGAAATCTTGAGGATATGATAAGTCGTGAAAAATGTCATTTTAAATAATTAAATGTATATCCTTAAAGCCATTTATTAATTTGCCAAGTCAATTTAACAATAACATGATTTAAACATGGCTAATTAGAGGGTATAAAGCATAATCATCAGGGCATATAAGCAAATTTCGGGTTCTGGCTATTTTCCTGTTAACGCGACAGAGGTACCCGTCGCGACTCCAAGTCACGACAAGGCGGCTGGACGCGACAAGCGAACCGAAGTCGCGGCGGCTTAGGTCGCCGCGTTATTAACGCGACATGATAGAGGGGCGCGACTCGACTGGTATCGCGGCGGATCGCGCCGTCACGATAGCAGGAGAGTCCGGCCCATTTTTTTCTTTTTTCCAGGGCGAGTCATCTGTGATACAGGGACGTTGTAAATTCCATATAAAATAGTACGGTGATCCAAAAAGCATGAAACCAGTTTTAAACGAAAGTAGACATGTATATCTATCAACATGCATGACTAATTTGAAAATAGACAAGGTTTAGACATGCATTGATCAAGTAACTTTTCGGTGACCTAAGCAGATACAGTCAGGGTTCAACAAATTATTTAGAGATGTATACATGATCAAAAATTCTGAAACCAGTGGCTTTTGAAAGCTAACATGTATTAGTATTTATGATAATTTTATCATGGAATGATGACAAGTGTGCACGAGGTTAAAAAGGAAACAAGGAGAGTTGAGTGCACAGATCTGATAGATATTCAAAGATTTAATTCTCCCTAATGGGAGATCGAAATCAAGCAAGACCAGGGGCGTTTGAAAGCTAGTGTGATGTAGTATATCTGAAAATTTTATCATGGCATGAGAGCATGTACACATCGGTAATTAGAGAAAACATGAGATTAGGGTTCATGGTGATAGCAGGATTTCACGAATTTAATTCGCCCAAATGGGTGAACGAAATACCACTAAACCATAGGGCTTTTGAAGAGGTACATGAAGGCTACCTAGGGTAATTATTTCACGATTTTTTCTTGAGAGATTGCCTACCTTTTTCGTGGAGTAAGAAAACCCTAGCTTAGATGACGAAAAATCTGAAAACCCTTCTTGTTCTAGCCTCCTCCTCCTTGCTCCTTTGTCTCCAGCCCTTCTCCTCTTTCTCCAGAGCTCTAGCCACGAAAATGGGTTGCTAAGGATGAGTTTTTTGATGTATATGGCCATCTATAGGAGTCCTAGTCATTATAAGAGTCCTCATTTCCATTAAACTCTAAATTTCCTTCTTTATCTCCCACTTTCTCTTATTTATCCACCTAATATGGCTAGGGAGAGAGCTAATTTCGTGGCCAAAGGGTTAGGGTGGTGTAAGGACTCTTATTTAAGATATATATGAGTTATTTAGCATTTATCTTAACCCTTTCCTATTTATTTAATTAATTAGGTACGAATTTCACCTATTTACCTCTCATTCCATGATGGGCTAACCCTATTTAGGCCCATTTCATTGGGTTTGGGTTATTAGAGTAACCCATTAATAATTTAACTTAATGGGTATTACTTTAATTCCCACTTATCCAATGCATTCTCTCTTTATTCCAATTAAATCAATTTATTTCATTTATTTGAATAAAAATAAAATAAAGATTATTCTATTTGGATTTTAAAAATCCAGGGTGCTACATCCTCCCCCTCTTAAAAAGAATTTGGTCCCCAAATTCATATGATCGAAAGAGGAAGAATGTCTTACTGAATAGATCTGGATAATTTCGTCGCATGGTTGCTTCGGGCTCCCAAGTTGCCTCTTCAACTTCGTGGTTCCTCCACAGAATCTTGACCATGGGTATGGATCGATTCCGAAGCTGTTGTATCTTCTTGTCTAAGATCTTCACTGGCCTTTCTTCATAGGTCATATCCTTGTTCAGAATAATGTCATCATAGCTGATTACGTGTGATGGATCGTACATATTTTCCTTAGCATGGATACATGGAAAACATTGTGTACTGTCGAGAACTGGGGAGGTAGTGCTAGACGGTATGCTACCTCACCAACTCTGTCCAATACCTCGAATGGACCTATGTATCTCGGTCTCAGCTTGCCTTTCATCCCAAACCTTTGAAATCCTCTGGTCGGGGATACCTTCAGCATTACATGATCTCCGGTCTGAAATTCTAAGTCCCTTCTTCTTTTATCAGCATAGCTCTTCTGCCTGGACTGAGCTACCTTAATTCTGTCTCTGATAATTTGTATGTCTCTGCTAGTATTTTGTACCATGTCTGGTCCCAGCCATTGCTGCTCACCTACTTCATTCCAGCACACTGGCGATCTATAGCTTCTGCCATACAGAGCTTCGAATGGTGCCATCTTAATGCTGGCCTGATAACTGTTGTTGTAGGCGAATTCTATTAGTGATAGTTGTTCATTCCAATAACCTTCAAAATCTATAGTGCAGGCACGTAGCATGTCCTCCACTATCTGGTTGGTCCTTTCTGTCTGTCCATCCGTCTGTGGGTGGAAAGCAGTACTAAAATTGAGTTTAGTGCCTAAGGCAGTTTGGAGTCCCTTCCAGAATCTAGAAGTGAACCTAGGGTCACGATCTGAGACAATGGATACTGGAACTCCATGTAGTTTGACTATCTCTTTTACATATAACGCTGCTAACACATCCACACTCCAAGTGCTCTTAATGGCAAGGAAGTGTGCGGACTTGGTTAAACGGTCCACAATAACCCATATAGCATCAAGTCCACCACGAGTTCGGTGTAAACCCATGATGAAATCCATTCCGATGCTTTCCCATTTCCATTCAGGTATGTCCAGGGGCCTAAGTACACCCGCAGGACGACGGTGTTCTGCTTTTACCTGTTGACAAGTGAGGCAGTGTGCAGCATGCTCAGCCACCTCACGCTTCATGTTTGGCCACCAAAATGACCTTTTCATGTCTTGGTACATCTTGGTTGCACCTGGATGTATTGTGTACTTGGTCTTGTGGGCTTCATCCATCAATTTCCTTTTCATCTCTTCATTGTCAGGCACACATGTTCTGGCTTGGAATAATATCCTTCCATCTTCAGCGATGGAGAAGTCTGGCTTGTCAGCTATGGTCTCCCTTACTCTGATTAGAAACGGATCATTAGCCTGTTGCTCTCTGATCTTGACAAAGATGTCGGGTTGAGCCTTAAGGTTAGCCACTAACATCTTATCACTTCTCTTTTCAATATTCAGATCTAGACTGGCGAATTGCTCTAACAATTGCATCTCGCCCATGACTAGACAAGATATCGAAGCTACTGGCTTTCTGCTAAGTGCATCAGCTACTGCATTACCTTTACCTGGATGGTATTGAATATTGAAATCAAAATCCTTCAAGTACTCCAGCCATCTTCGTTGTCGCATGTTGAGCTCCTTCTGAGAAAATAAGTACTTCAAACTCTTGTGGTCGGAGTAAACAATGAATTGTTCCCCGTATAGGTAATGCCTCCAGATCTTGAGTGCAAATACCACAGCAGCTAGCTCTAAGTCATGGACAGGATAGTTAACCTCATGTTGCTTCAATTGCCTTGATGAATAGGCTATCACTTTCTCATTCTGCATTAATACGCAGCCTAGACCGATTCCAGATGCATCAGTGTAGACTGAGAATCCTGCGCCTTCGACTGGTAATGCGAGGACAGGTGCAGATGTCAACAATTGCTTGAGTGTCTGAAAGCTCTTCTCGCATTCCTTGCTCCAGACATATGGGTTCTCCTTCCGCGTAAGACGCGTAAGAGGTACAGCTATCTTGGAGAAGTCTTTTAGGAACCGTCTGTAATATCCAGCCAGTTCAAGAAAGCTCCTGATTTCTGTGACATTGGTCGGCCTTTCCCAGTTGAGCACGGCTTCTACCTTAGAAGGGTCGACTGCGATACCATCCTTGGAAATGACATGGCCTAGGAACGACACCTCCTCGAGCCAGAATTCACACTTGCTCAATTTGGCGTAGAGTTGATTGTCTCGCAAGATTTGCAGAGCGATCCTCAGATGCTCCTCGTGCTCTTCGTTGGTCTTGGAGTATATGAGAATATCATCAATGAATACCACGACGAACTTGTCGAGGTAGGGCCGGTAGATGCTGTTCATTAATTGCATAAAAGCTGCAGGAGCATTGGTTAGTCCAAAAGGCGTGACTACAAACTCATAATGACCGTACCTGCTCCTGAAAGCTGTCTTGTAAATATCTGCATCTTGAATCCTCATCTGATGATATCCCGATCTAAGGTCAATCTTAGAAAAATATTTAGCTCCTGATATTTGATCAAATAGTTCATCCACACGCGGCAGAGGGTACTTGTTCTTGATAGTGAGATTGTTCAACTGCCTGTAATCGATGCATAACCTCATAGATCCGTCCTTCTTCTTGACGAACAACACGGGTGCTCCCTAAGGAGAAGTACTTGGCCTAATAAAACCCTTTTCTAGAAGTTCCATCAATTGCTCTTTCAATTCCTTTAATTCAGCGGGGGACATCCTGTAGGGTTGCCGAGAAACCGGTGCAGCTCCAGGTACAAGATCAATTGAGAAATTTACATCTCTCTCGGGTGGAATGCCTGGCAGCTCATCGGGAAACACGTCTGGAAATTCTTGCACTATGTGGATGTCTGATATCTTAGTTGCTTTCTTCTCAACTACAATTGCGGCGAGAAATGCCACACAACCCTTTCTTATCATGTTATGTGCCTTTATAGCAGAGACGAGGGACAAGTGTCGCTTGTGCCTACGTCCTGTGAAGATTAGCTTAGGGAATTCATTAAAAGAAATTTTCCCTCTTCTACAATCCACGATAGCCCCATACGTGGATAGCCAATCGGCTCCCAAAATGACATCATAGCCCTCCATGGGCATACAGATCAAGTCAGCTCTAAGGTTAAGTTCACCAACCTTAACATCAGCTAATGGAAAATATTTATTTAATTGAGCCTTTTCTCCTAGTGGTGTTGCGACAGTATCGAACAAAACAAATGCTGATTGAGAAAAGACTGGTAGGGTACCTTCTACAACTCCACCTTCCTCGGTGGTCTCCACCTCTTGCAGGGCTTGGAGTCTGCCTGGCTTCTTTGGTCCCGCAGGACGTTTCTCATTCTCCCTCAGTAATGGGCATTCTTGTATGCGGTGATCATGACTTCCACAGCGAAGGCAAGCACCTGCCTTCCTCCAGCATTCTTCTGTCTTATGACCCAGCTTGTCACAATGATTGCATCTGGGCTTGTTGGTAGGAGTGGGGACTTTGGGCTTTCGCTCCTGGCTTGGCCCGTCAGTGATACTTAACGGCCTTTTCTTGCCGTTAGTAGCTTGCTCGATGCTCCAGAAGTTTGCTCTTTCCTGAACATCCTACCCTTGATGCGCTCAGTGAGTTCAGTCGCATCTTCCAGGCATTGTGCTCTCCTGACCATCTCTGGGTAGGTCTGAATATCAAATGGTGCCAGCTGTGTAATATATGCGGGTCTAAGCCCGTTGAGGAATCTCTTTGCCTTCATCCTCTGGGTACTAACTAGATGATTGGCGTAGCGAGCCAATAGAGAACTGTGCCTCATATTCAGCAACCGTCAGGTTTCTCTGTTTCAGAGCGGCAAACTCGGCGGCTTTCCTTTCTTGAACTCTTTCTGAAAAATATTTGGAGTTGAATTGCTCCTTAAACTCATTTCACGTAAACTGAGCATCTTCCCGTGTGGCCTCAATGGACTCCCACCACGCACGGGTGTCCCTTTCAAGCTGGAATGTGGCAAGTAAAAGCTTATCTCCATCCACGCATTGCATGACACGGAAGATGCGCTCAATCTCCTTAAGCCAGTTCTCGGCCTCATCAGGGTCTGTGGTACCACTGAATCGAGGCGGATTCAGGTTGCGGAAATTTCTATGTAAATCACCAACTGCTCGGTTGTTGTTATTGTTGTTGTTCGCTCCGGCAGCCTGAAGTAAAGCTTGGGTAAGCTGTTGGATAGTGTGTTGCATATCACGGAGTTGAGCACGCTCCGCTGCCATTGTTGATGTTAAGTTCCTTCAAAAGAGAATTTAAAATGTAAGTCGTGGGGTTTGCACTAAGTTCGTGCGTGTGTGAGTTTATTTTTATCTCATTACCCACGGTTCTACCCATCTCACATAGGTATGGAATTCAGACTCTAAGTCAAGTCAAGTCAAACCTAGATCATCCTATACTTAAGAATAACCTAGGCTCTGATACCACAAAACTGTAACGCCCCGACGCGGAATATCGGAGCGGGATTACAGTTATTAAATAGTATAGAGCGAGAATAAATGCAAACCATTGCACAATGGTATAATACCAAATAAACTCTAATTTCATTAGTAATCCAACAATCTCCATTACATCATCGTATCAGAGCCAAAACTAGGGCCAGAGTACTTTATTGAAAATCAAACTATTACATAATGACTAACTGACTCACTAACTCCTAACTGTACTAACTACTACTAGATAGCACTGGTGGCTGAAATGGTCACTCTTGAGCATCTCCCTCAGTCCTCGTATGTGTGGTCGTCTCCATCTGACTCACCTGAACACATTAAATAAATACGCAGGATGAGCGAATGACGCCCAGTAGGACTTAATATCTCATGAACACAAGCATGCTTTAAATAGTTAATATCTTAATGGCAGGTTAACTAGAGAGTAAAGTCATGTAGAGCATGTCACGATAACGAGAGAACAATTGCAACTGGCACATGGAAAATAGTACAACGAGAACGATAATAGAATGGCCATGTAACGATATAGCATGTAAATTGCACAACGGTGCACTAGTAACGATCACGCTTGCACTTGTAGAGATAGCACTTTGATTGTCATAGATTAATCTAGATAGTAAACTGGCGCTGGATGCATGCCGTAACACATCCTATGATCATTTTAACTCCCATGGGCACTGGCACTTTTCGGGCGCTCCTCCCAGGACCTGATCGGGCTCTATTGCGCTGGCATTAGTCATTTCTTTTATCTTAGACAATCACACGAATGGCCAATAGAGTACCAAGAAGAGATAAGAGAGTACTAGACGAGATAGATGAGAGTGTAGAGAGAACGTGAACAGATGAGAGTAAAGAGACTGTAGATGAGAGGGGTACAATCGTAAAACGACGATAAACACGATAGTAACGGTTGCACAGCACCAAGTCGGGTGCCGGCAGTCTGGTAGAAGTCACAACCGCCCCTTAGCCGTGCTGTGTACACGGGTCAGGTGGTCCGGTTTGAACTCAAGACGAGAAGGAATATACTAAGGTATGGATCATACTGATCCCTAAAGTGTAACGGGTTTTGAGGTACAACCAGCTCGTTGACTAAGGACGTGCGCCAAAGCCAAGAAGACTTACGGAGGTCTTGACAAGGAGTCCCTGGTCCAGTCGAGAGTATTCCCGGTGGAGAGGTGGTCCAAGTCAAGGGAAAGTGTGTAAAAACGGGTCCGTCGTGCCTCGAGTGCTCGAAGGCCGAGGGAAAACGGTAACGGTAGATAAAATGCGCGAGTAAAAATGGAAACAATTGTATGTAACAAATAGGATAATCTATCATTATTTCGATAATTTACCGAATACATTATTGCATAATTTATCAAGGTCAAATAGTAATTACAATGTTATGTGTGTGCAAGTGTAAAGAAATCTTGAGGATATGATAAGTCGTGAAAAAATGTCATTTTAAATAATTAAATGTATATCCTTAAAGCCATTTATTAATTTGCCAAGTCAATTTAACAATAACATGATTTAAACATGGCTAATTAGAGGGTATAAAGCATAATCATCAGGGCATATAAGCAAATTTCGGGTTCTGGCTATTTTCCTGTTAACGCGACAGAGGTACCCGTCGCGACTCCAAGTCCGACAAGGCGGCTGGACGCGACAAGCGAACCGAAGTCGCGGCGGCTTAGGTCGCCGCGTTATTAACGCGACATGATAGAGGGGCGCGACTCGACTGGTATCGCGGCGGATCGCGCCGTCGCGATAGCAGGAGAGTCGGCCCATTTTTTTCTTTTTTCCAGGGCGAGTCATCTGTGATACAGGGACGTTGTAAATTCCATATAAATAGTACGGTGATCCAAAAAGTATGAAACAAGTTTTAAACGAAAGTAGACATGTATATCTATCAACATGCATGACTAATTTGAAAATAGACAAGGTTTAGACATGCATTGATCAAGTAACTTTTCGGTGACCTAAGCAGGTACAGTCAGGGTTCAACAAATTATTAGAGATGTATACATGATCAAAAATTCTGAAACCAGTGGCGTTTGAAAGCTAACATGTATTAGTATTTATGATAATTTTATCATGGAATGATGACAAGTGTGCACGAGGTTAAAAAGGAAACAAGGAGAGTTGAGTGCACAGATCTGATAGATATTCAAAGATTTAATTCTCCCTAATGGGAGATCGAAATCAAGCAAGACCAGGGGCGTTTGAAAGCTACTGTGATGTAGTATATCTAAAAATTTTATCATGGCATGAGAGCATGTACACATCGGGAATTAGAGAAAACATGAGATTAGGGTTCATGGTGACAGCAGGATTTCACGAATTTAATTCGCCCAAATGGGTGAACGAAATACCACTAAACCATAGGGCTTTTGAAGAGGTACATGAAGGTACCTAGGGTAATTATTTCACGATTTTTTCTTGAGAGATTGCCTACCTTTTTCGTGGAGTAAGAAAACCCTAGCTTAGATGACGAAAAATCTGAAAACCCTTCTTGTTCTAGCCTCCTCCTCCTTGCTCCTTTGTCTCCAGCCCTTCTCCTCTTTCTCCAGAGCTCTAGCCACGAAAATGGGTTGCTAAGGATGAGTTTTTGATGTATATGGCCATCTATAGGAGTCCTAGTCATTATAAGAGTCCTCCTTTCCATTAAACTCTAAATTTCCTTCTTTATCTCCCACTTTCTTATTTATCCACCTAATATGGCTAGGGAGAGAGCTAATTTCGTGCCAAAGGTTAGGGTGGTGTAAGGACTCTTATTTAAGATATATATGAGTTATTTAGCATTTATCTTAACCCTTTCCTATTTATTTAATTAATTAGGTACGAATTTCACTTATTTACCTCTCATTCCATGATGGGCTAACCCTATTTGGGCCCATTTCATTGGGTTTGGGTTATTAGAGTAACCCATTAATAATTAACTTAATGGGTATTACTTTAATTCCCACTTATCCATGCATTCTCTCTTTATTCCAATTAAATCAATTTATTTCATTTATTTGAATAAAAATAAAATAAAGATTATTCTATTTGGATTTTAAAAATCCAGGGTGCTACACACTGTCAGTAGCCGCTCACCCAATAATCCCAGCAACGGCCGCGGAGCGCCGAGTAACCAAGACCGAGGTCGTCGATCACTTCTCGGCCGAGTCAATGCCAGCCTCAGCGAGCGTGCTGCCTGCCGATCCTCGGTGGAAGGACGACCTGCAGAAGATGAACAAGAAGATAGAGGCCTTACAGTGCGGTAACCGCGCCCCGTCGATGGCAATGCTCCTAACCACCTCACTGTTTGTCGAGGAGATAACCTCGGCACCCGTCCCAGCGAAGTTGCAGCTCCCCAAGTTCCGTCGTTATAATGGGACGACGAACCCTGTTCATTACCTCGACCATTTCCAGGGGCAGGTCGAGATGGTAAATATTACTGATGAAGATGTCGCGCTTTTATGTCTATGTTGGACGATGCAACTTTGCAATGGTTCAAAGCACTCCCAGTTCGGTCGATTGTCAGCTTCACCGACCTAGCGTAGCGCTTCCTGGACCACTTTTACAATACGGTGCAGCATTCTTTGTGCACCGACGACCTATGGCTCATCGCACAAGAAGAGGAGATGTTCCGAGACTACGTAAAGAGGTTCCAGCTCGAGGTCATGAAGGTGGTGGATCTGGACCTGAGGACGGCAGTCAACATCCTGACGTGGGTGTGCTCTAACGCTCCGTTCGTGGCCTCCATTGCCAAGAAACTGCCTGTGAGTCTCTCCGACTCTTCTCTAGAATCACTACAAGAAAAAGCACATTTAGAAACCGACATTTTCAGTCTCTATTCGGTCACTATTCGGTCACTAAAAGGCTCAGAGATCGAATAGTGACCGAATAGAGACCGAATTTGTCGGTGAAGAATTTCTGGTCACCAATCTGTGACCGAAACATTTCGGTCACTATTCGGTGACTAAATAGTGACCGAAATCCTTCAGTCGCTGAAAGTCGTTATGAGCAACCGGACTATCTGTCACTAATTCGGTCACTAAATAGTCACCGAATAGTGACCGAAATTTTTTGTCACTATTTTAGTCACTAATTTAGTGATCGAATTAGTGACTAAATTTCATCAGTCACTATCAGTGACCGAAAATAATTCGATCACTATTTTAGGAACCGAACAGTGACCAAGAAAAAAAATGACTATTGAAACCTAATTTTGGGCTTACCTAGTGCAACTAAGTTGCGTTGGAAATGTGAGTGGTTGGTTGTTGCTGGCTGACGCTGACTTCACTGATAAATTGACCAGTACTGACATCAATTGATTGCTAGTTCGAGGCCTTGCAGGACTTGGGACAGAGGGCACTAACTCCGACATCTACATATGCTGATGGGGTAAGTGCCTTGTCCACAACTACACAGAAAACTTTGTTCATCAGCCAACTACCAGTACCAGCACTGGTCCTGTCTACTTAAAATCAGACAAAATTTATCTACTTATGTTAACCTATTTAGGCAAAAAAATTAATTCTTTAAAACCTGATTATTTTGTCTTTAACTCATAGTGTACACAAAGCCGGAAAACCCCTTATCTAATATTCCATTGGACCCCTTCTTCAATAATTAACATAGTGTACAATTTGTAAGTAACAAGGGACCATGGGAGTTAAGGATTATTTAACCACACCGCACCACAAATCCCAATCAAACCCCAATTACAGTCCGACTCTGACAACTCCCGCTTCGTTGCGGATTATTTAACCACACCGCACCACAAATCGCGCCACGTCGACGTATCTGCATGCAGATTCACCAGAAACTCTAAGCTAGCTTTGTCATTGCTCGAAACTGCTTGTAGCTTTGTCGTCGTTGCCGAGTGCCGAGAGGATTGGAGGTGACATCCATGGCGTCCATGGCCATGGCCGGTGCGGACTACGTTGAGTGCGGAATCGGCTTGGACGCCTTGAACGATGACGTCGACGCCCATGCGCCGCCCCCGCCATATCTTCTCCTTTCCGGTGAACAGCCCGAAAGGGTGGTAGTAGATCCAGGTCCGTTGCGGTCGGATGGTCTCTATCTATCTCTATGAGAGCTGCAACGAGGAGGAGATGAAGCAACGGCTGGTTGTCTGGGCAAAAGCCGTAGCCAGTCGGATAGTTGCGCGCGCGGGACAACTTTCGAGCATGATCTAGTTGCATATAATTACTTCACTTCTTCTCTCTCGTTCTTGCTGAGAAAGTTTCTCTTTCCTTTTTTTTCCCCCTTAAAAAGTAACACGGCCCAATATTCTTTATCCACCCTAGTTTCTACTAGTGATTGCCCTTTATTAATTTTTAGTGGTGCAAGATGGTTCGATCGCGAGCGAGAGCTGTTTTCACCCTTTTGTCTTAGCAGTTAATTAACCGCGGACAAATTAATAACGCACGCATGGCGATCCAATTGCATGCCTTCCAAATGTGAGAATTGTTTACAAAACAAACACCAACTCAAACATCACATAGTTCGAGCTCATGCAAGAATTTTTCCCGGTTCCTTTCTTCTTCACCGATGGTTTCGTTCCATGCTAACGATTTGCAACAAGTATTTCCCTGAAAATTATGCACACACAGGCCGCACGAATAGCCACGTTGACCATCAAAAAACATCCCGTGGTCAACTTAATTTCACGGCTGACTCCGCAGCACTAAGCTACGAGTAGCCCTGGCACCTGGCAAAACATAGCACCTCCATGCATATATGCACACCCAATTTGACTCTTACAAGTGTGGATGAAGGTTATATACTTTGAAAACTAGTTAATCTAATTAGGTTCAGTTATTTTGTGCCAATATATATATATATATATATATATCCGTAACCTTCATCAACCCAATTTGACACATTTTTTAATTGATACCTTAATATTAATTTGTATGATCTGGCTTTCTTTGATGTGGGTAGATATATAAGCTTCATGATATGACTCAACCAGCTGATCCAGTAGGTTCGAGTAAGTCACACGGGACGGGATTTTCTCGTTATAAAAAAAAAACATTATTTATATTCTATTATATGACGACCCTAATCAGATTCTATCCCACCTTAATTTAGGTACGAATTTACGCGAACTCTTCATAAATAGGGAACTTTTGCGCTGGTAAATGCCATTTTAGATATTCTGTTGCTTCGTGTGGCCGTTGCCTGCCTGAACAAACTCACATATATAATACTACTAGCTCTATACCCGTGCCATGGAAAATTATTAGATTTAAATAAATAAATTTTATAAGTCGTATATATGAAGTTAATAATATTTATTATTAATATAATAATTTTAATAAAAATTATTCAAAAAATATAATATATTTAAAAAAAATAAAGAGAATGTGTTTTGATGAAGAGAATAAAATGGGAAAAATTTTTGAGTAAGAATGTGAGTTTTTAGAAAATGTGAGATATTAATAGAAGATTTCAATGGGAAAGAAAAAGAGAAAAAAAATTATATTAACACGTTTTTATATTTACAAATATGACGGAAAAAAATTTCATCCTGATGCTACCACCAACACCAAGATTGAAAAATATTATATTAATATAGATTTCATGTTATATATATTTCAATGTCACATTTTTTTTTCCTTTTTGGGGGTAACGAGGAGCCAAGCGGATCGAGTGGTGCAATTAAAGAGCTAAATATAATGTTCTAACATTGTATTTATCCGCTCATCATCACTTTTACATGCAAGCAATCGGCCCGTGAGTATAATGTTAAACACATAAAAGTATATAAATATAACTGTACGGATATATAGCTTCATATTTGTATGCCAAAGCAATGTATTTAGAATCGGCTACATTTCATATGAACGGGTTAAAGTTAACGAAATGTGTGGCAGGAGTGAAGATTGCTAGAGTAACACGTGCCTTTGTATGATCGCATCGTTGATGGTATTTATATCATCAAAGATCGCCGATCTGTAAGCTAATTGCAGGTGTAAAACAAAGTTATTGTGCAAACAAATTAGTGCTTAATAACTTTACAAATCCTATTAAAAATTAAAACTATTATTTCAATTTATATTTATTAAATAAATTAATTAAATAGATAAATTAAAAATCTCAAAGGAATAAATAAAACTTAATAAGTAAACTATGATAATAAGCTTAAATAATAATCCATGATAAAATTATTGGGCCAAAATAGAGCATAGAATAATAGTAAAATAAAAAATATTATAACATTCGTAATATCTATTGTCCCTTTAGATAAATTCTACAAGAAAAGTAATATATGTAGACGGCTATAAATCGTAGCCGTCTACATATAAAACATTTGTAGACGGCTATTTTAGCCGTCTACATAAGCAACATATGTAGACGGCTAAGATAAACCGTCTACATATGCCATAACATATATAGACGGCTATAAATAGCCGTCTATATATGATCTATATGTAGACGTTTATGTGAAGCCGTCTACATATGGATCATCTATAGACGGCTATATTGGAGCCGTCTACATATGTTTGTAGACTGCTCAAACACACCGTCTACAAATGTTTGATATGTAGACATCTTAAAGAAGCCGTCTATATATCAAACATACATAGACGGTTTTTAAGTCGTCTACATATATATTTTGAAAATCATATATTTAAACGATATTCAATTAAGATGAAATTTTAAACACAAATTAATTAGATGATGATATATTTTTTGATAATTTTAATTTAATTTTTAAAATAAATTTTGTCAAATAATTTTTTTCCTTTTACATAAATATTATCAATATTTACGTATATCCCACATCTATATATATGTAGTATCAGATATATATATATTGATATATATATATATATGATTCAAATTTACAAAATTTAAGAGTACGAAGTTAAAAATATCATTAACGAAGTATATGAGGAAGAACAATTTGAAGAAGATGATATCGAATCTATATCTATGTATGTATGGATATATATAATCTATGTATCTATATATCAATGTATATCTATGTCTACACATCTGTAGATCTATGTATAACATCTATTCTATATATCTATGTAAAGTATTTGTATATAATATATATATATATATATATCTCCTCGCTTTCCTCTCCGACGTCCACCAATGCTGCATCACCCCCACTCGCCCTCATCATGATCTAAAATCATGAAATTAAATTAATCTCGATTATATATACTTAGACTAACTTTCAATAAAATATAATTTAGATTGATTGTCTTCAACGGTAGATAGAAAGTTAAACGAATGTAGTAAACTTTGAATAATATATATACAATATACTTGAATATATAATTAATATATAAATATATATTTAGTATGTATAATAAGTATGTTTTGTTAAAATATTTAAATATATAAATATATTTATACAAATGTAAGTAAATATAAGTAAATTAAATTAATTTTTATATAATATATTGAATATATAATAAAACATATAAATATTAACAAATATAATTCAAGATTTCGCCCAATTTTTTTCGTCGAAACCGCCCTCTCTGTCCTAAATTTTCCCCTCCCGCCCGTCGAAACCGCCCTCCCCGTCCCAAAATTTTCCCCTCCCGCCCGTCGAAACCGCCCTCCCCGTCCCAAATTTTAAACCGCCCCCATTTTTTCCCATCCCCCATTTTCCATTTCCTTTTTACTTCGCCTTCCCCCTCTCTTCGTTCCGGGCTTCTTCTCCGCTTCAAGTTGGTGCTCGGCCGGCGACGCAAGGACGATGGGGGACAACAGGGGATCGGCACGCAGGAGAAGACGGTCTCCCGGGAGATGGGGACGGCCTCGGTCAGATCCCCACCCGTCCCCCGCCGGAACCGAACCCCCGCCCCGCTTCGCCTTCCCCCCTCTCTTCGTTCCGGGCTTCTTCTCCGCTTCAAGTTGGTGCTCGGCCGGCGACGCAAGGACGATGGGGGACAACAGGGGGATCGGCACGCAGGAGAAGACGGTCTCCCGGGAGATGGGGACGCGCCCCACCGCCCCCCTCCCCCAACCCCAGCAGCCCCCCAAGCCCCGCCCCCACTGCCGCACCTCCCCCCTCCCCCCACCAGCCCCGGCGCCCCACCGCCCCCCCCCCCCCCCCCCTCCCCCAGCCCCAGCAGCCCCCCAAGCCCCGCCCCCACTGCCGCACCTCCCCCCCCCCCCCCCCACCAGCCCCGGCGCCCCATCGCCCCCCCCCCCTCCTCCAGCCCCAGCAGCCCCCCAAGCCCCGCCCCACTACCGCACCCCCCCACCAGCCCCGGCGACCACGCCCCCAGCCCCACCCACTGCCCCCCCCCCACCCCCAGCTCTGCCCCCCCACTGCACCCCCCACCAGATCCGGCGGCTCCCTGCCACCCCCCCCCCCCCCCAGCCCCGCCCCCACTGCCACCACCCCCCCCCCCTGCCGCACCCCCCCCACCAGCCCCGGCGACCCCGCCCCCCAGCCCCACCCACTGCCGCCCCCCCCCCCCCCAGCTCTGCCCCCCACCAGCTCCGGCGGCTCCCTGCCACCCCCCCAGCCCCGCCCCCACTGCCACCCCCCCCCCCCCCCGCACCCCTGCCGCACCCCCCCCCACCAGCCCCGGCGACCCCGCCCCCCGCCCCACCCCACTGCCGCCCCCCCCCCCCCCCCCCCGCACCCCTGCCGCACCCCCCCACCAGCCCGGCGACCCGCCCCCCAGCCCCACCCCACTGCCGCCCCCCCCCCAGCCACGGCTCCTTTCCTTTTGACATTTAATTTTTTTTTGGTGAATAAAAGATATGTAGACGGCTCCTTTAGCCGTCTACAAAAATTTTTTATATAGACGGCTGATTTAGCCGTCTACATATAAATTTTTTATAGACGATTAAAAAAGCCGTCTATATATAATTTTTTCATAGACGGCTATATGAGCCGTCTACATATGTATATAGACGGGTGCACAACCGTCTACTTATCTTACTTTTGTAGACGGTTCCAAAAACCGTCTATGTATGTTTTGTAGACGACATTTTAGTTGACGGCTGTGTAGACGGCTGCATAGCCGTCTACGAAACGTTTTATAGACGGTTTTTTGTTTTGTGTAGACGGCTTTCAGCCGTCTACATATCTTACTTTTCTTGTAGTAGGTTAAATTAAATTAAATATATAAGATAATGATAAGAACTTGTACTTAAGATCTAACTCAATTGAGAGAGTAACTTTTCCAACACAATCGAATTCTAATTTATAGAGATTAGAAGGCTAAGAAATGTAGATAAACATAGAAATTTGTCATTTAATTAAGTTAGAGTTGTATTAGGACTCCTAAACTCTAATCCCTATAAATAGATGGCTGATCTTATTACTGCGTGGAAGATCTCCGAGACGTGAAAGGGAGGCTGTTGGAGAGCAATTTGTTGAAAAGAAGCCCTAGAAGTGTTCTTACTCATTTTTGCCCTAAACTCACAAATTCGCTCAAAAATAGATATTCTCTTTGACAAAAATCTAATTAAATACTTATGTAAGTTGATCTTCATGTTAATAATATAAGCCCCACATTTTTTTCCAATTTCTCTTGTCGATATGAAGTGCATTTGGCTCTAAAATTTAAGTTTAGTTACTCTTGTACTTGACCCCTTTGTTCTTGCTCTCAATCTATGATCAATCCATATCCATATGTCAATTCATGATTTCTATATGTTCTTAAGCATGTTAGAAAAGTTTTAAAACTAATTCGACAATTTTTCATGCTTTATACATCAAGATTCATGTATGTTAGTGCACCTATGTCATCCTGGATTCTTTGTGGAGAGAACATAGCGATCTTGTTGATTAATTACCTCCTTAACATGGTTATGTGATAGCCTACGTTAATGACGCATCCAACTATACCCCGCGTTAACTTAACCTTAACATTGTGGACTTGTAGACCACCTTATAATTAAACGTGGGCAAGACCTAGACCGCGTTAAGACTGTGTGTCCAAAAATCTTGATTTCTTGTAAACTATGTTTTAAAATCTAAGATACCCCTTTGTTAATGATTGTTAAAGTTGTAAATACACTAACATAGATTTATATGTTTATTAAATATGAATTTTAACTCTCTTAATTGTAGGTCAATGATCTTTTCATAAACCACTTGATTATCTCTAAATTCTATACATCACGTAAACCCTAAAACTATTGGTCATGATCACCATGTTGATATTATGAAATTATTTAAGCACATAAAAGTTATCTAATACAAGGATTTAATTCAAATAGTACACTTGTTCTCATATTCTATCGTTGTTTTGGATCACTGTTACTACTGTTCTGCTATTATAAAAGTCTTCTAGAACGACGAGCAATTATTTTCACATTCTTCTTGACGTTGTGAGAACCTTCGATCGAGTATTCATTCTGTCGAACTAGAACTCCCTCGTCAAGATTTCTATAAATCTCCATGAGTCTAGAAATACACCTATACAAATAGATTTATTAAATTTGTATTTCATATGTAAGCCTTTAGAGAGTACATATGACTGTAAGGAGGCAACATCCCAATTGGCCTGGGCCCAAACGTTCGGCAGTGTATCAGCGGCCCGGGCCAAGCTCCAACCATCATCTAATTATCTGAGAGCGGAGGCCCATTAATCCTGACACAGCATTGAAGCACACAATTAATTTATTCTTTCTTGATCTCGCTTACATGAATATTCAGATCAGAACTTGACCTTATTTAAAAAAAACAGTGGCATCGTACTTTAATTTAGGGGCATGATTAGGAATCGGGAACCTAGATAGGTCGATGATTCGCAGTAGCACTGTCATATAGATATCTCTATGGGTAAATTATATCGTCCAACATATAGCTCTAGTTTAGGGTGATCGCCAAGTGAGGTGGTTCTGGTTGTTCGAACTAAGATTCTAACCAGGAAAAGACCAAGCACAAACTCATCTTTGGCAGGACCATCGAACCCAGCATGAGTTACCAAGATCTCCAAACCTGAATCCATCTTACCAGTGAAATTATTAAGATTTGCCGTACCGTATCGTATTGGTGTTGTATTGACAGATCATATTGTACTAAGAAAGAAACGGGTTTCC
Source organism: Colocasia esculenta (assembly GCA_014218235.1). Classification (NCBI taxonomy): domain Eukaryota; kingdom Viridiplantae; phylum Streptophyta; class Magnoliopsida; order Alismatales; family Araceae; genus Colocasia; species Colocasia esculenta. The sequence goes on along the minus strand of CM024764.1, from coordinate 79,880,857 downwards.
AGCATGGCCGATTTGATTCCCTAATTTTTATTTATTTATTTATTATTTTTTTAAAATAAATAAATTAAAAGAATCGAAGTGTATTGCACCAATATACTCTTATTAGTACCGTACCAACAAAAAGCCGATATGTCCAGTTTAATTGGTCCAGCTAGAATACAGAGATTTCCAGTAGAATAGACAACGAGGCTAACATGATGGAGATCTTGTTCATAGGGACGCCAAGCCTTAAAACACTAAAAACCTGTTTGGTATGAAATTAAATAGGAGATAAGAGATAAGTTAATCACATCCTATGTTTAGTGTTTCAAAAAATTTGAGAATAAAATTGATTTAAATATTTTAGAGATATCCTCAAAAAATGAGAGTAAATTGGGGATAGCTCATCCACTTTTTTTGTGAGATAATTTATTCTCATTTTTTAATCTTAAAAATATCAAACAAGAAATAAATTAAGAATGTGGATAATATATCTCCAAATTAATTTATCTCTATCCCCATTTATTTTAATCCCGTACCAAACACCCCAATTTGGTAAAGAGTTGGGTTAAAAGATAATTTTAACTCGTGACTAAGTTAAGTTACCCTAAATTAACCCATATTTCACTTGTTTGCAAGAGAGTTAACTTATTTGATTATATTAAATTAACCTACTCTTCTCGGTAGTATATTGATAAGAAAAAGTGAGTTAACCTACTCTTTCATTTTTACAATGCCTAGAATATCTTTGTACCATGCCTTTTAGCACTTCCTTTTTATACTTTTATTTATGGATGTATTTTAGTACTAACATAAATATGATATTATATGTATTTTAGTGCATGGAGAATAAAGCTATTAAATTTTGAATTAGCAAATTTCTTTTTGCATTATAATCACGATAGTTATGTTTATTAAGTGATTTTATGAAAATATTTTTCACTACATAACTTATATAGGATGATTAATCGTAATTGCATCTAAGTGTAATTGACATTATAATTATGTAATTACATTTTGATAATGATTATTACATCATTTGAAAGGTAAGACAATTAAAATAGTCATTAACCATAATTATATTTACATAATTAATATTTTTGTGTTAAATATTTATTAAATTTTGGAGAACACAATTGTGTTAGTTAGTCTTTAACTGCAATTGCACATATACTTAGCAATTTTAATTGTAATTAGAATTTAACAATTATTTGTTTCACATGTTAAAAGGTTGGTTAAAATATGAAACCCACTTATATTAGAACTATATTATTACTTATATTGTTGACATCATTAGAATTATATTTAACATTTAAATTGTTGACATCAGTAAAAAAAGAGAAATGCTTTTTACCCGGCCGCCCGGGTAAAAAGCCGACGTGGAACCACCGCGCAGCCGACCTGATCGGTCGGCCGCGCGTGGGCCCCACGTGCTCGGCGTGGGGCCCACACGCAGCCGACCAATCAGGTCGGCTGCGCGGGTTCCATGTCCACCCGGTTACCCGAGCGGCCGGCAAAAAGCATTTCTCGTAAAAAAAATATTACAGAAGTACATTGCTCATTATTAGTTTAAGCACAATCTTAACATATTTGAGACATACCCACTTATCATTGTCAAAAGAAAATTATAACAACCTGACCGCACGGGAGAGGTTGAGTAATATGAGAGAGGGGATGGGTCCCACACTTTAGACTTACGGATCCCACCCTAGACCTCTCTTGACATGGAAGCCTCCCGTGCCACGGGTAGCAATCATTGCTCTTGTCAAAACTATTAGATTGCATATGTCTTCTTCTGCACCACAAATACATGTTAAGAAGTTTTTGATAGTTGGTTGTATTAAGTAGATCTTATCTCGAAGTAAGGATAAAACTACTCATCATAATCATGGGAGGGTGGACAAGATCATTCACATTATGTACAATGATGTAAGCAAATTGAAATGAAGCAATTGCTTTTGTCATGTGATGGATGTTTTTACTAATAGTCTCAGATGTATTGAAAGTGTACGCACAAATCTTTCAATGAGACGTCATGTCTAGAGGTGTCAATGAGTTGGGCCAGTCCGCAAACCCATCAGATTGACCAATCAAAAAACCTACTTGTGGAAATGGAAAATTTTATCAATTTTAAAAAAAATCTATTTTTTATCATGTTTTGCTCTTTTTCTCATGGCTGCGCATTGTAAATCTAAGTCTCGTCGAATGCTACACGAGCAAGAGTGACGTGAGATAAATCGGCAATTCGCATAGCGCGGGCGTGCCAGCCACCAGAGTGTCAACAAAGTGTTCTGCCTCCGAGAGTCGGAGGACTTTAAGTCTATTGTGCACACCGTTTGACTTCGTCAGACGAAAGTGAAGTGTCGGGTCCTGGACCAAAATCCCGTCATTGCCTAAGCGCAACGGCGTTAATTACATCCCTCTGAGAGGGAAAACTTTTTGATAATCGCCAGAATTAGAAAGCCTTGTGGTCTTGAAACGGAGACATCCGATAGAGGTGCGAAACATAATTTAAATTTGAGCTGAAGTACTATTAAGCAAAATAGATGTCTATTCGAAATCATTTGACCTTTTATTTAGTCAATTACCGAATCTCTTCGCCTATTTACTCATTTGTTTCTTTTATTATGGAAAAGTTCAATTTGGTCCGTTGGATCTGTTTGAGAAAGACAAGTCAAGAAATTCTCTATTTGATCATTTGTTGAAAATAATCACAATTTGGTCTTTTGTTGAAAACAATTTCAATTTAGGTCTTTTGTTCTTTACAAAGCATGAGGTGATCTTTTGTCATTTGTTGCTTAAAAAAAAAGGGTTCAATTTGATCTTTTATTTCTTTTACCATGAAAAGGTTTCAATTCGTTCTTTGGTTCTTTTGAAGTATTTAAAACGGGGTTCTGTTCGCGATTCGGCGCTGCTTGACCATTGGGTGGTCAATCGGCAGTAGAGGGCGCACTCGATCCGGCGGGGCTCATCCGATTCGGCGCGACTTGCAGACAGCCTCGATTCAGAGGGGCTCATCTGATTCGGAGTGGCTGGTTCAAGGCAGGAACAGAATCAGCGGGGCAGAACCGAATCGAGGAAGGGACCAAACCAGTAGAATGGAGTCGAATCGGCGGGATGCCACTGAGGTGATAAACAGCACCGAATTGGCGCTCACTTGAAACACCACTGAATCGATTGAACATTGATGATCTCTTTTTGGAATCTCGCGCCGATTCAACCCTCGCGAAAAAAAAAAAAATCGGCAGCATTTCCCCTTATCGTGACTGATAAGCGGAAAGCGCGGTACGCATCCACCATACGTGGAGATGGTACCAAAAGACGGAGTGTATGTCGGAGGGCGACATAGCTCCAATGGCACATGACGCTGGTCCCCAAGGCACGCCTACGGGAATCCGGATAGTGTCATGACCATGCAAACCCATGGTGTAACGTCCCGACGCGGAATATCAGAGCGGGATTACAGTTATTAAATAGTACAGAGCGAGAAATAAATGCAAACCATTGCACAATGGAATAATACCAAATAAATTCCAATTTCATTAATAATCCACCAGTCATCATTACATCAACGTATCAGAGCCAGAACTAGGGCCCAGAGTACTTTATTCAAAATCAAACTATTACATTATGACTAACTGACTCACTAACTACTACTAGATAGCACTGGTGGCTGAATGGTCACTCTTGAGCATCTCCCTCAGTCCCGTCCTCGTATCTGTGGTCGTCTCCATCCAACTCACGTGAACACATTAAATAAATACGCAAGATGAGCGAATAACGCCCAGTAGGACTTAATATCTCATGAACACAAGCATGCTTTAAATAGTTAATATCTTAAGGCAGGTTAACTAGAGAGTAAAGTCATGTAGAGCATGTCACGATAACGAGAGATCAATTGCAACTGGCACAGGGAAATTAGTACAACGAAAACGATAATAGAATGGCCATGTAACGATATAACATGTAAATTGCACAACGGTGCACTAGTAACGATCACGCTTACACTTGGAGATAGCACTTTGATTGTCATAGATTAATCTAGATAGTAAAATGACGTTGGATGCATGCCGTAACACATCCTATGATTATTTTAACTCCCATGGGCACTGGCACTTTTCGGGCGCTCCTCCCAGGACCTGATCGGGCCCTATTGCGCTAGCATTAGTCATTTCTTTTATCTTAGACAATCATACGAATGGCCAATAGAGTACCAAGAAAAGATAAGAGAGTACTAAATGAGATAGATGAGAGTGTAGAGAGAACGTGAACAGATGAGAGTAAAGAGACTGTAGATGAGATAGGGACAATTTCGTAAAACAACGTGAAACTTCGATAGTAACAGTTGCACATCACCAAGTCGGGTACCGGTAGTCTGGTAGAAGTCACAACCGCCCCTTAGCCGTGCTGTGTACACGGGTCAGGTGGTCCGGTGTGAACTCAAGACGAGAAGGAGCACTAAGGCTTGGATCGTACTGATCCCTAAGAGTTTAACGGGTTTTGGGGTACAACCAGCTCGTTGACTAAGGACGTGCGCCAAAGCCAAGAAGACTTACGGAGGTCTTGACAAGGAGTCCCTGGTCCAGTCGAGAGTATTCTCGGTGGAGAGGTGGTCCAAGTTAAGGGAAAGTGTGTAAAAACGGGTCCGTCGTGCCTCGAGTGCTCGAAGGCCGAGGGAAAACGATAACGGTAGATAAAATGCACGAGTAAAAATGGAAACAATTGTATTTAACAAAATAGGGTAATTTAATCATTTATTTCGATAATTTACCGAATACATTATTGCATAATTTATCGGGGTCAAATGGCATTTAATAATGTTGTGTGTGTGTAAGTGTAAAGAAATCTTGAGGATATGACAAGTCGTGCAAATGTCATTTTAAATAATTAGATTTATATCATTAATGCCATTTATTAATTTACTAAGTCGAATTAACTATAACATGAGTTAATCATGGCTAATTAAAGGGTATATAGCTTAAACAACATAGTATATGCACAATTTTCAATTTTGGCTGATTTCTTGAAAACGCGGCGGACCTACCCGTCGCGATTTAAGTCGCGACAGGGCGGTCGGGAGCGACACGGGACCTGGCCGGTCTGGCCCGGTCCGGGGTGAATCGCGGCGGCTCGTGCCGCCGTGTTCTTGACGCGACGTCAATGGCCGGCGCGACCCCACTGTTATTGCGTAGGGTCGCGCCGTCGCGATAACAGGTGAGTTTGCTCTTTTTCCCTTTTTTCCAGGGCGAGCCCTCTGTGATACATGGACGTTCTAAATTACATATAAAATAGCACGATGATCCAAAAAGTACGAAACTAGTTCTAAACAAAAGCAGACATGTATATCTATCAACATACACGATTAATTTGAAAATAGACAAGGTTTAGATATGCATGGATCAGGTTACTTTTTGGTGACCTAAACAGGCGCAGTCAGGGTTCAACGAATTAATTAGAGATGTACAATTGATGAAAAATTATGAAACCAGAGGCGTTTGAAAGCTAAACGAAGTAGTATTTTAGAGAATTTTATCATGACAGGACATCAAGTATGCACGAAGTTTAAAGGTAAACTTAAAGAGTCATGTACATGCAATAGACAGAGATTCAAAGATTTAATTCTCCCTCATGGGAGGTTGAAATAGAGCAAGACTAGGGGCGTTTGAAAGCTAGTGTGATATAGTATAACTGAGAATTTTATCATGGCATGGGAATAAGTACATATCGGGAATTAGAGAAAACATGAGACCTCAGTTCATGAGAACAGTAGGATTTCATGAATTAAATTCGCCCAAATGGATGCACGAAATACAATGAAACCATAGGGCTTTTGAAGAGGTACATGAAGACTACCTAGGGTAATTATTTCACGATTTTTTCTTGAGAGATTGCCTACCTTTTTCGTGAAGTAAGAAAGCCCTAGTTTGAATGACGAAAATAAGAGAACCCTTCTTGCTCCAAGCCTTCTCCTTCCTTGCTCCTTGGTCCAGATCTTCTCCTCTTCTTCTCCAAAGGTCTTAGCACGAAATTGTGAGGTGCTAGGGTCAAATGGGGGGTGTTTTGATGGCTTATAGAGTTCTAAATCACCTAAAACTCTTTCTTTCTCATCCAACTCCGAAAATTGGCATTTATCTCCCACTTTCTCTTATTTATCCACCTAATAGAGTTAAGAAGGGATCCAATTTCGTGGGTAGAGGTTTAGGATAAGTCTAGGACTCTTTTTAGGATGGGTATGGACTATTTAATAATTATTTAAACTTTTTCCTAATTATCACTTATTTTTATTCTGAATTTGGCTTAATTATTTCTCATCCCATGATGGGCTATCCCTATTTGGGCCCATTCCATTGGGTTTGGGTTATTAGAGTAACCCATTAATAATTTAGCTTAATGGATGTTGCATTAATTCCTTTTTATTCCATGTATTCTCCCTTTATTATAATTAAATCGATTTATCTCATTTATTAAATAATAAATTTTTATTTTTCTTGATTTTAAAAATCAAGGGTGCTACATCCTCCCCCTCTTAAAAAGAATTTGGTCCCCAAATTCATAGAATCGTAAGAGGAAGAATGACTTACTGAATAATTCCGGATAATTTCGTCGTAATAACGCTTCGGGCTCCCAAATGGCCTCTTCGACTTCATGGTTTCTCCATAATACCTTCACCACAGGTATAGACCGATTCTGAAGCTGTTGCATCTTCTTGTCTAAGATCTTCACTGGCCTTTCTTCATAGGTCATATCCTTGTTCAGAGTAATGTCATCATAGCTGATTACGTGCGATGGATCGTACACGTACTTCCTCAGCATTGACACATGGAACACGTTATGTACGGTAGAGAACTGGGGAGGTAGTGCTAGTCAGTACGCCACCTCGCCAACTCTATCTAATACTTCAAATGGACCTATGAATCTCGGTCTCAGCTTGCCTTTCATCCCAAACCTCTGAAATCCTCGGGTCGGGGATACTTTGAGCATCACATGATCTCCAGCTTGAAACTCTAAGTCCCTTCTTCTTTTATCAGCATAGCTCTTCTGCCTGGACTGAGCTATCTTAATTCTGTCTCTGATAATTTGTATGTCTCTGCTAGTGCTCTGCACCATGTCTGGTCCCAGCCATTGTTGTTCACCTACTTCGTTCCAGCATACTGGCGATCTGCAACTTCTGCCGTACAATGCTTCAAATGGTGCCATCTTAATGCTGGCCTGATAGCGATTGTTGTAGGCGAATTCAATTAGTGACAGTTGTTCATTCCAATATCCCTCAAAGTCTATAGCACAGGCTCGCAGCATGTCTTCCACTATCTAATTTGTCCTTTTAGTCTGTCCATCCGTCTGTGGGTGGAAAGGTGTGCTAAAGTTGAGTTTTGTGCCTAGGGCAGTCTGGAGTCCCTTCCAGAATCTAGAAGTGAACCTAGGGTCACGATCTGAGACAATGGATACTGGAACTCCATGTAGTATGGCTATCTCTTTCACATATAATGCTGCTAACACATCCACACTCCAAGTGCTCTTAATGGCAAGGAAGTGTGCGGACTTGGTTAAACGGTCCACAATAACCCAGATAGCATCTAGTCCACCACGAGTTCGGGGTAAACCCATGATGAAATCCATCCGATGCTTTCCCACTTCCATTCAGGTATGTCCAGGGGTCTAAGTACACCCGCAGGACGCCGGTGTTCTGCTTTTACCTGTTGACAAGTGAGGCAGTGCGCGGCATGCTCAGCTACCTCACGCTTCATGTTTGGCCACCAAAATGACCTCTTCATGTCTTGGTACATCTTGGTTGCACCTGGATGTATTGTGTACTTGGTTTTGTGGGCTTCATCCATCAGTTTCCTTTTCAGCTCTTCATTGTCAGGCACACATGTCCTGGCTTGGAATAATATTCTTCCATCTTCAGCGATGGAGAAGTCTGGCTTGTCAGCTATGGTCTCTCTGACTTTGACTAGAAACGGATCATTGGCTTGTTGCTCTCTGATCTTGACAAAGATGTCGGGTTGAGCTTTAAGATTAGCCACTAACATCTTATCATTCCTCTTTTCAATGTTTAGGTTCAGGTTGGCGAATTGTTCTAACAATTGCATCTCGCCCATGACTAGACAGGATATCGAAGCTACAGGCTTTCTGCTAAGTGCATCAGCTACTGCATTGCCTTTGCCTGGGTGATATTGAATGTTGAAATCAAAATCCTTCAAGTACTCCAGCCATCTCCGTTGTCGCATATTGAGCTCCTTTTGAGAAAATAAGTACTTCAAACTCTTGTGGTCGAGTAAACAATGAATTGTTCCCCATATAGGTAATGCCTCCAGATCTTGAGTGCAAATACCACAGCAGCTAGCTCTAAGTCATGGACAGGATAGTTAACCTCATGTTGCTGCCTTGATGAATAGGCTATCACTTTCTCATTCTGCATTAATACGCAGCCTAGACCGATTCCAGATGCATCAGTGTAGACTGAGAATCCCGCGCCTTCGACTGGTAATGCGAGGACAGGTGCAGATGTCAACAATTGCTTGAGTGTCTGAAAGCTCTTCTCGCACTCCTTGCTCCAGACATATGGGTTTTCCTTCCGCGTAAGACGCGTAAGAGGTACAGCTATCTTGGAGAAGTCTTTTATGAACCGTCTGTAATATCCAGCCAGTCCAAGAAAGCTTCTGATCTCGGTGACATTGGTCGGCTTTCCCAGTTCAGCACAGCTTCTACCTTGGAAGGGTCGACAGCGATACCATCCTTGGAAATGACATGGCCTAGGAACGATACCTCCTCGAGCCAGAATTCACACTTGCTCAATTTGGCGTAGAGTTGGTTGTCCCGCAAGATTTGCAGAGCGATCCTCAGATGCTCCTCGTGCTCTTCTTTGGTCTTGGAGTATATGAGAATATCATCAATGAATACCACGACGAACTTGTCGAGGTAGGGCCGGTAGATGTTGTTCATTAATTGCATAAAAGCTGCAGGAGCATTGGTTAGTCCAAAAGGCATGACTACAAATTCATAATGACCGTACCTGCTCCTGAAAGCTGTCTTGTAAATATCTGCATCTTGAATCCTCATATGATGATATCCCGATCTAAGGTCAATCTTAGAAAAATATTTAGCTCCTGATATTTGATCAAATAATTCATCGACACGCGATAGAGGGTACTTGTTCTTGATAGTGAGATTGTTCAACTGCCTGTAATCGATGCATAACCTCATAGATCCGTCCTTCTTCTTGACGAACAACACGGATGCTCCCCAAGGAGAAGTACTTGGCCTAATAAAACCTTTTTCTAGAAGTTCCATCAATTGCTCTTTCAACTCTTTCAATTCAGCAGGGGACATCCTGTAGGGTTGGCGTAAAACCAGTGCAGCTCCAGGTACAAGATCAATTGAGAAATTTACATCTCTCTCGGGTGGAATGCCTGGCAGCTCATCGGGAAACACGTCTGGATATTCTTGCACTATGTGGATGTCTGATATCTTAGTTGCTTTCTTCTCAACTACAATTGCGGCGAGAAATGCCACACAGCCCTTTCTTATCATGTTCTGTGCTTTTATAGCAGAGACGAGAGACAAGTGCCTCTTGTGTCTACCTCCTGTGAAGATCAACTTAGGGGATTCACTAAAAGAAATTTTCCCTCTTCTACAATCCACGATAGCCCCATATGTGGATAGCCAATCGGCTCCCAGAATGACATCGTAGCCCTCCATGGGCATACAGATCAAGTCAGCTCTAAGGTTAAGTTCACCAACCTTAACATCAGCTAATGGAAAATATTTATTTAATTGAGCCTTTTCTCCTAGTGGTGTTGCGGCAGATAATTCAAATGTCATAGATGCAGGTTTCTCATTTAGGGTATCAGCAAATGCTTGTGATATGAACGAATGCATTGTGCCAGTATCGAACAAAACAAATGCTGAATGAGAAAAGACTGGTAGTGTACCTTCCACCACGCCACCTTCCTCGGTGGTCTCTACCTCTTGCAGGGCTTGAAGTCTGCCTGGCTTCTTTGGTCCCGCATGACGCTTCTCATTTTCTTTCAGTAACGGGCATTCAGGGATCCGATGCTCTCGGCTCCCACAGCGAAGGCATGCACCTGCCTTCCTCCAGCATTCTTCTGTCGTGTGACCAAGCTTGTCACAGTGTTTGCATCTGGGCTTATTGTTCGGAGCAGTAGTAGTGGGGACTTTGGGCTTCCGCTCCTGGCTTGGCCCGTCAGTGATACTTAGTGGCATTTTCTTGCCATTAGTAGGATTGCTCAATACTCCAGAAGTTTGCTCTTTCCTGAACATTCTACCCTTGATGCGCTCTGTGAGTTCAGTCGCATCTTCCAGGCATTGTGCTCTCCTGACCATCTTGGGTAGGTCTGAATATCAAATGGTGCTAGCTGTGTAATATATGCGGGTCTAAGCCCGTTGAGGAATCTCTTTGCCTTCATCCTCTAGGTACTAACCAGATGATTGGCGTAGCGAGCCAATCGAGAGAACTGTGCCTCATATTCAGCAACCGTCAGGTTTCTCTGTTTCAGAGCGGCGAACTCGGCGGCTTTCCTTTATTGAATTCTTTCTGAAAAATATTTGGAGTTGAATTGCTCCTTAAACTCATTCCATGTAAACTGAGCATCTGCCCGTGTGGCCTCAATGGACTCCCACCACGCACGGGCGTCCCTTTCAAGCTGGAATGTGGCAAGTAAAAGCTTATCTCCATCCGCGCATTGCATAACGCGGAATATATGCTCAGTCTCCTTGAGCCAGTTCTCGGCCTCATCAGGGTCTGTAGTACCGCTGAATCGAGGCGGGTTCAGGTTGCGGAAGTTCCGGTGCAATTCACCAGCTCCTCGGTTGCTGTTGTTGTTGTTGTTGTTGGCTTCGGCAGTCTGAAGTAAAGCTTGGGTAAGCTGTTGAATCGTGTGTTGCATATCACGGAGTTGAGCACGCTCTGCTGCCATTGTTGATGTTAAGTTCCTTCAAAAGAGAATTTAAAATGTAAGTCGTTGGGTTTGCACTAAGTTTGTGCGTGTGTGAGTTTATTTTATCTCATTACCCACGGTTCTACCCATCTCACATAGGTACGGAATTTAGATTTTAAGTCAAGGCAGGTCAAACCTAGATCATCCTATACTTAAGAATAACCTAGGCTATGATACCACAAAACTGTAACGCCCCGACGCGGAATATCGGAGCGGGATTACAGTTATTAAATAGTACAGAGCGAGAAATAAATGCAAACCATTGCACAATGGAATAATACCAAATAAACTCCAATTTCATTAATAATCCACCAGTCATCATTACATCAACGTATCAGAGCCAGAACTAGGGCCCAGAGTACTTTATTCAAAATCAAACTATTACATTATGACTAACTGACTCACTAACTACTACTAGATAGCACTGGTGGTTGAATGGTCACTCTTGAGCATCTCCCTCAATCCCGTCCTCGTATGTGTGGTCGTCTCCATCTAACTCACCTGAACACATTAAATAAATACACAAGATGAGCGAATAACGCCTAGTAGGACTTAATATCTCATGAACACAAGCATGCTTTAAATAGTTAATATCTTAAAGGCAGGTTAACTAGAGAGTAAAGTCATGTAGAGCATGTCACGATAACGAGAGAACAATTGCAACTGGCACAGGGAAATTAGTACAACGAAATGATAATAGAATGGTCATGTAACGATATAACATGTAAATTGCACAACGGTGCACTAGTAACGATCACGCTTGCACTTGGAGATAGCACTTTGATTGTCATAGATTAATCTAGATACTAAAATGGCGCTGGATGCATGCCGTAACACATCCTATGATCATTTTAACTCCCATGGGCACTGGCACTTTTCGGGCGCTCCTCCCAGGACTTGATCGGGCCATATTGCGCTGGCATTAGTCATTTCTTTTATCTTAGACAATCACACGAATGGCCAATAGAGTACCAAGAAAAGATAAGAGAGTACTAGATGAGATAGATGAGAGTGTAGAGAGAACGTGAACAGATGAGAGTAAAGAGACTGTAGATGAGATAGGGACAATTTCGTAAAACAACGTGAAACTCCGATAGTAACAGTTGCACAGCACCAGGTTGGGTACCGGCAGTCTGGTAGAAGTCACAACCGCCCCTTAGCCGTGCTGTGTACACGGGTCAGGTGGTCCGGTGTGAACTCAAGACAAGAAGGAGCACTAAGGCTTGGATCGTACTGATCCCTAAGAGTGTAACGGGTTTTGGGGTACAACCAGCTCGTTGACTAAGGACGTGCGCCAAAGCCAAGAAGACTTACGGAGGTCTTGACAAGGAGTCCCTGGTCCAGTCGAGAGTATTCTCGGTGGAGAGATGATCCAAGTCAAGGGAAAGTGTATAAAAACGGGTCCGTCGTGCCTCGAGTGCTCGAAGGCCGAGGGAAAACGATAACGGTAGATAAAATGCACGAGTAAAAATGGAAACAATTGTATTTAACAAAATAGGGTAATTTAATCATTTATTTCGATAATTTACCGAATACATTATTGCATAATTTATCGGGGTCAAATGGCATTTAATAATGTTGTGTGTGTGTAAGTGTAAAGAAATCTTGAGGATATGACAAGTCGTACAAATGTCATTTTAAATAATTAGATTTATATCATTAATGCCATTTATTAATTTACCAAGTCGAATTAACTATAACATGAGTTAATCATGGCTAATTAAAGGGTATATAGCTTAAACAACATGGTATATGCACAATTTTCAATTTTGGCTGATTTCTTGAAAACGCGGCGGACCTACCCGTCGTGATTTAAGTCGCGACAGGGCGGTCGGGCGCGACACGGGGCCTGGCCGGTCTGGCCCGGTCCGGGGTGAATCGCGGAGGATCGTGCCGCCGCATTCTTGACGCGACGTCAATGGCCGGCGCGACCCCACTGTTATCGCGGCGGGTCGCGCCGTCGCGATAACAGGTGAGTTTGCTCTTTTTCCCTTTTTCCCAGGGCGAGCCATCTGTGATATATAGACGTTCTAAATTACATATAAAATAGCACGATGATCCAAAAAGTACGAAACTAGTTCTAAACAAAAGCCGACATGTATATCTATCAACATACACGATTAATTTGAAAATAGACAAGGTTTAGATATGCATGGATCAGGTTATTTTTTGGTGACCTAAACAGGCGCAGTCAGGGTTCAACGAATTAATTAAATATGTACTCTTGATGAAAAATTATGAAACTAGCGGCGTTTGAAAGCTAGCACAAAGTAGTATTTTAGAGAATGTTATCATGACAGGACATCAAGTATGCACGAAGTTTAAAGGTAAACTTGAAGAGTCAGGTACATGCAATAAACAGAGATTCAAAGATTTAATTCTCCCTCATGGGAGGTCAAAATAGAGCAAGACCAGCGGCGTTTGAAAGCTAGTATGATGTAGTATAACTGAGAATTTTATCATGACATGGGAACAAGTACATATCGGGAATTAGAGAAAACATGAGACCTCAATTCATGAGAATAGTAGGATTTCACGAATTAAATTCGCTCAAATGGATGAACGAAATACAACGAAACCATAGGGCTTTTGAAGAGGTACATGAAGACTACCTAGGGTAATTTTTTCACGATTTTTTCTTGAGAGATTGCCTACCTTTTTCGTGAAGTAAGAAAGCCCTAGTTTGAATGACGAAAATAAGAGAACCCTTCTTGCTCCAAGCCTTCTCCTTCCTTGCTCCTTGGTCCAGATCTTCTCCTCTTCTTCTCCAAAGGTCTTAGCATGAAATTGTGGGGTGCTAGGGTCAAATGGGGGGTGTTTTGATGGCTTATAGAGTTCTAAATCACCTAAAACTCTTTCTTTCTCATCCAACTCCGAAAATTGGCATTTATCTCCCACTTTCTCTTATTTATCCACCTAATAGAGTTGGGAAGGGATCTAATTTCGTGGGTAGAGGTTTAGGATAAGTCTAGGACTCTTTTTAGGATGGGTATGGACTATTTAATAATTATTTAAACCTTTTCCTAATTATCACTTATTTTTATTCCGAATTTGACTTAATTATTTCTCATCCCATGATGGGCTATCCCTATTTGGGCCCATTCCATTGGGTTTGAGTTATTAGAGTAACCCATTAATAATTTAGCTTAATGGATGTTGCATTAATTCCCTTTTATTCCATGTATTCTCCCTTTATTATAATTAAATCGATTTATCTCATTTATTAAATAATAAATTTTTATTTTCTTGATTTTAAAAATCAAGGGTGCTACACACGGGGCGGATGAACAATGTGTGAACTCACCCGTCCGGACATAGACATTGTATTGTCCAACTCGGGGGTACGGGTGAGTCTCACATCAATGTATTAGGCTCTTACTTGGTCAGCACCATATTGAGCAATGACTCTTCTCATATGGCCCTACCAAGGGTAGTCATTGGCCGCTGAATCGGCGCACCCTTCCCTAGACCTGCAAACCACCAGGACTGGTTCTGAGCTAGCCAAATTGGCGCAGGGACTTCCTGCCCAAACAGTGACAAGCATCCTTTTTTTTTTACACCAACCATGCTCACAGCAGTGGACCATTTCTGGGCCTAAGATGGGTTTTTTGGCTTATTTACATGAATGGGCTAAGCAAGAAGGCATGAACATCACTTGTTCAACCTCTTGGCTAGCGTAGGGGGCATGCATCAACCCAAAGGGGGCTCTTGTTGGGGCTGTTTGAACAGTGATAAAACACTCTTTTGAAGGGCTAAAACAGTGGGAGAAATCGCCTATTGGAGGGAGAAAGGGGCAATGTACACGTGCATTGAATGAGATATGGGGTTCTATACCCCCATGACCTCATTTATTGAGGTATGGAGGGCATAAAGACTCCATATATGACCTGTTAGGATGGGGAGGCACACCATGCAACAGGTGACCTCTCCTCATCCCGAGGTCTCTTACCCATATAAAAAAAAAAACTTGTAGAAAAACTTGCATGAAAGGAGGAACATGCTATGCATTAAATGCAAGGTAATGAGCCATCACATTAGGAAGAGATGGGGGGAAGCATACAAAAGAATGTTCTCTTGCTAAAGAGGGGAGATGGTACAAAGACTTCAAAGAAAACAAAGGAGAGGGAAAACCCCAACGTGCCACCTCCTCTCCTCTCTCTTCTCTTGATCGGACAAGACAAAGCAGAGAAGAAAAGAAAACAAATGGAGGAGAAGAGGGGAGGGCTCTCTCTCTCTCTCCCTCTCTTGCTCTCCTCACCTTTTTTTTCTTGGTTTTCTCTTGCTCTTTTCTGCAGGGCCTTCATGGGAAGGGGCTTCTTGGAATCGAAAAAACGCAGAGCTCCCTCCCCTTTGCTGCTTGCTTGTTGGAGAAGACAACCCACCCAGCCTCTTCTTCTTTCCCTTCTCACGCTATGCCTTTTTTTTCTCTTCAAGTCTTAAAAAAAACCCCCCCCCCCCCCAAAAATGCCACAAGCAATTCCCTCTGCCCCATCTGCGCAGCAAGCTACTTTTTACAATCTTTGGAACCCCCTTTTGGGAGGTGTTCCATTCCCTTATTCTCACCTCCCTTCATGGGATGAGATAAGGTTGTTCCCTCATGGGCCTTTGAGTGCCTCATTGTTGGGCTTTTCTTTTAATTTCTGCTCACCTAACAAAGGGCATGTGGGATGGGCCACAAAAGGGCTTGGAGGATGGGCCGGCCCATTAATAAATTTGAGGTGTCCACACTACTTGAAGTCCAAAATTTCAACCCAAACTTGTAAAATGGCTCACAAATTAGGTCCATTTCTAGTTAGGTTTGGACGGGTTGGCCCATCGGACCAACGTGCTAGAGTTTCTACTTTTGTTTGGGAGTCCATGGCGGTCACAGCCTGCTAGAGTTTCTTTCTTTTTTTTTCTCGTTGGAAACATAAGTTTTATACCCCACTACCCATTGTCTCATGGCATCTTTAATTTTCATAACTTTATTTGTTTCTTAAATTTAATTATTTATCTCATTTGTTGATGAAGATAAATAAACTTTATGAAAACATAGTGTGAAAATAATTAAAAGCGATTAGGATGAGGTCAATATACTGTTTAGAGAAATCAGTCACATCTTAAATAAGAAGAAAATCTGTACGTCCAAGATAGATTTCTCTTACAGGATAATTACGTACAAAGTTGAAGGGTCGATTTCTTGAGACGAAGACAAGGATACATATATTCTCGGCCTTCAAAAGAGAAGAATAACTCTTCTGAGAAAAAGAAGAGAATTAAGGACGCATGCCCTTCAACTCCTCCATCCATGGTCATAGATTATTTGAATCCTTCGCTGAAACGTCTTTGAAGATTCTATGACGAAGACGGTGGTCACCATTATATTACCCAAACACCGATTAGAAATTAAAAAACGTGTTTTTGTTTCCTTTTTTTTACATGTTCTGACGCGCTACTCACGGGTAGGGAGATGACTGATGGGCTTGCACAGGTTGGGATAGTTTAGGCCCACTGTACTTGGGCTGGGCTGGGCTGGGCTGGGCCAGGCAATGCTGCTCACGGGTCAAGGCAGGCTTGGGGTTGGGCCAATCCAAGTTCGGCTCATTGACAGTCCTAGTCACGTTCATTGCATATAAGAACATCTGAAATTGTTGTCTTTGTGTAATACAATTGTGGTACTATCTACTTTAAAAAAAAAAGTTACTTTATCTCTATGGCATAGCAAGAATTCTGATAAGAGCTCTCTCCATCAATATGTCCCTTAATTTAATGAACATTGCGAGGTGGAGTCTAAACATATTATAACAATGAAAGACATTGATTATTTGCAGCAGTAATAACAAACAAATTAAGGTCACATGCTGCTTTGGTGGCATTGACTATTTGCAGCTATAATACATTTTCTCATATACACATCGAAAGACCATTGATATGTATATCAAAATATCCATCGCCACTTAATTTTTGTGAGAAAATTAATACAATTTCCAAATCAATGAAGGCTTTCGTAAATTTTGTACATTATTTTAATTATTAATTTTTTACCAGAAAAACGAACATCATCTCCCCTATTTTTCCCGTGTTTAGATTTTATTCTACCTGTCATGAACAACACATCATTAAAATTAACTAGGTGGATGATAAACAGATCAGCATTTATGTTATTTCTTTCTTTAAGACATCATTTCCTGGGATTTTTTTTTAATGGAACGTATAAATTTGACCAGATTTTCTGATCGGTAACTAATGGTCCCACGACAATTTGCAGACATCTGCAACTGACATAACTAGCTTGTGATCACCAATCTCTGCGTCAGAGATAGAAACATAAACATTTCAGGAATCAAACTCCGCTTCAAGTTGATTTTAAGAGCTTGTTATGCTTTTATAACATTCGTTGAGTTTGTTGTCATTTGGATAAATTGAACCACAATGAATTGAAAACGGTAACAAATGTTACGTACCTTCCTGATCATGAACTTTGTTTGATTCCTGTCTGTAAGACATTTAGATCATATGATCTCCGGACACCCTATGCATGTCTTATTTGTGATTCTTGTTATCTTAACACCATGCTTGGTCGTCTGGTGATTAGTTCTCCACTTACCGTTTGAAAACGTTCACCAAAAATAGAAAATTGACGAAAGTCGATTTTCGCCCACAGTCACATCATGGACGCGATCTCACGTCATTTCATAGGTGAGGGTGACGAGAGGTCTCATCGTCTGTGCTCTATCTGTGAAAGATAAAAAAAATACATCAGTCTCTCTATCTTCGTCGTGCCCCGAATCTGTAAAAGTGGAAAAAAATTAGCTTTTTGACAGAGCAGAGAGAAGGAAGTTTCTCTCTGTCTCTTTCTTGCGCTCAAAATCCACCGCGCATGAAAGTCAACGGCGTCGGAGAACTTTTGGAAACACGATTATTTTTTCAGTGAATTTACAAGTCAAAATCGTCTCCAACTTATGTTCCAAACACGGCCAAAGATAAATTCGAGTAAGTTTAAATATCAAGAGAAATAATAAGAAATTTCTAAAGATATTATAATAGATTAATTTTTCAAAAAAAAAAAACATATGTCACTGTTTTTGAGGGAATTAAATACCATATATCGATGAGAAACCAAAAAAAAAGTTGCGCCACTAGCATCGAATAAATTGTTCTAAATATTTAGCCATAGAAGTTGATCCTTTGAAGAGTAAAGCCTTTCACCGTCCAATACAGAGCAGTACTTCAAAGCTACATCTAAGCTTTTACCCCAAATGGCGACCTCATATGACTGATCATCCTGTCAATGATGGACTAGTATGCCAGGCCAGCCATTGAGATGTGAAATCAGGGCAGGGTTCAAACAATTGGAACCCATTTGATTAAATAACAAGACATTAAAATAGACCAGGTAACGTGGATGTGATTGGAGCCTATACCCTAACGTTAAAAGTGTAATAAACTGAACTAAGAGCATCCCATCAGGTGAAGTTATATAGTGACAGTAATATGTATGGAATTGTTGATTTTGCGCCTCATGTTGATAGAATTACATGGGACAAATGTTATAAGGGTGGCACTGCTTTTATCCCCAGCAGGATTGTTTCTTTCAGCTGCTGGTTTCAAAGAGAGAAAAACTTGAAGGGTCAGTAGGTCACCTCTAACAATCCTATGTCTGTGCCTGTGAATTATATACATTGTTTAAGCGGTCTTGAACTGGCGTAATAAGGATCATGCCGAGATCCTTTTTAGTTTTACTACCGGTATTTGCGAACGCATCTGGTCACTCTTAACTAGAAGATCAAGAATGGGGATTCTCTTCGATCTCTAAGTATCTTGTAAGATTGAGTCCTGTCAATATAAAAGGAGGGATTCAAGTTTTATATTTAAATTCATCATGTGTAAATTTTTTTATATTTTATACAGAGATTAAAATGTAAATTTCATCCCAATCTCCTTGTACTGACTAGAGAGTACTTAGATGATTCCCATTCGAAGATCAAACGAGAAACTCTATATGCATGTTGTGAGTTATCAAAAGATGTAAAATCTCTGATGGGTGTTATTAAAATTGTGGGACTATTTTGCTCAAAATTTTAAAACGACGAATTATAAAATTGTACTTTAGTTTTATTTGTGTGACCACTTCATGTTAGTGTATTATAATTAACATGAGTCAAGAAGCTCTGTAACTAACTCGAAAATATTTGAATATACACATATCAACTGAAAGGAAGAAGAAGCAAATTTTTTTATTAAAAAAAAAAAAGACATCGACATTCACATGGTAGAATTCATGAATATACGGTGACTCCGTGTTTTTTTTTTTTTTTGTTAAAAAACCTTTTTTTAAGGGCAGATACGAGAGTACACCCTCGTCCAGTAGAAAAGAATATTTCCACTCCACCGTCACACAATCTAGAGGACTATTTTATTTCATAAAAGACTGATTATAGTCGGTTGGTTTGTCAAGTCAAACAACCACTCTATTAGTGTAGGGAAGAGACTGTCAATAATAATAATAAAAGAATTACATTCTGAAGTACAAGAAAAATCATCTAGGCAGTTGGCTTCACAATTTGCATCCTTATA
The DNA here is from genome assembly GCA_014218235.1 of Colocasia esculenta. NCBI lineage: Eukaryota > Viridiplantae > Streptophyta > Magnoliopsida > Alismatales > Araceae > Colocasia > Colocasia esculenta. Next base: position 79,861,364 of record CM024764.1, on the reverse strand, counting down.
AATATGAGAAAAATTAGAGGTAATTGGAAGCCATCCCCACGAACATAAGGCATCATTCTCCTTCCTTTTCAAGACATCAACCAGCACTTTAGAGTAAAAAAGTAAGGAAATGGACACCAACTAGTAGAGCCCTATAACCTCAGCCACAAGGCTTAAACAATCCCAATAATAGTGAGAAAAAGCCAAAATGGGTTGGCCACCGCTGTCCCGAATGATGCCTCCACCGCCTGCATGACCTGAAAACTTGCCCACCCCGTTGGTATTCAATTTGAGAGTGGGCAAGGGGGGAAGAACTTCCCAGCTGATCACCAACCTCACAGTTCCAAGACCACCATCCAAAATGGCAAATACCAATTAAGTGACCACGAAAAATCAGCCTTGAACACGATCATTATTGGAGAGTAGATTGTTGATAGTATCGAGATAGATCGAGAAAATAAAATAAAAATATCTTCAAAATATAATATCAAACGACCCCTAGCTAATAAATGAATAGAAAGTTTCACCGGGACATGTTGTGGCCGGCACTTTTGTCAAGGGAAACTCGGCATGAAATCTCGTGGAGAGCTCCATAATCCATAGATAGAGAAACATCATTACCCTCAGAAAAATGTGAATATCAAATGCAGTTCTGCACCTGATTGAACAAGAAAGCAGACAGCAAAAGCTATTGAGTCGGAGATGGACCTTAAATAACATAGCGAACAAAGAAAAACCTCTTATATATGATGTGAGCTTCTCTAGGAAATCAAAGGCTTATTATCACCCAACCACCTGTCATGCAAAAAATGATCAATATACTCGATCGCTAGCAGGCCCTTCAAATAGAGTTAAAATTTACCTGACGATCGAAGAGGCAACCTCTGAAATCCTTGGGTCTGAAATAACACGCCCCAAATAGAATCTATTATGTGGAAGACTCTCCCAAACATCTTCACCGGCCGTCCATATATCTGAGTGATAGAATGCCCAAGCCCCCATCTGAAATGAGATGGATATTGATAAAGTCTTCTCAATTATTTATGCATTGAGAAGATCTCCACTCATTTGAAATAGACTTGCATAAAGTTTCTCAAGACCTCCAAGTGTCTCCACAACCCATCTTGATTTCCACTTTGATAGGGTTTTTCAATTTTAAATCCGTCGATTTGAAGGGGAGGCATATCTGCAGCACTTTTACATATCTATGTAAAACATGACATTTAGGTAATTTCAAAGGTGGAGTCTCTTTTTAGATCTAAAAATAATAATTTACAATAAATAGATCGGATGTTAAAAAAATTAGATCAAAAAATTTAAAATTAAATCATAGACTGCTAGTTGATTTCCACTAGTAACAATAATATCCGAGAAGAAGACCTTCTCGGACCTCCCACATATAAGCAGCAATAATACCCGGTCCCGGTGAACAGGATATCCCTGGTTTGTTTTGGGCTGGGCAAACAGATAAGATAGAGACTTTTCACATCTGAAATTGTTTAAAATTTCTCCCAGTGAGCCAGCTCAGCAATAATATATAATATATATAGGGATAACCATAAAATTATAGATTTATCCTGTTCGACACCGGCGGCGGCCAGCGATTGCTTCGGCCTTGTACAAGTGATACTTTGTGTTCTGGACATCTCTTCTGTCATCTCCTAAGGCGAGCTTCATCAATCCGCCATGGCCAATCCCCACGCCGTCATGGTCCCCTGCCCCACGCCCGGCCACATCAATCCCATGCTCCACCTCGCGAAGCTCCTCCACTCCAGGGGATTCCACATTACCTTCGTCGTCACCCAGTACAACCACCAGTGCCTGCTCAGCTCCGGAGCTCCCGACCCCCTACTCGGCTTCCCCAGGGTCGATAGCTTCCGCGTCGAGACTATCCCTGACGGCCTGCCCATGTCTGGGCGGAAAGGAATGCAGTACATCGCAGACCTGGAAGCATCCCTGAGGAGTGAGTCCATCTTCCACTTGCGAGAGCTCATGGCGCGGCTGGGGCGGTCCCCGGGTGTGCCCGCCGTCACCTGCGTTGTAGGGGCCCTGATGAGCGCTGCGCTGCAGGTGGCCGACGAGCTCGGCGTCCCCAAGGTGCTGTTCTGGACGACGAGCGCCTGCGGCTTCATGGGCACCCTCCAGTGCGAGGAGCTCATCCGGAGAGGCTACGTGCCGCTTAAGGGTCTGTTTTTTGGTCGCCTCCATGGCGCTAATTAATTAATTTCCTGGTAACTAGTTACAAAGAGATTGTTCCTTTTTCTTCCCTTGTTCCGATGGTTGGAATCATGCAGACGAGAGCTGCTTGACGAATGGGTACCTGGAGACCGAGCTTGACTGGATCCCGGGGATGATCAGGGGCATTCGCCTCCGCGACATCACGCGCTTCATCCGCACCACCGACCCGGAAGACCCGATGCTGGAGTTCGAGCGGAAGGAGGCGGAGGCCGGGCATGGCGCGTGGGGTGTTGTCCTCAATACTTTCGAGGAACTAGAGGCGGATGTGTTAGCCGCGCTGCGACGGATCTTCCCGCGCGTCTACACGCTGGGACCTCTGTCGTTGCTGATGAATCGATCCGCGCACAGTCCCTCGAGGTCCATCCGCCTGAGCTTGTGGAAGGAGGACACCGAGTGCCTGGCGTGGCTCGACGGCAGGGAGACCTCCTCCGTCCTCTACGTCAACTTCGGCAGCATCACGGTCTTGACGTCACAGCAGCTGGTGGAATTTGCGCTCGGGCTGGCCAACAGCGGCCACCCCTTCTTGTGGGTCATCAGGCCCGACCTTGTGGCCGGCGAGTCGGCAACGCTGCCGGAGAGTGTCTTGGAGGAGACTGCAGGGAGGGGATTTCTCACAAGCTGGTGCCCCCAGGAAGAAGTCCTTGCGCACCCTAGTGTTGGGGGGTTCCTGACGCACGGTGGCTGGAATTCCATGCTGGAGAGTATCCTCAACGGGGTGCCGATGCTATGCTGGCCTTTCTTCGCCGAGCAGCCGACTAATTGCCGATACGCATGCAAGGAATGGGGAGTAGCCATGGAGATAGAGGGCGATGTGCAGAGGGGACAAGTTGAGGGTCTGGTAAGGGAGATGATGGGGGGTCCGAAAGGGAATGAGATGAGGAGGAACACCATCAAATGGAAGGAGAGAGCTGAGGAAGCAGCCAAGTGCAATGGGTCTTCTCACAGAAACATGGAAAGGTTTGTCCTTGACCTTGTCGGGGAGGCATCGTCGTGATGTTTCATACTTCTGAAAGCCCGGTCCCGTTGACTCAGTTGGAATACGGTCTATGCTATAATGTAATTACCTCCTGTCTATACAAATCTATGCTCAGGTAGAAATCACAGTGCTAGTTCTATTCTGAACCGTTGTTTGCATCAGTTCATTAGACAGGACCGGCCCCTGTTTCAACGTTCACTTTATTTTCTTTTGGACAAATTAAAGAAGCAAATTGCAACGAAGGTTTATGTGCGTCAGTCAGAGCAAGCGATGCGAATGGCTTTCCAGGCAGTGGGTAACTAATCCCCTTCGACACCCAAGCAAGAAGAACAGATACAAAACACCTAATCACGATGGAGGAGCATGACGCACTTGCCATCATACCAGCCAAGTGATAGCCTTTGTGCTTGGTTTCCAACCGAGCGCTGCTGCATGCTCTGCTTTGCAAATTCTTTCGTAATTCCTGAGGCAGAGAGCATGTCCAGTGAATGAAGAAGCAAGAACTTTGCCTGCGGACGCTAACCAGTCGGCTGCCTTGTTACCCTGTCTTTATCCGCGTAACCTTGACTTGGCTCAAATCGGATATCCCCAGCTGGGTTTTCTTTCTCTGTGTGTATTTTGATCTCAGCAGGTATGGTGTTGGTTTTCTTGTTGATAGCTTATGTATTGTCTGCAGATTGACCCCTTCAATCCAAACGCCCGTGATGTGATTAAATTGTAGGAAATTATGCCCGCTTTAACACATTCCAAAGATGCTGGTACTGCCTCTGCCTTCAAACTGTCACAGCTGCGCAGTGCCACTGCCCCTGCTTTTAAGCATTTTCCTTACTTATTTTTCACTGTATTGCTCCTGTTTCTTTGCTTCCATTATTTTCAGGAGACGGCCTATCATGAAGGTCTAGAATTGTGGGACATTACTATAAGAGGAGCGGGTGAATTGAGTGTCAATGGATTTTTTTTTAATAAATTAATTAAAAGTTTTTATCAGATATTTAATTTATTTTCTAATATGTAATTTATTACAGTAAATATTATCATCTATTACAGTATATGTTAAGTTCTATTATATTAAAGATCTCCTATGTTACAATTAGAGATTATTAATTAATTTACTTTTTTTTTTACTTTTTAGTAAATCACAAAAACACAATCACAAAGAAGTGAGATAGAAAAAAGAACGGCAAAACATAAAAAACAATCTAATTTTTAAAGATGTTCGACCGAACATAGCACTGTCCTATACATCTTCACTGCTACAACATTTAAGCCTAATCATTAGAAATTCTAGCAATACACACACGACTAAACATAAGATGATGATTTACCTATCCCCACACCCGCGCATACACATGCAAATGCAGAAACATTTTTAAAGAAGATTATTAATCTCTCACTCAATCTCACAATCAAATACCAAAAACTCAAGTAAGTGAGAAAGAAATTGTAAATTTGAAAAATAAATGTCAAATATGTGTCCCCCCAAGATGATCTTTAGGTTCAACACAAAGAAGAAGCTTCAAAACAATGTAGAGGTGTTACAACAAGTTCACAAATTGTGCTCCAACAAAGAGAGCGAATTTTCTAATAAGCCAGCAGTCTTCCTTCTTCCATGATGATATTTAAATACTTGTAAGACCTTCCCAGCATGATAGAACAATAGCTTGCATAACGGATATGGTCGAGATCTTTTCAAACAAAAATCCAAGATCGATACTGTAACGCCCCGACGTGGAATATCGGAGCGGGATTACAGTTATTAAATAGTACAGAGCGAGAAATAAATGCAAACCATTGCACAATGGAATAATACCAAATAAACTCCAATTTCATTGATAATCCATCAACTAATTATTACATCAACGTATCAGAGTCAAAACTAGGGCCCAGAGTACTTTATTCAAACCAAACTATTACATAATGACTAACTGACTCACTAACTCATAACTATACTAACAGACTGCTACTAGATAGCACTGGATGAAGAAAGGTCACTCTTGAGTCTCCTCATCGATCCCATCCTCGTGAGTGTGGTCATGATCTGACTCACCTGAAACACATTAAATAAATATGCAGGATGAGCGAATAACGTCCAGTAGGACTTAATATCTCATGAACACAAGTATGCTTTAAATAGTTAATGTTTTATTAACAGGCTAACTAGAGAGTAAAGTCACGTAGAGCATGTCATGATAACAAGAGAACAATAGCAACTGGCACAGGGAAAAATAGTACAACGAGAACGACAATAGAATGGCCATGTAACGTTATAACATGTAAATTGCACAACGGTGCACTAGTAACGATCACGCTTGCACTTGTAGAGATAGCACTTTGATTGTCATAGATTAATCTAGATAGTAAACTGGCACTGGATGCATGCCGTAACACATCCTTGATCATTTTAACTCCCATGGGCACTGGCACTTTTCGGGATGCTCCTCCCAGGACCTGATCGGGCCCTATTGCACTGGCATTAGTCATTTCTTTATCTTAGACAATCACAAGAATGGCCAATAGAGTACCAAGAAGAGATAAGAGAATACTAGACAAATAGACGAGAGGGTAGAGAGAACGTGAACAAATAAGAGGATATGGATATTAGATGAGATAGGGACAACTTCGTAAAACAACGTGAAATTCCGATAGTAACGGTTGCACAGCACCAGGTCGGGTGACGGCAGTCTGGTAGAAGTCACAACCGCCCCCTTAGCCGTGCCGTGTACACGGGTCAGGTGGTCCGACGTGATCCCAAGACGAGAAGGAAAAACACTAAGCATGGATCGTACTGATCCCTAGGGTGTAACGGGTTTTAGGGTACAACCAGCTCGTTGACTAAGGACGTGCGCCAAAGCCAAGAAGACTTACGGAGGTCTTGACAAGGAGTCCTTGGCCCAGTCGAGAGTATTCTCGAAGGAGAGGTGGTCCAAGTCAAGAGAAAGTGTGTAGAAACCGGGTCCGTCGTGCCTCGAGTGCTCGAAGCCGAGGGAAAACGATAACAGTATTTAAAATGCGCGTATAAAACGAAGACAATTGTATTTAATAAAATAGGGTAATTTAGTCATTTATTTCGCTAATTTACCGAATATATTATTGCATAATTTATCAGGGTCAAATGACATTTAATAATGTTATGTGCGTGTAAGTGTAAAGAAATCTTAAGGATATGACAAGTCGTGCAAATGTCATTTTAAATAATTAAATTTATATCATTAATGCCATTTATTAACGTACCAAGTCGAATTAACTATAATATGGGTTAATCATGGCTAATTAAGGGGGATAAAACTTAAACAACAGGGTATATGCACAATTTTTCAATTCTGGTCGGATTCTTGAAAACGCGGTGGACTTACCCGTCGCGATTCAAATCGCGACGGGGCGGCCGGGCGCGACAGGTGGATTGGCCGGTCTGGCCCGGTCCAGAGTGGAATCGCAGCGGCTTATGCCGCTACGTTCTTGACGCGACACCATCAGCCGGCGTGACCCCACTGATATCGCGGCGGATCGCGCCGACGCGATACCAGGTGGGATTGCCCTTTTTCCCTTTTTCCCTGGGCAAATCCTCTTTGATACATAGACGTTCTAAATTCCATATAAAATAGCACGGTGATCCAAAAAGTACGAAACTAGTTTTAAACGAAAGGAGACATATATATCTATCAACATGCATGATTAATTTGAAAATAAACAAGGTTTAGGCATGATTTGATTGGGTTACTTTTTGGTGACCCTAACATGCGCAGTCAAGGTTCAATGAATTAATTAATGATGGATACATGATGAAAAATTTCAAAACCAAGGGCCTTCAAAAGCTAACATGATGTAGTATTTAAGAGAATTTTATAATGATATGAAGTCGAGTATGCACGAGGTTCACAAGCAAACATGAAGAGTTGGGTGCATAGATCTGACAAGGATTCAAGGAATTAATTCTCCCTCATGGGAGATCTAAATAGAACGAAACTAGAGGCATTTGAAAGCTAATACAATGTAGTATATATGAGAATTTTCTCATGGCATGAGAACAAGCATATGCGGGGGTATAGAGCAAACATGAGAATTCAAGTTCATGATAATATCAGAGTTCAAGCAATTAATTCGCCCAAATGGATGAGCGAAATACAACAAAACTAGAGGGCTTTTGAAGAGATTCATGAAGTTTACTTAGGATAATTTTTACACGAATTTATCTTGAGAGATTGCCTACTTTTTTATCAAATCCAAGAAGAACCCTAAGTTAGAGAAGAAAACGGGATGAAAACTCCTTTGTCCAATCTCCCTTCTCCAAGCTCCCACGATCTCCAGCCTCTCCCCTCATCCTCCAAAGCCTCTAATGTGGTTTAGGGTTGCTAAGGATGAGTTTTAGGGTGTTTTGATTGCTAATTAGAGTCATTTCTATCTAAAACTCTTCCCTCCTATTAAAAATCTGAATTTCCATATTTATCTTCCCACTTTCTCTCATTTATCCACCTAATAAGGCTGGGAACATATCTAATTTCGTGGGTAGGGGGTTAGGGTAAGTATAGGACTCTTTTTATGATATATATGGGTTATTTAGTATTTATCTTAACCCCTTTTCATTTATTTAATTAATTAGGTACGAATTTAACCTAATTACCTCTCATCCCATGATGGGCTCTCCTCTTTTGGGCCCAATAAACCGTGTTTGGACCATTAGGGTAACCCATTTAATAATTTAACTTAATGGGTATTAGTTTAAATCCCTTCTATTTCTCTCTATTTCTATTTATTCTCCCTTTATTCAATTAAATCAATTTATCTCATTTATTTAAATAATTTTTTTTATTTTTTCTTGATTTTAAAAATCAATGTTGCTACATCCTCTCCCTCTTAAAAGAATTTGGTCCCCAAATTCATATAATCGTAAGAGGAAGAATGACTTACTGAATAATTCTGGATAATTCCGTGTTCCCACGTGGCCTCTTCAACTTCGTGATTTCTCCACAATACCTTCACCACGGGTATAGATCGATTCCGAAGCTGTTGCATCTTCTTGTCCAAGATCTTCACTAGCCTTTTTTCATAGGTCATATCCTTGTTCAGAGTAATGTCATCATAGTTGATTACGTGTGATGGATCGTACACGTACTTTCTCAGCAGTGACACATGGAACACATTGTGCACTGTTGCAAATTGGGGAGGTAGTGCTAGTCGGTACGCCACCTCGCCCACTCTATCCAATACTTCGAATGGACCTATGAATCTTGGTCTCAATTTGTCTCTCATCCCAAACCTTTGAAATCCTCTGGTCGGGGATACTTTCAGCATCACATAATCTCCGACCTGAAATTCTAAGTCTCTCCTTCTCTTATCTGCATAGCTCTTCTGCCTGGACTGAGCTACTTTAATTCTGTCTTTAATAATCTGTATATCCCTGCTTGTGCTCTGCACCATGTCTGGTCCTAGCCATTGCTGTTCTCCTACCTCGTTCCAGCATACTGGCGATCTACAGCTTTTGCCATACAGTGCTTCAAATGGTGCCATCTTGATGCTAGCTTGATAACTATTGTTGTAGGCGAATTCAATTAGTGACAACTGTTCATTCCAATATCCCTCAAAATTTATAGTGCAGGCACGCAACATGTCTGATGATTAGTCTGTCTCCATATAATTTTAATTAATTATACATTTATTTTGGTGATTAACAAAACCCTATCAAAAGTTCTCTAACACATATTCTATGAAGTCTAAGTACAGGAAATACACCAAGGACAAATAAGCCAATATTGGTAAGTATTACCCTTCTGAAACATTAATAAAGTCAAGATGATATTTCTATTAAGTCCATATCGACTTCTGTTGAAAATCACATCGATTTATTAAGAAATCGATATCACAACGATTTCTTAAGACGTCGTAACGATTCCTTAAGTCATCACAACGATTTTTTAAGACGTCGCAACGATTTTCTTGTCGTAATGATTTCTTAAGTCATCACAACGATTTATTAAGACGTCGCAACGATTTGCTCGTCGTAACGATTCCTTAAGTCATCACAACGATTTCTTAAGACGTCGCAACGATTTGCTCGTCGTAACGATTCCTTAAGTCATCACAACGATTTCTTAAGACGTCGTAACGATTTGCTTTGCGCAACGATTTCTTCAGTATTCATAACGATTCCTTTAATGAATACAACGATTTGTTTTCTATAACGATTTCTTCAGTATTCATAATGATTCCTTTAATGAATGCAACGATTTGTTTTCTATAACGATTTCTTTAGTATTCATAACGATTCCTTTAATGAATACAACGATTTGTTTTCTATAACGATTTCTTCAGTATTCATAACGATTCCTTTAATGAATACAACGATTTATTTTATATAACGATTTCTTCAGTATTCATAACGATTCCTTTAATGAATACAACGATTTGCTTTCTATAACGACTTGTTAAGTGCTCATAACGATTTCTTCAGTAAACACTGGATCATAACGATTTCATAAGTCATATAGGCATCGACTTTATGTTTTATATCGACTTGATATTTATCTTATTTCTGAAAGCGTTGAATAGTCAAAGTCTTCACATATCTATCTGAATGCTGTGCATTTAATGAAGACAGAACGCATCTCTGCATGCATGCAGATGAGATCTTTCCATTATCGTGCATACTCTGCTAACATCTTTTTAATATAGCAAAATGGAATTACTATTTTGGTGAATATTCACATCAACGTTTACTGACAACAAGAGACAGCCTAGCTGTCTACTGTTCTAGCATTTAATATATGCAGGGTTCTAAAGATATTTTGTTATACAACGTCGGACCATATAGACGCCAGAAGATCCTATCTCTTTGCGTGCACAAATGGATAAAAGTCTGTTGACTAGAAGCTTCCAAGTTTCAAACAATCTAACGTCTATCAAACAAAGAGACAACAGTTACTTCAACGACTACATTTCAAATTGGAGATATAAATACAAGATAGCAGCTCCAAAAGAAATATATAGAAGAGAAAAACTTACCATCGAATACTACAAGCATTGCAGATCTTCTGAAAGAATCCGAGAGCCAAGAATTTAATTCTAGTGTGTCTTTAGCTCTTTGCTCTCTGTGCTGTAATAGAAATCCTAAGAGAGCCAGTGTAGTTATGAGAGAGTGCCTTGTTTAGATTATTTGCTCTCAGTGCTAGTAGCTTCAGATCTTGTCTTGCTAAAGCTTGATCTAGGGGCTTGTTTTCCTGCTTATTCTTGTCTTGTGCCTGTTCCCTTCTGGTGTGAAGGAAGACCTGGTGGAATACAGGGTGTGTTCCCTTCTGGTGTGAAGGAAGACCTGGTGGAATCCAGGGTGTGTTCCCTTCGTGTGTGAAGGAAGACGTGGTGGGGATCCAGGGTGTTGTGGAAGACCTGGTGAGGATCCAGGGTGTTGTAGTTCCCTTCGTGTAAAGAAAGACTAGCTGAGCTGGGTGTTGTAGTGTCCATAAGGGGACTGTACCTTAAATAGTGGAATCCTGAGCTATTTCTCAGGGACTGGACGCAGGACTCCTAAGGATAGGAGGTCCGAACCAGAATAAACTTTGTTTGTTGTGTGATTGATTTCCTGTGTGTGCATTTGCTGTTTATTCTAACTTTCACTAACCTTCTTCGAACACCGTCCTTGTGTGAATGTTTTAAGTACAGGTACTAATCAAATAATTTTTTAAAAGACCCATTCACCCCCCATCTGGGCTCGTCAACTAGGCAACAAGTGGTATCAGAGCGAGTCTCTTCGACAAAGAAGAAGATCCAACGATCTGAAGAGTAAAGATCCATGGCAGCCCAAGGTCATTTCGAGGGTCAGTCAGTTAACCGACCACCATTGTTTGATGGAGAAGACTACACTTACTGGAAGACCAGAATGGAGTACTTTCTATAAGGTCACGACTATCAGATATGGTCAATAGTAGAAGAATGCGATCTACTAGTCACTAATGAAAAGGCTCAGTGGACAGATGATGACAGGAAAAAGATTTCATTGAATTGTAAAGCTAAAAGTATCCTATGCTGTGCCCTAAGCAAGAAAGAATTCAACAGAGTTTCAGCCTGCAAATCCGCAATGGAGATGTGGAAAAAGCTCAGAATTACTTATGAAGGCACAGAAAAGGTGAAGGAGACAAGAATTGATATTCTGGTGACTCAATATGAAAGATTCTAGATGCAATCAGGTGAGTCAATAACTCAAATATTCAGTCGATTCACAGATATTACAAATGGATTGGATGGACTGGGGAAAACCTATGAGATTAGAGACATGGTAAGGAAAATTCTTAGATCCTTACCATCCTCATAGACCCCAAAGGTCACAGCCATTGAGGAAGCTAATGATCCGAAAAGGATGTCATTGGAAAAACTCATTGGGTCCCTTATGGCCCATGAAATAAATATGGTAAGATTAGGAGAGTCCTCAAGTAGAAAGAAGCATTCAAATGCTCTTAAAGCAGAAGAAGACAGGTCAGATGAGTCATCAGCTGAAGATGAGAGCTCAAGTGATTGCGAAGATGAAGAAGCTATGCTATCAAAAAGATTGCAGCGCATTCTTGCTAAGAAGAAGAAATTCCAGTCTGGAAGAAGGCACTTCAAGAGAAATAAGGAATTCAAGAAACCAGAAGGAAAGGATCAGAAGAAGGGCGAGCCCATATGCTATGAATGCAAAAAGCCAGGACATATCAAGGCAGAATGTCCCAGACTCAAGAAGCCTGAATTCAGAAAGAAAGAAAGCTCTAAAAAATTCAGGAAGTATAAGAAGAAGGCTATGACAGCAGCATGGAGCAACAACAACGACTCAGACAGTGAGTCAAGCTCAACCAGTGATGAGGAAGAAGCCAACTTGGCCTTCATGGCAAATACCGAAGAAAAGGTAACCTCTGACTCATCCTTTGATTCTTGTAATGGTTCAGATTCCGATAATCTAGAAGAAGCCTTCAATGAATTATACAGTAAATATAGAGAAGTAACCAAACTATTAAAAGTAAGTAAGAAAAATAATGCTTGTCTAGAAAACACAAACTCAGATCTAAAATCAGAAAATGAACAATTAGAAAGCCAAATAACTGAACTTAAAAGGAGAAATGAAGTGTTATGTGAAGATCTAAAAGCTAAGAATGAACAAATAATTAAATTAGAAAAATAAGCAAGCTCAGATGAACTGAAAACTGAAACTAAAACACTAATAGACGAAAATATACAGTTATCTAGCACATTAGAAAAATTCACTAATGGTAAAAACTCCCTAATATTAAAAGGTGCTAGAAGATCAGGTAAGATGAAAAATGGATTAGGATATACACCCCCTGATAATGAAGAAGCAATAATATATCCTAAAACATACCCGACTCCAAAATTTGTACCTGAACAAGACATAACATACAAAGCAAACATTAAATATATAGAAAAAGTAACTAAACTATCATGTTGCAGTCACTGTAACAAATTAGGACATATTATAACTACATGTCCAACTAAACATAAGAAATGGATAATAAAAAGGGAAACCAGTGATACTAACCAATCAGGACCCAAAAGAACTTGGGTACCTAAAACTTAATATTTTCATTTCAGGGCAATCTTCGAGCATCCAAATGGTATCTGGACAGTGGGTGCTCAAGGCACATGTCAGGAAATCGGAAGCTATTCACTCATCTCCAAGCTGAAGAAGGAACAGTTACCTATGGAGACAATGGAAAAGGAACAATCATAAGAAATGGTTCTGTGAGCAACAAAGGGAAAACAATTATTGAGGATGTACTGTGTGTCAAGGGGTTGAAGCATAACCTCATAAGCATCAGCCAGCTTTGTGATAAAGGTCATCAAATTAAGTTCCAAGAGTCTAAGTGCAGTATCTTGAAGGATGGAGCAGTAATATTTGAAGCCAACAGAGAAAAGAACCTGTATGTGCTTTATCTTGAAGATCTCAAGGATCAAGACATTTGCTTAACAGCCAACAAAGAGCAGTCAACTGAGCTGTGGCACAGAAGACTGGGTCATTGCAGTTTGGATGGCATGAACAAGCTTATAAAGAGAGGTCTTATGGAAGGTCTTCCAAAGGTCAGCACTAAAATGAATGGCATCTGCAAACCTTGTGCAAAAGGGAAGCACATCAAGAGTTCCTTCAAGTCAAAGACTGTGGTAACCACCTCTAAACCCTTAGAACTCCTTCACATGGATTTATTTGGGCCAATGAGAACCACTAGTCTAGGAGGAAAGAATTTCGGGTTTGTTATTGTAGATGATTATTCCAGATTCACATGGGTTCCCTTCTTGGAGCATAAAGATGATACATTTGATAGCTTCATTAGTTTCAACAGAAAAATGCATAAAGACAAAAAGTTTTGCATTGTAGGAATCCGGTCAGATCATGGAGGAGAGTTCCAAAATGAAAAATTTACAAAATTCTGTGATGACCAAGGGATTGAGCATAACTTCTCAGCACCAAGGACACCACAGCAGAATGGAGTTGCTGAAAGAAAGAATAGAACCTTATTGGATATGGCTAGGACAATGTTGTCAGAATATAACTTACCAAGGTATTTTTGGGCTGAAGCAGTAAACACAGCAAGCTACATCATTAATAGAGTAATGATCAGACCAATATTGAAGAAAACCGCATATGAGTTGTTCAAAGGGAAGAAACCGAAGATCAGTCACTTCAGAACTTTTGGATGTCCATGCTTCATCCACAACAACGGCAAAAGAGACATTGGTAAGTTGGATGCCAAATCAGATGAAGGCATCTTCATGGGGTATGCTTCTAAACCCAAAGGCTATAGAGTATTTAATAAGTGAACACTATTGATAGAGCAATCTGTGCACATTATCTTTGACGAAACTAACCCTTCCTTAAGAAAGGAAGAAAACAGTGACATTGATGATGCAGATGATTTGTCCAAGAAATTAAAGAACACATCAATTGAGGATAAGGAAGATCCACCTCTGGAAGACCTACAACAAGCAGATATTGAACATGAAAATCTTCCAAAGGAATGGAGATACAAGAAGGATCACCCACCTGAGAACATCATTGGTGATCCAACTGTAGGGCTAAGAACAAGAGGTAATGTAATCCCTTGTGACTACTTAGCTTTTGTTTCTCAAATAGAGCCTAGGACAGTCAATGAAGCTCTTACCGATGAATCTTGGATTTTAGCCATGCAAGATGAACTGAATCAGTTCAAGAGAAACCAGGTATGGTCACTTGTTCCTAGACCATCAGATCATCCAGTTATTGGCACCAAATGGGTGTTCAGAAATAAATTGGATGAAATTGGTATGATCTTAAGAAACAAGGCCAGATTGGTAGCTCAAGGCTATTCCCAAGAGGAAAGCATTGATTTCGATGAAACCTATGCTTCTGTAGCTAGACTTGAGGCTATTAGAATTTTACTTGCATATGCATCTGCTCTAGATTTAAAGCTATTTCAAATGGATGTTAAATCCGCATTTTTAAATGGTTTTATTAAGGAGGAAGTGTATGTTGAACAACCTCCAGGTTTTGATGATACATAATTTCCAAATCATGTTTTTAAACTTCATAAGGCATTATATGGTTTAAAGCAAGCACCAAGAGCCTGGTATGAAAGGCTTAGCTCTTTTTTATTAAACTATGGTTTCACTAGAGGACAAGTAGATATCACTTTATTTATAAAGTCAAAAGTCAAGCACATACTAGTTGCACAGATCTATGTAGATGACATAATTTTTAGATCTACTGATGAGTCTCTTTGCAAGTACTTTGAAAAGCTCATGCAAGGAGAATTTGAAATGAGCATGATGGGGGAGTTGAACTACTTCCTTGGATTACAAATCAAGCAAGGAGGAGATGGCACCCACATCTGTCAAGCTAAATACACCAAGGAGCTCCTGAAGAAATTTGGATTCGAAAATTCCAAACCATTGTCAACACAAATGAGCACATCAACAAGAATGGACAGTGATAAAGATGGTAAGAAGGTAGATCAGAAGATCTACAGAGGTATGATAGGTTCTTTACTTTACTTAACTGCTAGCAGACCTGATATACTATTTAGTGTATGCATGTGTGCTAGATATCAAGCAGATCCTAGAGAATCTCATTTAATTAGTGTTAAAAGAATTTTCAGATACTTGTCTAGAACTCATGATCTAGGTATTTGGTATCCAAAATCATGTGAAATAAACTTAGTAGGGTACTCTGATGCTGACTATGCTGGATGCAAATTAGATAGAAAAAGTACCAGTGGTTGTTGTCAATTCCTTGCACGGTGTCTGATATCCTGGTCCTCCAAGAAGCAAAATTCAGTAGCACTCTCAACAGCTGAAGCTGAGTACGTGGCTGCTGGAAGCTGCTGTACACAACTCCTATGGATAAAGCAACAGTTTGAGGACTATGGAATGCACATCAAGTCTATCCCACTGTTGTGTGACAACACTAGTGCCATAAACCTAACCAAGAACCCAGTACAACACTCAAGAACCAAACACATTGAGGTTAGATATCATTTTATTCGTGATCATGTAGCTAATGGTAATATAGAAATTTCATTCATAGACACAAATAATCAGTTAGCAGATATCTTCACAAAAGTCTTGCCCGAAGAAAGATTTACATCTCTCAGAAGGGAATTAGGTATGTGTAAATTGTGAAAGAATTATCTGTTAAAACTGAGATAGCAAATTTCAGAGCTCAAATTATTTATTCTCCTTAAATTTAAGTAAATATCCCGTCTATCTAAGCAAAAATTCCTGTCGACTCGCCATTTTGTAAATGTTTATTCTTTCGAATTGGAGTTTTGTTGTTTTCCGCCATAAAAGCTCAACCCTTTTTTCGAAAAAGGGCTTTTATCCTTTATTTCATATTCCGCAATCTGTGTGGAAACGATTCCTCTTCCTTCTATCCCCTTAGTCCTCCTGCCTGAGGCGATAACCCATCGACTTTCCTCAGATTCGAAGCCTTCAACCTCTCCCGCCAGAAATTTCTTGAGGGGTTCTTCCTCAATCACCCTTCCTATCCTCCAGAACCTTTCCCTGATAGATTTCATGGTCTCTACAGCTGTTTTCGGCACCGTTGGGGGCTACGGAGCTGCGTTCCTCACAGCAGAGCAGGAAAGTAGGTTCGCGTCCATTAAGGCAAAGGTCTGTGGTAACAAGGCAGTGGATTTGGCAAACTTGGAGAAAAATGGCATGAGCAGTTTGGTTGAAGCTCTACAAAGGCTGAAATGGACAAAGATCGCAACCCTATCTGAAGTAAGTTATCCGGATTTGGTTAAAGCTTTTTATGTGTGCTTGAAGACTGAGGCGGATGGGACCCTGACTTCCCTGGTCAAGGGTACCCAGATCAGAATCTCTAGAGACCTTTTGGCAACTCTGTTTGACGTTTCTACCACCGGTCACAGTGGCGTCCACTCAGAGGACACTAATATCAAGGGTTTAGGGATTATTGGTCCGGAGTTTAGGTTGAAGGATGGGAAGCTGGATATTAACCAGCTTAGTGCTTTCAATAGATTGCTGCACTTCATTATTTGTCAGATTATTGTGCTTAGAAGTGCATCATTTTCAACCTGTGCCAGGGCAGACTCAGACCTGATGTACTGGGCTATCCAGAATCAGGAAATTAATACAGCTGAGTTGATAATTGAAAGGATGAAGTTTTACAGCTCTCAATTGTGGGACACCAAGAGCAAGTTGAATATCTCACTACCTTGTGCCCATCTCCTGACAAGAATTTTCCAGCACTTTGGGATTAGCACAGTTGGTGATGTGTCTGAGAAAATGAGCCAAGCCATTAGGTCCAGAAATTTGAAGAAGAGTGGATTAGCACAGTTGGTGATGTGTCTGAGAAAATGAGCCAAGCCATTAGGTCCAGAAATTTGAAGAAGAGTGGTTTTTCACTAGTTAATGGTATCTGGTCAAAGGTTGGCACAGTTGAGGGTGAAGCCATCGTTGGTGAAGCCTAAGAGGATCTAGAACCAGCACCAGCAGTAGCAGAGTCATCAGCAGTTCCAGCAGCAGTACCATCAGTAGCAGAGGAAGAAGCAAGCAGAAGAATCGAGGACATTCATCCTGAGTACATTGAGCCCTTTGGGCAATCTTCAGAGGATCCTCCTCCTTCTTCCCAAGTAGGCTCTCTACTTAGGGAGGTACTGGACTCCATTTCTCAGGGGGAGCCAGTTGCAAGTGATCCACATGAAAGGGTCATGGAAGAAGCTCCAAGCCGTCAGGAGCAAGTTTCAGCACAACTCGATTCTGTTTTGGTAGATGCTCCCATTTAGGGGGAGCAACGAAGAATTGTGGAAGAGGCTCCTATTCTGGGGGAGCAAGGTATTGAGAAGGAAGCAGCATCTCAAGGGGCACATACTGAAGATGCTCCTGTAAATGAAGGGCATAATGAAGTTCCAACAAAGGTCGAGGAGCAAGTGGAAAGGAGAAGCCTAAGCAAGAAAATTGCTCACAGAAGGCAGAAGAAAATTCTAAAGAAGGTGCACTTGAAGCCTATCTTGAAGAGATTGGATGATCAAGGTGAAGTCTCGACCTCAGTGCAGTCAGTTGTGAGTTCTGTTATTGTGCGCCAAGAATCAATGTCAAATGACATTTCTCAAATAAATAATGCCATGAAGTGGTTCAATAAGGAACTGAGCTCTATGAAGGTGATGGTGTCTGAGTTTTTGAAGGCAGTAGGACCCAAAGATCCTACTCCTCAAGAGTGTGAGCCTTCAGGGCAAAGTGAAGGTAATGCAGGGCCATCCGGGCAAATTGATATTGATCTTGTGGAGCTACCATCAGGGCCTTCAGTTGATGCTCCAGTAGGGCCATCAGGGCAAAGTATTGCAGTTCAGCCTTCTGAAAATATGCCTATTGAAGATTCTGATATCAGTCAGGGGTCTGGGCCATCTAGACCGGGAGAGGAGATTCTTATCCCAGTGGAATCTATAGCTGAAAGAGCTGAACAGGCTGTAGCTCCTGAGCCCCCTGCCTCTTCTACTCTTCCCACTACAGCCCCTCTTTCTCCACCTACCTCATCCACTGCACCTCCAGCTCCAACCACATTTAAACGACCCCGTCCAAGACCTATATCCTCTCCTCAACCATTTCCTTCTCAATCTACTTTATCTCATGTTTCTTCCACCATTGTTCCTTCTCCACCATCTTCTCCTCAGTTTCCACCAGCATCCTCTTCTGCTGGGCCCTCTTCTTCTTCTGGTCCTTCTTCCTCAGAAACCTTTGCTCTCCCTACCATAACTCCTGCCTCTATCTTCAATCCACCTACACCTCCCTCCTTTATTACCATTATTCCTAAGGGTGCCCAACTCACACAGGTGGAAATCCAGGATATCAAGGATGAATTTAAAGTAGCAATACTTCGTTCAGTCCAAGCTGTTGGGACCCATACTCACAGGACAGGCTCTTCTAGTCCTGTCTCAAAAAGAGGAGACTCACTTCCACTCATCCTGTCTTCTCTGAACATTGTTATCCTCCCCTTTGGTTTTCCCTTTCTGTCTCCAATAAGCAGAAACTTCTCTATGAAGAATATCTCCAAAAAGTAGTTTTTGCCCACATTTTTGGCCTTCCCTTCCAAAATCTTTCTGATCATCTTACCACCATCTTTCCTTACACCCATCTCTCTAAGGCTCAACAATCAAAAAATTTCTCCATAACTGAAGCCAAACCTGAAGAGCCATGGGATCGGAGCAAC
The DNA here is from genome assembly GCA_014218235.1 of Colocasia esculenta. NCBI lineage: Eukaryota > Viridiplantae > Streptophyta > Magnoliopsida > Alismatales > Araceae > Colocasia > Colocasia esculenta. Next base: position 79,842,498 of record CM024764.1, on the reverse strand, counting down.
AGAGATCTGTACAGTCAATTTCGTCGAGTTCAAGCTGTCAGATATCCACCTAGGGAAGCTCCTCTTCCTCTTTATGAATGGTTCCAGATCCATCACAAAAATCTATTTGGACCTTTCATTCAGAAAGAGATCAAGTTTATCAGGCAATATCAGATGTACAGTAACTACTTCTATGTAAATCGCCTCCCTGAATCTCAACTGGGTCAATTTCGTGCAGCTATCAGGACCCTCAATTCAAGCACAGCTCATACTGACTCCCTTCAGGTTGATTTTGCTACCTTAGTTATTCCTGATGTAGTGTTCCTTCCCCCTCTCCATGCCTTGATTATGGACTCTTCTATGGGAACACTTATTTTTGAGCGAGCTGCAAGGGTCATGGCTAGGTTATTTGTTCAAGATGGTTGTGATCTATCTTTCTCGAGATTTGTCTTCAAGCAATATCTTCAAGGGCATACCAAGGCCGATGTCCTGGCCCCCATTCTCTCTGAATGTGACAGGATGTCTCCTGCTGATTGGACGAAGCTCCATCCCTTGTCTGCTCAGCAGCTAGAAGATCTTAATGCTTCTCAGGCCAGCTCAAATCAACCTCCTTTGACTCCCGATGAATTTTTGGATGCCAACTCTCTTCACCTCATCCGGGATTCCTATCTGACCTGGGTAGAACGATACAAGGTCTTCTTACTTTAAAGAAGGAGCTTAGATCCCATCAGATTGACTATCCCCTCAAGATTGATGTCTTCCTTCGGTTTGCCAGTTTTGGGTCATTCTTATCCTACAAGATCGCCCTTGGCAGTGCTAAATATGGGGATTTCATTTCAGATCAAAGGCAACTTCATATCAAGAGGATGGTTCCCACCATGGGACCCTCCTATCAAATTGAGTTTGGAGCCTTTCAAGCTTTTTTTGAAGAGCAGGAACGCCAGGCACTCCCTGTCATCAGGAGCTTTGCCTCCCTTTTATCTCCTGCCTATTATTTACCTGTACTTCCTTAAAACTAATTAAATACATTTGGTTGAGTGCCTTTCTATCTTTTCTCTTCTTCTTTGTCTCAGTTTATCTTTTTGCTTAATGACAAAAAGGGGGAGAAACTTACTGAGCATGTATGAAATACATTTATGTCTGAAATACATTTCGCAAATATTTAGATTCTTTATTCATGCTTCCTGATAAGTTTTGTCATCACCAAAAAGGGGGAGATTGATGATCAGTCTGTCTCCATATAATTTTAATTAATTACACATTTATTTTGGTGATTAACAAAACCCTATCAAAAGTTCTCTAACACATATTCTATGAAGTCTAAGTACATGAAATACACCAAGGACAAATAAGCCAATATTGGTAAGTATTACCCTTCTGAAGCATTACCAAGTCAAGATGATATTTCTATTAAGTCCACATCGACTTCTGTTGAAAATCACATCGATTTATTAAGAAATCGATATCACAACGATTTCTTAAGATGTCGCAATGATTTGCTCGTCGTAACGATTCCTTAAGCCATCACAACGATTTCTTAAGACGTCGCAATGATTTGCTCGTCGTAACGATTCCTTAAGTCATCACAATGATTTCTTAAGACGTCGCAACGATTTGCTCGTCGTAACGATTCCTTAAGTCATCACAACGATTTCTTAAGACGTCGTAACGATTTGCTTTGCGCAACGATTTCTTCAGTATTCATAACGATTCCTTTAATGAATACAACGATTTGTTTTCTATAACGATTCCTTTAATGAATACAACGATTTGTTTTCTATAACGATTTCTTCAGTATTCATAACGATTCCTTTAATGAATACAACGATTTGTTTTCTATAACAATTTCTTCAGTATTCATAACGATTCCTTTAATGAATACAATGATTTGCTTTCTATAATGAATTGTTAAGTGCTCATAACGATTTCTTAAGTAAACACTGGATTATAACGATTTCATAAGTCATATAGGCATCGACTTTATGTTTTATATCGACTTGATATTTATCTTATTTTTAAAAGCGTTGAATAGTCAAAGTCTTCACATATCTGTCTGACTGATGTACATTTAATGACGACAAAACGCATCTCTGCATGCATGCAGATGAGATCTTTCCATTATCGTGCATACTCTGCTAACATCTTTTTAATATAGAAAAATGGAATTACTATTTTGGTGAATATTCACATCAACGTTTACTGACAACAAGAGACAGACTAGCTGTCTACTGTTCTAGCATTTAATATATGCAGGGTCCTAAAGATATTTTGTTATACAACGTCGGACCATATAGACGCCAGAAGATCCTATCTCTTTGCGTGCACAAATGGATAAAAGTCTGTTGACTAGAAGCTTCCAAGTTTCAAACAGTCTAACGTCTATCAAACAAAGAGACAACAGTTACTTCAACGACTACATTTCAAATTGGAGATATAAATACAAGATAGCAGCTCCAGAAGAAATATATAGAAGAGAAAAACTTACCATCGAATACTACAAGCATTGCAGATCTTCTGAAAGAATCCGAGAGCCAAGAATTCAATTCTAGTGTGTCTTTAGCTCTTTGCTCTCTGTGCTGTAATAGAAATCCTAAGAGAGCCAGTGTAGTTCTGAGAGAGTGCCTTGTTTAGATTATTTGCTCTCAGTGCTAGTAGCTTCAAATCTTGTCTTGCTAAAGCTTGATCTAGGGGCTTGTTTTCTTGCTTATTCTTGTCTTGTGCCTGTTCCCTTCTGGTGTGAAGGAAGACCTGGTGGAATCTAGGGTGTGTTCCCTTCTGGTGTGAAGGAAGACCTAGTGGAATCCAGGGTGTGTTCCCTTCGTGTGTGAAGGAAGACGTGGTGGGGATCCAGGGTGTTGTGTTCCCTTCTGTTGTGAAGGAAGACCTGGTGGGGATCCAGGGTATTGTAGTTCCCTTCGTATGAAGGAAGACCAGCTGAGCTGGGTGTTGTAGTGTCTATAAGAGGACTGTACCTTAAATAGTGGAATCCTGAGTTATTACTCAGGGACTGGACGTAGGACTCTTAAGGATAGGAGGTCCGAACCAGGATAAACTCTGTGTGTTGTGTGATTGATTTCCTGTGTGTGCATTTGCTGTTTATTCTAACTTTCACTAACCTTCTTCGAAGACCGTCCTTGTGTGAATGTTTTAAGTACATGTACTAATCAAATAATTTTTTAAAAGACCCATTCACCCCCCCTCTGGGCTCGTCAACTGGGCAACAATGTCTTCCACAATCTGATTTGTCCTTTCTGTCTGTCCATCCGTCTGAGGGTGGAAAGCAGTGCTGAAGTTGAGTTTAGTACCCAACGCTGTCTGAAGTCCCCTCCAGAATCTAGATGTGAATCTGGGGTCACGATCTGAGACAATGGACATAGGGACTCCATGCAATCTTACTATCTCCTTTACATACAATGCTGCCAACACATCCACACTCCAAGTGCTCTTAATGGCAAGGAAGTGTGCGGACTTGGTTAAACGGTCCACAATAACCCAGATAGCATCAAGTCCACCACGAGTTCGGGGTAAACCCATGATGAAATCCATGCCGATGCTTTCCCACTTCCATTCAGGTATGTCCAGGGGTCTAAGTACACCCGCAGGACGACAGTACTCGGCTTTCACCAGTTGACAAGTGAGGCAGTGCGTGGCATGCTCAGCCACATCACGCTTCATGTTTGGCCACCAAAATGACCTTTTCATGTCTTGGTACATCTTGGTTGCGCCTGGATGTATTGTATACTTGGTCTTGTGGGCTTCATCCATTAGTTTTCTTTTCAGCTATTCATTGTCAGGCACGCATGTCCTAGCTTGGAATAATATTCTCCCATTCTCAGCGATGGAGAAATCTGGCTTGTCAGCTATGGTCTCCCTGACTCGGACTAAAAATGGGTCATTTGCCTGATGCTCTCTGATCTCGGCAAATATGTCAGGTTGAGCTCTAAGGTTATTATCATTTCTCTGCTCAATGTTCAGATTCAGGTTGGCGAATTGTTCTAATAATTGCATCTCGCCCATGACTAGACAGGATAACGAAGCTACTGGCTTTCTATTGAGTGCATCAGCTACTGCGTTACCTTTGCCTAGGTGATATTGAATATTGAAATCAAAATCCTTCAAGTACTCCAGCCATCTCCGTTGTCGCATGTTGAGCTCCATCTGAGAAAATAAGTACTTCAAACTCTTGTGGTCGGAGTAAACAATGAATTGTTCCCCATACAGGTAATGCCTCCAAATTTTGAGTGCAAATACCACAGCAGCTAGCTCTAAGTCATGGACAGGATAATTGACTTTATGCGGCTTCAACTGCCTTGAGGAATATGCTATCACCTTCTCATTCTGCATTAGTACACATCCTAGCCCAATTCCAGATGCATCAGTGTAGACTGAGAATCATGCGCCCTCGACTGGTAACGCGAGGACAGGTGCAGATGTCAACAATTACTTCAGGGTCTGGAAACTCTTCTCGCACTCTTTGCTCCAGACATATGGGTTTTCTTTCCGCGTAAGACGCGTAAGAGGTACAACTATCTTGGAGAAGTCTTTTATGAACCGTCTGTAATATCCAGCCAGTCCAAGAAAGCTCCTAATTTCTATGACATTGGTCGGCCTTTCCCAGTTGAGCACTGCTTCTACCTTGGAAGGATCGACAGCGATACCATCCTTGGAAATGACATGGCCTAGGAACGACACCTCCTCGAGCCAGAATTCACACTTGCTCAATTTGGCATAGAGTTGGTTGTCCTGCAAGATTTGCAGAGTGATCCTCAGATGCTCCTCATGCTCTTCTTTGGTCTTGGAGTATATGAGAATATCATCAATGAAAACCACGACGAACTTGTCGAGGTATGGTCGAAAGATGTTGTTCATTAATTGCATAAAAGCTGCAGGAGCATTGGTTAGCACAAAAGGCATGACAACGAATTCATAATGACCGTACCTACTCCTGAAAGCTGTCTTGTAAATGTCTGCATCTTTAATTCTCATCTGATGATAACCCGATCTAAGGTCAATTTTAGAAAAATACTTTGCTCTTGATATTTGATCAAATAATTCATCAACACGAGGTAGAGGGTACTTGTTCTTGATAGTGAGATTATTAAGCTGCCTGTAGTCAATGCACAATCTCATAGATCCGTCCTTCTTCTTGACAAACAAGACTGGTGCTCCCCAAGGAGAAGTACTCGGCCTGATAAAAACCCTTTTCTAGAAGTTCCATCAGTTGCTCTTTCAACTCTTTCAATTCAGCAGGGGACATCCTGTAGGGTTGGTGTGAAACCGGTGCAGCTCCAGGTACGAGATCAATTGAGAAATTCACATCTCTCTCAGGTGGAATGCCAGGTAGCTCATCGGGAAACACATCAGGGTATTCTTGCACTATGTGGATGTCTGATATCTTAACTGCTTTCTTTTCAACTACGATGGCGGCAAGAAATGCCATACTCCCTTTCCTTATCATGTTTTGTGCCTTTATAGCAGAGACGAGGGACAAGTGTCTCTTGTGACTACGTCCTGTGAAGATCAGCTTAGGGAATTCACTAAAGGAAATTTTACCTCTTCTACAATCCACGATAGCCCCATACGTGGATAGCCAATCGGCTCCCAGAATGACATCGTAACCCTCCATGGGCATATAGATCAAGTCAACTCTTAGATTGAGTTCACCAATCTTAACATCAGCCAATGGATAATATTTATTCAATTGAGCCCTTTCTCCTAGTGGTGTTGTGACAGGTAATTCAAATGTCATAGATACAGGTTTCTCATTTAAGGTATCAGCAAATGCTTGTGATATAAATGAATGTGTTGCGCCAGTATCAAACAAAACAAATGCTGATTGAGAAAAGACTGGTAGTGTACCTTCCACCACTCCACCTTCCCCGGTGGTGTCCACTTCTTGCAACGCCTGCAGTCGACTGGGCTTCTTCTGTCCCATAGGACACTTTTCATTTTCTTTTAACAGAGGGCATTCCTGAATGCGGTGATCACAACTCCCACAGCGAAGACATGCACCTGCCTTCCTCCAACATTCTTCTGTCGTGTGACCCAGCTTGTCATAATGTTTGCATCTTGACTTGTTGGTTGGGGCAGTAGTAGTGGGGACTTTGGGCTTTCTCTCCTGGCTTGAGCCGTCAGTAATACTTAACGGCCTTTTCTTGCCGTAGGCAGGCTTTCTTGGTGCTCCAGAAGTCAGTTCCTTCTTTACCATTCTACCCTTGATGCGATCAGTGAGATCGGTTGCATCCTCGAGTAGTTGTGCTTTCCTGACCATCTCTGGGTAGGTCTGAATGTCCATAGGTGCCAATTGGGTGATGTATGCAGGCCTGAGCCCATTAAGAAACCTTTTCGCCTTCATCTTCTTTGTGCTCACCAGATGATTGGCATAGTGTGCCAATCGGGAGAACTAAGCTTCATACTCAGCAACAGTCAGGTTCCTTTGCTTCAAAGCGGCAAACTCAGATGCTTTCCTCTCTTGGACCCTCTCTGAGAAGTACTTGGAGTTGAAATGCTCCTTGAACTCCTCCCAGGTAAATTGCGCATCCTCTCTGGTTGCCTCAACGGACTCCCACCATACACGGGCATCCCGTTCTAACTAGAACGTAGCTAGCAGTATCTTGTCCCCATCCACGCATTGCATGATGCGGAAGATACGCTCAATCTCCTTGAGCCAGTTCTCGGCCTCATCAGGGTCTGTGGTACCACTGAATCGAGGCGGATTCAGGTTGCGGAAATTTCTATGTAAATCACCAGCTCCTCGGTTGTTGTTATTATTGTTGTTGGCTCCAGCAGCCTGAAGTAAAGCTTGAGTAAGCTGATGGATAGTCTGCTGCATATCACGGAGTTGAGCATGCTCCGCTGCCATTGTTGATGTTTAAGTTCCTTCAAAAGAGAATTTTAAATGTAAGTTATTGAATTTGCACTAAGTTTGTGCGTGTGTGCGTTTATTTTATCTCATTACCCAAGGTTCTACCCATCTCACATAGGTATAGAGTTAGACTCTAAGTCAAGTCAAGTCAAACCTAGATCATCCTATACTTAAGAATAACCTAAGCTCTGATACCACAAAACTGTAACGCCCTGACGCAGAATATCGGAGCTAGATTACAGTTATTAAATAGTACAGAGCGAGAAATAAATGCAAACCATTGCACAATGGAATAATACCAAATAAACTCCAATTTCATTGATAATCCATCAATTAATTATTACATCAACGTATCAGAGCCAAAACTAGGGCCTAGAGTACTTTATTCAAACCAAACTATTACATAATGACTAACTGACTCACTAACTCATAACTATACTAACAAACTGCTACTAGATAGCACTGGATGCAGAAAGGTCACTCCTGAGTCTCCTCATCGGTCCCATCCTCGTGAGTGTGGTCATGATCCGACTCACCTGAAACACATTAAATAAATATGCAGGATGAGCAAATAACGGCCAGTAGGACTTAATATCTCATGAACACAAGCATGCTTTAAATAGTTAATGTTTTATTGACAGGCTAACTAGAGAGTAAAGTCACGTAGAGCATGTCATGATAACAAGAGAACAATAGCAACTGGCACAGGGAAAAATAGTACAACGAGAACGACAATAGAATGGCCATCTAACATTATAACATGTAAATTGCACAACGGTGCACTAGTAACGATCACGCTTGCACTTGTAGAGATAGTACTTTGATTGTCATAGATTAATCTAGATAGTAAACTGGCACTGGATGCATGTCGTAACACATCCTTGATCATTTTAACTCCCATGGGCACTGGCACTTTTCGAGATGCTCCTCCCAAGACCTGATCGGGCCCTATTGCACTGGCATTAGTCATTTCTTTATCTTAGACAATCACAAGAATGGCCAATAGAGTACCAAGAAGAGATAAGAGAGTACTAGACGAATAGACGAGAGGTTAGAGAGAACGTGAACAGATAGGAGGATATGGATATTAGATGAGATAGGGACAACTTCGTAAAACAACGTGAAATTTTGATAGTAACGGTTGCACAGCACCAGGTCGGGTGCCAGCAGTCTGGTAGAAGTCACAACTGCCCCCTTAGCCGTACCGTGTACATGCGTCAGGTGGTCCGGCATGATCCCAAGACGAGAAGGAAAAACACTAAGGCATGGATCGTAATGATCCCTAGGGTGTAACGGGTTTTAGGGTACAACCAGCTCATTGACTAAGGACGTGCGCCAAAGCCAAGAAGACTTACAAAGGTCTTGACAAGGAGTCCCTGGCCCAGTCAAGAGTATTCCCGAATGAGAGGTGGTCCAAGTCAAGAGAAAGTGTGTAGAAACCGGGTCCGTCGTGCCTCAAGTGCTCAAAGCCGAGGGAAAACGATAACGATAATTAAAATACGCGTATAAAACGAAGACAAATGTATTTAATAAAATAGGGTAATTTAGTCATTTATTTCGCTAATTTATCGAATATAATATTGCATAATTTATCAGGGTCAAATGGCATTTACTAATGTTATGTGTGTGTAAGTGTAAAGAAATCTTGAGGATATGACAAGTCGTGTAAATGTCATTTTAAATAATTAAATTTATATCGTTAATTCTATTTATTAACGTACCAAGTCGAATTAACAATAACATGGGTTAATCATGGCTAATTAAGGGGTATAAAGCTTAAACAACAGGGCATATGCACAATTTTTCAATTCTGGTCGGATTCTTGAAAACGTAGTGGACTTACCCGTCGCGATTCAAATCGCGACGGGGCGGCCGGGCGCGACAGGTGGACTGGCCGGTCTGGCCCGGTCTGGAGTGGAATTGTGGCGGCTTATGCCACCGCGTTCTTGACGCAACGCCATCAGCCGGCGTGATCCCACTGATATCGCGGCGGATCGCGTCGACGTTATACCAGGTGGGATTGCCCTTTTTCTCTTTTTCCCAGGGCGAATCCTCTTTGATACATAGATGTTCTAAATTTCATATAAAATAGCACAGTGATCCAAAAAACACGAAATCAGTTTTAAACGAAAGTAGACATATAGATCTATCAACATACATGATTAATTTAAAAATAAACAAGGTTTAGACATGATTTGATCGGGTTACTTTTCGGTGACCTAAACATGCGCAGTCAAGGTTCAATGAATTAATTAACGATGGATACATGATGAAAATTTTCGAAACTAGAGGCGTTCGTAAAATAACATGATGTAGTATTTAAGAGAATTTTCTAATGATATGAAGCTGAGTATGCACGAGGTTCACAAGAAAACATGAAGGGTCGGGTGCATGGATTTGACAAGGATTCAAAGAATTAATTCTCCCTCATGGGAGATTGAAATAGAACAAAACTAGATGTGTTTGAAAGCTAATACAATGTAGTATAAATGAGAATTTTCTCATGGTATGAGAACAAGCACATGCGGGGGTATAGAGCAAACATGAGAATTCGAGTTCATGATAACAGCAGAGTTCAAGCAATTAATTCGCTCAAATGGATGAGCGAATGACAACGAAACTAGAGGGCTTTTGAAGAGGTTCTTGAAGTCTACCTAGGGTAATTTTTACACGAATTTAGCTTGAGAGATTTCCTACTTTTTTGTCGAATCCAAGAAGAACCCTAAGTTGGAGACGAAAACGGGATGAAAACTCCTTTGTCCAAGCTCCCTTCTCCAAGCTCCCACGATCTCCAGCCTCTCCTCTCGTCCTCCAAAGGCTCTACTACAGTTTAGGGTTGCTAGGGATGAGTTTTAGGGTGTTTTGATTGCTAATTAGAGTCCTTTCTATCTAAAACTCTTCCCTCCTATTAAAAATCCGAATTTCCATATTTATCTTCCCACTTTCTCTCATTTATCCACATAATAAGGCTGGGAACAAATCTAATTTCATGGGTAGGGGGTTAGGGTAAGTATAGGACTCCTTTTTAGGATATATATGGGTTATTTAGTATTTATCTTAACCCCTTTTCATTTATTTAATTAATTAGGTACGAATTTAACCTAATTACCTCTCATCCCATGATGGGCTCTCCTCTTTTGGCCCAATAAACTGTGTTTGGACCATTAGGGTAATCCATTTAATAATTTAACTTAATGGGTATTAGTTTATATCCCTTCTATTTCTCTCTATTTCTATTTATTCTCCTTGTATTCAATTAAATCAATTTATCTCATTTATTTAAATAAAATTTTTTATTTTTTCTTGATTTTAAAATCAAGGTTACTACAGATACACTTAAAACCTTCTTAATTTTATTCAAATAGCAAGTTCACGTCGAGTGTCAACACTTTCGCTACACCTTTAACAATGTGAAGCTACCAACTTGAGAACGATGGAACTTCCACCATCATCATCATCATTAGAGTCTTGTCTCATTATTTAGGGTCAGCTACATGAATCAGTTTCTGCCAAAGATTTCTATCAAGTATTATATTCGTATTTAAACCTAAGAAGTCAAAGTCCTTTATAATAATATTGCACAATCTCATTTTAGGCTTTCTCCTAGCTCTTTTATCGGCATCTACTAAGATTTGATCACATCTTTTAACTAGGGCCGAGTTAGGGTGATAGCGCACATGTCCAAACCACTTGAATCTATTTTCTCTCATTTTCTTATCAATTGGAGCTATCCCCAAGTCCTTACGGAAGCATGCATTCTTAATTTTATCTTGCTTAGTCTTACCATACATCTATCTCATCATCTTCAACTTTGCTACACATATTTTCTTTATATGTTCCTTTCGCACCGGGAACACTCAGTACCATATGACAAAGCAACTCTCACAGTCGTTCTCTAAAACTTTCCTTTAAATTTTACAAGTATACAATAACTAATGCAGAGGACTTCTGACACTCTTCTCCATTTTAACCAGTTTGTCTTAATCATGTATGCAACATCATCATAAATATCTACATTCTCTTGGATGATAGAACTTAAGTATCAAAAGTTACTATACTCTTAGAAATATTTTGTCCATCTAGAACTAGGGTTGTCAATGGATCGGGCTGGGCCAAGTAGGGCCCAGCCCAAGACCGACACTATCTTTTCTAGGCCCAAGCCCGACCCAAGCCCAAGTGGCATCAAGTCGAGCAGGACCGGACCCAACTAATCCACCAAATTATAAAACCCGACTTCAGTCCGAAAAACTCTAGGCTCTTGAACCTTTATAGAGGCCCCCCCCTTCCAACTCTTACCCTCTCTTCCCCATTTTCTCTCACTTGAACTCCATCCTCTCCTCTTCTTCCTCCCCTTCCAACGGCCAATGATGAGTGGTGAACGAGGATGACAACAACATGATTCTTGGCCTTGAGTGATGATGGTGGTAGACAAGGTGGTGATGGCAAGGAGAAGGTGGCCAACCTACAAAAAATCTAGTGGGTCTAGATCTTTGATTTGGAGGTAGGGTGACTTTCCTTCACTTTCTAAGTTTGGATTTTTGAGGTATTTCATATTAGAAGCATGTTTACTAGAAAGATCTTGTTGTGTTTTCATACTTTGGGAGAATCTCCATGTTAAGGGTGAAGAGTGAGCTCCATTTCTCCGTGATTCTTAGCAATGCTTGTTTATAGATACTTGTGGATGAATATGGGGTTGTTTCCCCCCTCTTTCTTTGAGATTTTCCTTTGAAATGTGCCATTTTTAGGGTCATATTTGATGTCACCAGAAGAATGAAGGCTTCATCTAGACCCTATGTAAAAAAGTGTCGGTCAATTGTCATGCGTTCTAAACACATCACCCCGAAGTATTGTGTCTATACTCTATTTTTCAAAAAGTAGCTTTTAAGCCAAATCTAGTCATCTCAAAGAGTAGTGACACATTCTGAACATGTCACCATAGGATGACCCATTTTGGGTGCTTTTATAAGGTTTCCCTATATTAAGTTTGGAAACATCAATTAACTGTAATGCACTCCTGTAGAGGCATCAGCGGCCCCTAACGCATCTTGGGTCTATAGGCTTGGTCTTTTGTTCTCCAAGGTTTCTAGTAGGATTTGTTGTCAATGGGTTTTTGGATTTTTTTTAGACGCATATGGTGTCCTAATGCGTTCTGAAGGCATCAGCCTTGCTTGACTCATTCTGGATTTAACACATCAGTCTACCCTAATGTGTTCTTAGTGAGTTTAATTGTGTTATTTTCAAAGTTTCCATGCACTACTAGTTCTGTGATTGTGGTTATTAGATTCTTAGCATGATACCCCACTATTTGAGTATCCTAGTATTTTGTGCACATTAAAACTAAGGGGGAGGTAGGGAGTTTTGGTCCTCATGATTGGGGCACAATCAGTTTGGAGCCATTTTCAAGGACCCCACCTGCCCGCCTACCTCTTGTTAGGGTGGTTAGGTGTGAGATTGTGGCCAAGTTGTGGCTGTATTGTGTGTGTTAAGCCCACACATGCCTAAATCAATGAGTGTGAAGGTGGTTAGACATGAGACAGTAGTCGTAAGGTGAGATACCAAGTGGTGTGCCTGATCACTAAGCTAGCTAGTGTGTGTCATCAGGTAGGAGGTTGAGTACTGTGGGTTGACTAGTCCTAATCTGAGTGTAGTGTTGCATTGTTGGTTCTTTATGTGTGTGCGTGCTTGTCCTCCCTTATGTTTTGTGTTCCTTACTTTACTTGTTGTTCCTAACATAATCTTTACTTTTCCATTAGCTTAATTTCACTACTAAATTGTTATATTTGTGTGTTGTCTTAGCTAAGTGGGGGATAAAAAGATCCCTACTGAGCCTATGACCTTGTAAATCTCATCCTTTACTTTTTCAGGTGAAGGCACACATGCACAGTGACTACTTTGGACCAGGTAATAGATTGTAGAGGGCCACTTTCTCACACCAATAGTGATTTTTATGTACTTCCTTAGGGTATGCCCAATGTAGGATATGTACCTTTATTTCCTTTACTTATATTACCATTTGGGACACTTGTATCATGTAACATACTTGATTTCAATTATGGTTATTTCAATTTCTTGCTCATTTCACTATATCAGATAAATTATCCTTTCAAGTTTTTGAACATGTGTGTGCCATAATGGATTTGTAATCCTTAATGGGTCACAAATCCTGAGTCACTACACACATAAAAGTTCTAGGAAAAGGTTCATGAACCAACTAGTTAACTAGGTGAATGAAAGGGGTACAAAAAAAATGTTGCATAGGTTTGTAAATGAACGGGTCAAATGGGAAAATAGAAAGGGTATAGAAAAGATGTTGCACCACTTCGTGGACTAATTGCACAGATGAAGACAGAAAAAGTATGCAAGTTATATATAAAAAATAGTCCATAAATTACACTCAAGTGCACCTATAGAAAAATATTTGAGCCAATATGGTTTGCTTTCATACAAAAAAAAAAAATAGGATTGCTAAGTAATAGTGCACATCCCCAATTCTTTGTGAAGGGTGGTAAAATGATCTTTACTAGGCAATTTAGTAAAAATAACAATCAAGTTTGATGCATTGTTTCAAGAAAATGCAACTCACTATCATTTTTAGACACATAATCATGCATATCAACGTCCACAAACTTTTTATCATGGAAAGATCTAGTCTAAGTCTTTTGGAGGGATCACAAAAAATATTACTTGTTAATTTTTTATCTCTTGTCATGTGTCTTAAGTGGCCACTATTAAGATACAATTTTCTACACGTAGCACCAAGATATACCTACAAAAGTAATCTCATATAATAGTTTTTAGTATCCAATTATTTTGGGTCCAGAAGCATTAGTAGAACAATGTAATATAGATTTAAGATTCTACATGGTTTTAATTTTATGTAAATTTTTTTCTCAGCTAAGAACTATTAGAGACATGATCTTTCTTGTCACAAAAGTTACAAGTTTTAAAAGGAGTACTAGTCATAGCATAACAAAATTGTATGGTTCTTAGTGTTTTTAAGAAAAGAACCAGCACCTTCTTTTCTAAAAGTGTCAGAGAAAGCATCCAACATAAGATCAATATTCTCTTTTTCTTTCACAAATTTAGTTGTGAATTTCAAATCTTCAATTTGATGTTTACATTTGCTCATATTATTTTCATGCTCAATGTTCTCATTCTTAAACTTAGAAATTTTTTCCTGTAAGGTGTCAATTTTCAATTTCAAAGCATCTTTTTCTGTTCAACTACACATATTTATTCCATAAGATCATTATTGGTCTTGTTGAACTTCCAACTGTTGCTTAAGAGACTTATTTTCTTTTCTTAGTTTCTTGTATTTACTATAGATATCTTCAAAAGTAATCTACAATTGTTCCATTATAATTGAGCCATTACTTACCTAATCATCCTCAAGATTTGCCATGAAATTTGAGTTTCACATTCATCTAGTTCCTTGCTAAACCTTGAGCTTGGGCTATCTTCTTCACTTCAGACTTCAGCCAAGTCTTCTTCTGAAATTTGTTTTTCTTATACATATTCTTCAATTCAGGGCATTTACTGATAGTTGGGTTTAACCTTATGAGAAATTTTTTAACAGCAACTTGGTGACCTTCCTTGTAAGAGAGGTTATTTCTTCTTCATCCAAGTCATCACCTATCTCATCATCACTAAAAGAAATATTTTATAATGTGAATTTTAAAGCAACACTTTTTTTTCTTACCTAAATCTTTCTCTTGATTTACTCTTATGTTTATTTTATATATATTAGAGAGTACATAAGTTCATCAAGATCAAGAATGGATAGGATGTTGGCGTCTTCAATAGTAGTGACTTTGGCACCCCAAGATGACAATGATGAACATAGAATTTTATGAATTAGATCTGAATTTGAATAAGTCTCGTCTAAATCCTTCAGCCTACTCATTACATCTCGAAATCTATTTGTCTCATCTTCCTCCATCTTGAACAATTTCTACTTGTGAACGAGTAGGTTGATTTTTATTTCCTTGACTTGGGATGTGCTTCATATCTCACTTACAATTTTTTTTATTTTTTTGTTTTTTTATATGTACAAATATAACTATATTCATTAGCATCAAGTGTACAATGTAAAGCTCATATGATTTTATAATTTACAAACTTTTTTTAAAAATCCTTCGTACTTCACTCTTTAGGTTTCTTGGTTGGTACATATGGACCGGTCTATATAACTCTCCATATTTCATAGTCCATGGAGTTATATATGTGGCCATGTGATTTTTCCAATGACTACACTTAGACCCATTGTAACGCCCCGACGCGGAATATCAGAGCGGAATTATAGTTATTAAATAGTATAGAGCGAGAAATAAATAACAAACCATTGCGCAAATGGAATAATACCAAATAAACTCAAATTTTATTAATAATCCACCAAACTCCATTACAATCACTAATATCTTATCAACTTCATGAACTAACTATTACATCAACGTATCAGAGCCAAAACTAGGGCCCAGAGTACTTTATTGAAAACTAAACTAATACCTCATAACTATCTGACTCATTCTATACTAACTAACGACTAAAGCACGGGATGCTGAAAATGGTCACTCTTGAGCATCCTCCTCAGTCCCATCCTCGTGAGTGTGGTATCCATCCGACTCATCTAAAACATATTAAATAAATACGCAGGATGAGCGAATAACACCCAGTAGGACTTAATATCTCATGAGAACAAGCATGGTTTAAATAATTAATGTCTTAAGGCAGGATAACTAGAGAGAATAGTCATGTAGATCAAGTAACGATAACGAGAGAACAATAGCATCTGGCACAGGGAAAAGTAGCACAACGAGAACGATAATAGAATGGCCATGTAACGATATAGTATGTAAATTGCACAACGGTGCACTAGTAACGATAACGATTGCACTAGTATAGATAGCACTTTGATTGTCATAGATTAATCTTGATATTATAATGGCGCTGGATGCATGCCGTACACACCCTTGATCATTTTAACTCCCATGGGCACTAGCACTTTTCGGGCGCTCCTTCCAGGACCAGATCGGGCCCCATTGCGTTGGCATTAGTCATTTCTTTATCTTAGACAATCACACGAATGGCCAATAGAGTACCAAGAAATAGATGAGAGTAGTAGGCGAACTAGACGAGAGAGTAGAGAGAACATGAACAGATGAGAGGATATAGATAGTAGACGAGATAGGGACAATATCGTAAAAACACGAGAAACAACGATAGTCACAGTTGCACGGCATACCCTTGTGGGCCGGCAGTCTGGTAGAAATCACCACCATCCACTAGCTGTGCTATGAACACAGGCTAGATGGTCCGGCGTGATCACAAGATAAGGAGAGAACTCACTAAGGTCATGGATCGTACTAATCCCCAAGGTGTAACGGGTTTTAAGGTACAACCAGCTCGTCGGCTAAGGACGTGCGCCAAAGTCAAGAAGACTTACGGAGGCCTTGACAAGGAGTCTCTGGCCTAGTCGAGAGTATTTCTAATGTAGAGGTGGTCCAAGTCAAGAGAAACTGTGTAAAAACTAGTCTGTCGTGCCTCGAGTGCTCGAAGGCTGAGGGAAATGGTAACGGTGTACAAAACGCACGAGTAAAACAAAAACAAGTGTCATTAATTAAAATAGGGAATTTAGTCATTTATTTTGCTAATTTACTAGATACATTATTGAATAATTTATTTGGGGTCAAATGGCAAGCATGAAGGTTATGTGTGTGCAAGTGTACGAAATCAAGAGAACATGTATAGTTGTGCATATAGCTTTTAAATTAATAATTTTCATGTAATTAATACTCATTATTAATTAAAAGTTATTATCTAACATGTTAGCACTTAAACAGGGTCAAAATGTCATAAAGACAGGGTTATATCAGCAAACCTTATGTTCTGGTTGTATTACTGAGGTCGCGACGTTGGCCTCTGTAGCGTTCAGGTCGCGACAGGGCTAACCGGCGCGTTCAGGTTGTCAGGTCGCGACGGGCTTAAAAGCCGCAATCAGGTCGCGGGTTGTCACGTTAAGGCCATCGTGACACCCACTCATGTCGCGTTCAGTCGAACCGGTGCTGGGGGTGAACCGGCGGGTAGGTCGCGACCAGTCGACCTATCGCGTTCAGATCGCGACGGGTCCTGGTGTCGCGACCCACTCTAAGGTTGTAGCAACCTTGATTTTTAAATACTAATAGAAAAAAATCAAATAAATGAGATAAATTGATTTAATTGAATAAAGGGAGAATAAATAGAAAATAAGAGGAATAAAAGGAAATTTAAGCATTTCCCGTTAAGCTAAATTATTAATGGGTCACACTAATGAACCAAACCTAATAGTTTGGGCCCAAATAGGGATACCCCATGATGGGATGAGATTTAATTAAGTGAATTTCACATTTAAAATATGAATAAATGGTAAAAGGTTAAGATAAATACTAAATAACCCTTATATATCCTAAAAAGGAGTCCTAAGTCTATCCTAACCCATTACCCACGAATCTAGACATTCCCTTATCTCCCTTAGATAGAAAATATGGGATAATCATGGAAATTCGGAGTTAGGAGAGGATAAGAGAGTTTGGAAGTGTTAGGACTCTATTAACAAGCTAAACACTTCTCATTCGACCCTAGCACCCCACAATTCATTGCTGGAAGCTCTGAAGACGAGTGGGAGGCAATCTAGAGGAAGAACGTGGAGAAGAAGGGGCTAGAGCTTGGCTTTCTTCTTCACATTTTCGACTACAAACTAGGGTTTTCTTTACTACAAGCAAAGGTAGGCAATCTCTCAAGCTAAATTCGTGTAAAAATTATCCTAGGTAGAGTTCATGATCCCTTGCAAAAGCCCTCTGCTTTCGCTCTAGTTTGATCTCTCATGAGGGAGAATTAATTCCTTGAATTTCTGTCTGATCCATGTACCCAAACTTTCATATTTGCTTGTAAACCTCGTGTATATTTGCTTCCATGCCATGAGAAAATTCTCATTAATACTACATCGTATTAGCTTTCAAACGCCTCTGGTTTCGCTCTGTTTTGATCTCCCATGAGGGAGAATTAATTTTTTGAATCCCTGTCAGATCCATGCACCTGACCCTTCATGTTTGTTTGTGAACCTCGTTCATACTTGACTTCATACCA
This sequence comes from Colocasia esculenta, assembly GCA_014218235.1. NCBI lineage: Eukaryota > Viridiplantae > Streptophyta > Magnoliopsida > Alismatales > Araceae > Colocasia > Colocasia esculenta. Next base: position 79,824,533 of record CM024764.1, on the reverse strand, counting down.
TGAGAAAATTCTCATAAATACTATATCATTAGCTTTCGAACGCTCCTGGTTTCGAAATTTTTCATCATGTATCCATCGTTAATTAATTCATTGAACACTAACTGCACAAGTTTAGGTCACAGAAATGTAACCCAATCAAAGCATGCCTAAACCTTGTCTATTTTCAAATTATTAACCGTACATGTTGATGGATATATGTGTCTACTTTCATTTTAAACTAGTTTCGTGATTTTTGGATCATCGTACGATTTTATATTGAATTTACAAGTATCATATATCAAACAGGATCCGCTATGGAAAAAAGGGCAAAACCACTTTTCAGGGCTCGGGCCACCTCCTGAGGTTGCGACGGCACGATACGCCGCGATCTCAGAGGGGTCGCGACACAGGGGTCTGACGCGTTATGAACGCGGCGGATCGACGCGTCGCGACCTGTCCCCCGGTTCATCCCGTTGGCCGGTTCAGTAGAACACGACCGGGCCTTACGTCGCGACTTGAAGGCGACAACCAACCCTGTCGCGACTTCAACAGAGTGCAATTTTTGCAATAAAACCCTATGTTTATACCATTTTGACCTTGATCAACCCTAATTAACTACTGTTATGAATAACTTCGACAGCATTAGCAATTAATGATTAATGATACATGAAATCAATCAATGTAAAAGCCATATGCACAATTAACTATGATCTCTTGATTTCTTACACAAGCACACACTTAACGATCATATTGGCCCTTATACCTTATTGAATTATTTAATAATGTATCTGGTAATTTAGTGAAATAAATGACTAACTTTTCTTATTTAAATATACATGTCTTCGTTTTATTTGCAAGTTTTGTACACCGTTATCGTTTTCCCTCGGCCTTCGAGCACTCGAGGCACGACGGACCCGTTTTTATACACTTTCTCTTGACTTGGACCACCTCTCCATCAGGAATACTCTCGACTGGGCCAGGGACTCCTTGTCAAGACCTCCGTAAGTCTTCTTGGCTTTGGCGCACATCCTTAGTCAACGAGCTAGTTGTACCCTAAAACCCGTTGCACCCAAGGGATCAGTACGATCCATGCCTTTAGTGTTTCCTTCTTACCTTGGATCACGCCAGACCACCTGACCCGTGTACACGGCACGGCTAAGGGGGCGATTGTGACTTCTACCAGACTGCCGGTACCCAACCTGGTGCCGTGCAACTGTTAGTATCGTGTGTTTTTCGTCATTTTACGGAAATGTCCCTATCTCATCTACTATCTCAATACTCTTATCTGTTCACGTTCTCTCTACACTCTCGTCTAGTTCATCTACTACTCTCATATATTCTTGCTACTCTCTTGGCCATTTTGTGATTGTCTAAGATAAAAACATGACTATGCTAGGCAACATGATAAGGACCTGATCTGGTCCTTGGGAGGAGCACCTGAAAGGCTATAACTCGCGAGGGTCTAATGATCAGGGTGATTGGCATACACCTAACGCATGACACGCAAGATTGATCTAAGACAATTCACAAACATTCCTGTACATGATACTTGAACTTATGGTTGAAAGAACATCGACCAACACTTGATATCGTGACTAGTGCACTGTGTGCAACTTTACTTGCTAGTTATTCTCGTTTTGTGGCCAATTCATTATCCTGTTGATGCGATATACCTCTGGAAAGTACCATTGTTCTCGTTACCATGTTACACTACTCTCTTGATTGTATCTGACTGTTCTCTCTAGTTATCCTATATTTTAAAGATATTAATTATTTAAAGCATGCTTGTATTCATGGGATATTAAGTCCTAATGGGCGTTATTTGCTCATCCTGCATTTTTATTTAATGTGTTTCAGGCGAGTATGACGATGACCACACTTACGAGGACGGGACTGAGGATGATGCTCAGGAGTGACCCATTTTTAGCATCCAAGGCTTTCTAGTAGTAGTCAGTTAGTATAGTTATGAGTTAGTGAGTCAGATAATCATTATGTAATAGTTTGATTTTGAGTAAAGTACTCTGGGCCCTAGTTTTGGCTCTGATATATTGATGTAATAGTTAGTTCTTGAAGTTTGATGAGTTATTAGTGAATGTAATGATGACTGGTGGATTATTGATGAAATTGAAGTTTATATTGGTGTTATTTAGATGTTCAATGGGTTGCTATTTATCTTATCGCTCTGTTAGCGGATCGGGCCGTCGCGATCTCAGGGAGTGGCCCGAGCCCCAGAAAAGGTGTTTTGTCCTTTTTCCAGGTGGGTCTACATGATATAGGGCTAATCAAAATTCGATATAAAAACACACAGTGATCCAAAATACATGAAACCAGTTTTAAACAGAAGTAGACTCATAGATCTACCAACAGGCATGATTAATTCAAAAATAGACAAGTTTTAGACATGCTTTGATTAGGTTACATTTCGGTGACCTAAACATGTGCAGTCATAGATCAATGAATTAATTAGTGATGGATACATGATGAAAATTAGGGAAACTATGGGCGTTTGAAAGCTAACATGATGTAGTATTTATGAGAATTTTTGCATGGCATGGGATCAAGTATGCACAGGGTTTGAAAGCAACATGAAGGTTCAGATATATGGATATGCACTACAAGAAAATGCGCTATTTCCGACGGACTGAATCCGTCGGAAATCCGTCGGTATTCCGTCAGAAAAGACTCCTTCCGACCGCTTTCCGTCCAAAGCTCGTCGGAAACTTTCCGTCGGAAATAATTGGTCAGAAATTTTCGACGGATGACAATTCCGTCGGAATTCGGTCGAAACCTCCGACAGATATAATACGTCAGTAAAGCCGTCAGTATTTTCTGACGGAATTGCCGACGATGTTTTGCCGTCGGTAATTTATAAGTTCTGACGGATTATTATCCGTCGGCAAATCCGTCAGTATTTTCCGACGGTATTTTTCCGTCGGTAATTTATAAGTTCCGACGGATACTTATCCGTCGGAAAATACACATATTTTTTTTAAATAGACAAATAAAAATGATTTGTCAACATTACTACAATGTCAAACCTGCTACAATATTCATAAATTTAACAAATACTAACAATCAACATAAAATCATAAAATACAATAAATATAAAATCATATAGAATAATGAATACAAAAATCAACATAGATCTACTGGATCGTCTGCTGTCCATGCCTCGTCATCGTCTGGAGCTGGATCCTATATTAAAATAAATTAAAATGAGAAACATTAATAATAAATAAAAGACATACAATATTTTCAAAATTGAAATTTAAAACATGTGATTATTTCTCAAGCTTAATACAATACTATCTTTAGATCCATCATTTTCTTGGCTGTTTTTAGATCCGTCCTTTGAATGCCCAACCCAATCCGGAGATCCAAATTGGATTCCGTCAGTTCCCACACGTCACTTTAACCCACCCGGTCGTGTCGGAGAAAACGGCACGTCGATTGGATCCCGATTTGGGATTTTGGACCCCCGGGTTGCGTGTTTTAACCATTTATATATGGTTGACCGTGTTTTTAGATCCGTCCTTTGAATGCCCAACCCAATCCGGAGATCCAAATTAGATTCCGTCAGTTTCTACAAGTCACTTTAACCCACCCGGTCGTGTCGGAGAAAACGGCACGTCGATTGGATCCCTATTTGGGATTTTGGACCCCCGGGTTGCGTGTTTTAACCATTTATATATGGTTGACCGTGTTTTTAGATCCGTCCTTTGAATGTCCAACCCAATCCGGGGATCCAAATTAGATTCCGTCAGTTTCTACACGTCACTTTAACCCACCCGTCGTGTCGGAGAAAACGGCACGTCGATCGGATCTCTATTTGGGATTTTGGACCCCCGGGTTGTGTGTTTTAACCTTTTATATATACTTGTCTGTTTTTAGATCCATCCTTTGAATGCCCAACCCAATTCGAGGATCCAAATTGGATTCCGTCAGTGTCTACACGTCACTTTAACCCACCCGGTCGTGTCGAAAAAAACGGCACGTCGATCGGATCCCTATTTGGGATTTTGGACCCCCGGGTTGCGTGTTTTAACCATTTATATATGGTTGACCGTGTTTTTAGATCCGTCCTTTGAATGTCCAACCCAATCCGGAGATCCAAATTAGATTCCGTCAGTTTCTACAAGTCACTTTAACCCACCCGGTCGTGTCGGAGAAAACGGGACGTCGATCGGATCTCTATTTGGGATTTTGGACCCCCGGGTTGTGTGTTTTAACCTTTTATATATACTTGTCTGTTTTTACATCCGTCCTTTGAATGCCCAACCCAATCCGGAGATCCAAATTGGATTCCGTCAGTTTCTACACGTCACTTTAACCCACCCGATCGTGTCGGAGAAAACGGCACGTCGATCGGATCCCTATTTGGGATTTTGGACCCCCGGGTTGCGTGTTTTAACCATTTATATCTGTTTGACCGTGTTTTTAGATCCGTCCTTTGAATGCCCAACCCAATCCGGAGATCCAAATTAGATTCCGTTAGTTTCTACACGTCACTTTAACCCACCCGGTCGTGTCGGAGAAAATGGCACGTCGATCGGATCCCTATTTGAGATTTTAGACCCCCGGGTTGTGTGTTTTGACCATTTATATATGGTTGACCGTGTTTTTAGATCCGTCATTTCAATGCCCAACCCAATCCGGAGATCCAAATTGGATTCCGTCAGTTCCCACACGTCACTTTAACCCACCCGGTCATGTCGGAGAAAACGGCATGCCGATCCGATCCCTATTTGGGATTTTGGACCACCGGGTTGTGTGTTTTGACCCTTTATATATATACTTGGGTGTTTTTTAGATCCGTCAATTGAACGCCCGACTCAATCCGGAGATCCAAATTGGATTCCGTCAGTTTCTACACGTCAATTTAATCCACCCGGTCGTGTCGGAGAAAACGGCACGTTGATCGGATCTCTATTTGGGATTTTGGACCCCCGGGTTGTGTGTTTTAACTTTTTATATATACTTGTCTATTTTTAGATCCGTCCTTTGAATGCCCAACCCAATCCGGGGATCCAAATTGGATTCCGTCAGTTTCTACACGTCACTTTAACCCACCCGGTCGTGTCGGAGAAAACGGCACGTCGATTGGATCCCTATTTGGGATTTTGGACCCCCGGGTTGCGTGTTTTAACCATTTATATATGGTTGACCATGTTTTTAGATCCGTCCTTTGAATGTCCAACCCAATCCGGAGATCCAAATTAGATTCCGTCAGTTTCTACAAGTCACTTTAACCCACCCGGTCGTGTCGGAGAAAACGGGACGTCGATCGGATCTCTATTTGGGATTTTGGACCCCCGGGTTGTGTGTTTTAACCTTTTATATATACTTGTCTGTTTTTACATCCGTCCTTTGAATGCCCAACCCAATCCGGAGATCCAAATTGGATTCCGTCAGTTTCTACACGTCACTTTAACCCACCCGGTCGTGTCGGAGAAAACGGCACGTCGATCGGATCCCTATTTGGGATTTTGGACCCCCGGGTTGCGTGTTTTAACCATTTATATATGGTTGACCGTGTTTTTAGATCCGTCCTTTGAATGCCCAACCCAATCAGGGGATCCAAATTGGATTCCGTCAGTTTCTACACGTCACTTTAACCCACCCGGTCGTGTCGGAGAAAACGGCACGTCGATTGGATCCCTATTTGGGATTTTGGACCCCCGGGTTGCGTGTTTTAACCATTTATATATGGTTGACCGTGTTTTTAGATCCGTCCTTTGAATGTCCAACCCAATCCGGGGATCCAAATTGGATTCCGTCAGTTTCTACACGTCACTTTAACCCACCCGGTCGTGTCGGAGAAAACGGCACGTCGATCGGATCTCTATTTGGGATTTTGGACCCCCGGGTTGTGTGTTTTAACCTTTTATATATACTTATCTGGTTTTAGATCCGTCCTTTGAATGCCCAACCCAATCCGGGGATCCAAATTGGATTCCGTCAGTTTCTACACGTCACTTTAACCCACCCGGTCGTGTCGGAGAAAATGGCACGTCGATCGGATCCCTATTTGGGATTTTGGACCCCCAGGTTGCGTGTTTTAACCATTTATATATGGTTGACCGTGTTTTTAGATCCGTCCTTTGAATGTCCAACCCAATCCGGAGATCCAAATTGGATTCCGTCAGTTTCTACACGTCACTTTAACCCACCCGGTCGTGTCGGAGAAAACGGGACGTCGATCGGATCTCTATTTGGGATTTTGGACCCTCGGGTTGTGTGTTTTAACCTTTTATATATACTTGTCTGTTTTTAGATCCGTCCTTTGAATGCCCAACCCAATCCGGGGATCCAAATTGGATTCCGTCAGTTTCTACACGTCACTTTAACCCACTCGGTCGTGTCGGAGAAAACGGCACGTCGATCGGATCCCTATTTGGGATTTTGGACCCCCGGGTTGCGTGTTTTAACCATTTATATCTGTTTGACCGTGTTTTTAGATCCGTCCTTTGAATGCCCAACCCAATCCGGAGATCCAAATTAGATTCCGTTAGTTTCTACACGTCACTTTAACCCACCCGGTCGTGTCGGAGAAAACGGCACGTCGATCGGATCCCTATTTGGGATTTTAGACCCCCGGGTTGTGTGTTTTGACCATTTATATATGGTTGACCGTATTTTTAGATCCGTCATTTCAATGCCCAACCCAATCCGGAGATCCAAATTGGATTCCGTCAGTTCTCACACGTCACTTTAACCCACCCGGTCATGTCGGAGAAAACGGCACGCCGATCCGATCCCTATTTGGGATTTTGGACCCCCGGGTTGTGTGTTTTGACCCTTTATATATATACTTGGGTGTTTTTTATATCCGTCAATTGAACGCCCGACTCAATCCGGAGATCCAAATTGGATTCCGTCAGTTCCCACACGTCACTTTAACCCACCCGGTCGTGTCGGAGAAAACGGCACGCCGATCCGATCCCTATTTGGGATTTTGAACCCCCGGGTTGCGTGTTTTAACCATTTATATATGGTTGACCGTGTTTTTAGATCCGTCCTTTAAATGCCCAACCCAATCCGGGGATCCAAATTGGATTCCGTCAGTTTCTACACGTCACTTTAACCCACCCGGTCGTGTCGGAGAAAATGGCACGTCGATTGGATCCCTATTTGGGATTTTGGACCCCCGGGTTGCGTGTTTTAACCGTTTATATATGGTTGACCGTGTTTTTAGATCCGTCCTTTGAATGCCCAACCCAATCCGGGGATCTAAATTGGATTCCGTCAGTTTCTACACGTCACTTTAACCCACCCGGTCGTGTCGGAGAAAATAGCACGTTGATCGGATCTCTATTTGGGATTTTGGACCCCCGAGTTGTGTATTTTAACCTTTTATATAATTTGCAGACTGTCTGAATTATATTTTGCTCTATATTTTGCAAGTCATGAATTTTGAGTTCTGATGCAGATAAAATCCTGAAGAATTGACTCAGCTCAGTCATTGCTCCCCATATTTGTTTCGGCAACAACTCACGAAAAGCAAGAGGCATCAGTCTTTGCATGAAAACATGGCAGTCATGACTCTTCATTCCGTATATTTTTCCCTCGTTGACATTTACACAACGCGCAATATTCGATACATATCCATCCGGAAATCTCAATTGCTTTAACCATTGCAACACTTCCTTAATCTGTCTGGCCCCAAGCACATATGCAGCTTTAGGTTGCACCACTTTTCCTTGAACATGCTGTAGCTCTAGTTCTGGACGTTTGCAAAGTACTTTCAAATTGAAACGTGCCTTGACGTTATCCTTCGTTTTACCTTTGACGTCCATAACTGTGTTGAACACATTATCAAAAACATTCTTCTCTATATGCATGATGTCTAGGTTATGACGTATCAAAAGTGTTGACCAATAAGGCAATTCCCAAGAAATGCTTTGCTTCACCCAATTGTGATCCTTCCCAAAGCCAAAGATTTGTCGGGTACTACCAGCCAGTTGTGTTACAGTCGGTAAGTTCTGGATCCGCCTCGCCATGTTTCCACCAGACACCCGTTCCATATCTACCTCCTCCATCGCAGTTGTATTTTTAATAAAAGAATCCTTTTGCTTTCGGAAAGGATGGTCACTGGGTAGAAACCGCCGATGACAATCGAACCAACAAGATTTCCCCCCAGATTTCAACACAAATGATTTAGAATCCTCCATGCAATAAGGACATGCCAACCTCCCATGTGTGCTCCAGCCAGATAACATGCCGCAGGCTGGAAAGTCATTTATTGTCCACATTATTGCAGCCTTCAGATTGAAATTCTGTTTTCTGGATGCATCATAAGACTGCACACCATCTGACCATAACAATTTCATCTCATCAATCAACAATCTGAGATATATGTCTATATTCTTTCCTAGACTTTTTGGACCCGGAATCAGCAATGAAAGGAACAGATTCTCACGCTTCATGCACATGCCTGGCGGAAGGTTATACGGTGTTAAGAATACTGGCCAACATGAGTAAGATGCCACCGAGCCTCCGAAAGGATTGAAACCATCTGTGCATAAACCAAGCCGTACGTTGCGTGGATCCCTTGAGAAGTAAGGATGAGTACGACTAAAATGAGCCCAAGCTTCACCATCGGCAGGATGACTCATTTCACCTTCGTCGCGACGGACTCTTTCCGCATGCCATGTCATATGTCCAGCTGTCCTCGAGGACATGAACAATCGTTGCAATCTGGGTGTGATAGGAAAGTACCGCAATGACTTATACGGAACATCCTTCTGCTTTGACTTGTCCCCTCTCTTGGGCTTGAACCTATCATGCTTACAAATACAGCATGATGTCTTATCTGCATCCTCTTTGTAGTACAGCATACAGTGATTCGGACATGCATCAATTTTCATAAAACCAAGCCCCAAATCATTCACCATCTTCTTCGCACGGTAAAAGTCAGCAGGTAACCTCTCTGATTGAGGAAGCATGCTCTTGACCAGTAAGAGAAGCCGGTCAAAACAACTCTCGCTCATATGAAATTCAGATTTCAAAGTCAATAGCTGCGACACTGCAGACAACCGTGTATGCTTCTCACAACCATCCCATAATGGCTCATCAACATCTCGAAGTAACTGATAAAATCTCTGAGCTGTATCATTCGACACTTCTTCATTTGTTTGATCTTCATGAACATTGAACTCCGGACCAGCAGCATCGACAACCATGTCTACGTACGTACTTGTGGAGGCAAAGTAATTAGCTGGTGCAGATGACTGAATATTCAACTCACCATGACACGACCATAACTCATAATGGCCAACAAATCCTCTCGTATACAGATGATGCTGCACATCCCATGTCGATATCCACTTTCTGTTCTTACAAGCCGAACACGGACATCGGATGTTACCCATCGGATCAACTGCTACTGATGTATTACTCAATGCAAACTCAATAAAACTGTCAACTCCGTCTTTAAACTCCTCGGTCACAACTCCATTCACTATTCCACGGTACATCCATGACCGATTCTCCGACATTTTTCCTACACATTAAATGTCATGTCCCGAGTTAAAATCCAACACACCCTCACATCATTCAAGTACCATACATACGTTATATTGAGAGTCCCAGAGCTAATGGGTGAAATAAAGCGTTGACGTAAAGATAAATGAAGAGTAAACATACATGAATATCAAATAAATTTGAGCACTATATAAATACTTAATGGTATTGAACATTAAAAACAACACAAACCGTGATGTCTTCATATTAGGCCACCACCACTTGATCAGCTCTTTATTCACCAGCTTCTCAGTAGATTTCCTAGGGAGTGAACTAACCACTGATATCCCTAAATATAGTTTGTCAAATACATCTCTTCGTACATAATGGGAAGACATAACTTTGATAATGTCAAGTTCTTTGACACAATTATTTTTCACAAATTTACACCAGTCTTTTCCAATAAACATGTACATAGTACCACATCAACTGCGTCGTAAGATTACAGAATATCGCACTCCTTTTTCATCTTGAACAATAACAGATAATCCACTTTTATTTTCTAAACTTTGTCTTTCTTCTTTCCGAATAATCTTTATGATTTTCGTCATCTTCTCTTTCACCAAAATAAACCATCATGCAATCTTCGAATATCGAGCGGAAATATTTTACGTTCAAACAAACAAGTACTTTGATACGTTGGACATTTGTTCTTCTTTGAGTCTAATTTCCAATCGCGAACTCTCATCACTAATTACAAAAAAAAAATTATAACATTTTATTCATGAGTAATTTAAAATATGAAATTAAATCATAATATGATAAATATGAAAAAATCTCTCAAATGGCTACAAATAAACATACGAATGTTGAATAATTAACTTGCAGTGTGAAATTTGTGAAAGTAAACAATATGTTTAACAAAGAAAGTCATTGCATTGTTTATTTTCATGTCAAGCGTAAAAAAATAACAGCGAGCAAGATAAATAAAAAATAACTTAATTTACCAAAAGCTTTGAATATAAGCAATTAGGAGAAGGAACTTGTAGAGGAAGGGGGGCGCCAGGATGGGAAGGGGGTGCTGGGACAGGGAGGGGGAGGGGGGGCATTTGTACTTGACGAATTGTACTCGACGAATTTTCATATTTTAAAACACTTCTGATTGCGTGGGCAGTCATGTTATCAAAAAAGAACCATCAGAGCAAGTTCTGTGTAGCAGGCTATCAGTCACTATATTTTTCGTACATTTTTTTGAGATAATTTATTTCTTTTAATTTATTAGAAATTATTTTATTTGCCGCATAGTCCCTTTGTTTAGTTTTTATTATTGGTAGAATAACATTTTCTGAAGAGTACTCTTATTCTTCTTCTAGAGTCTTGTATATAAATTTTAATCCTCATTTTGATATTTTCTTTATATATATATATATATATATATATATATATATATATATATGAAATGCGATTAATTCTTATATATATATCCCTAAATTTTTTATCTCATCGCCTACACCCCATAGTTAACTATATTTCCTTATATATATAATGTTATTTTACTAGATCTATCCAATGATAATTAAATGGATGTTGAAAACGGACTAACCTGCCCCTCCCTTTAAAATCCCACCAAGCATAATGGATAGAGAAATGTTGGTTATTTGGGCCCCTGGGTAACCCAGCTAAGCTGGATCGGCCGTGCGGCCGATCCACGTCAGCCAACTACTCGGACGCCCAAGTAACTAGCACTTCTCTAATGGATAATGTTATTTCTTTGGCAAGTTTTTTTCCCCTCTCTTTGGTGTTGGGTAAGGATGTTTACATCTAAGTTCTTGTGAAATATTTGTTGCATTCTAACATCTAGCTAATATGAGAGATAGGTGATAAGGTGCAGATTTTAACGACATATATGAGGATACGTTAATTTCCAAGGATATATGAATTTCGCTTCGTTTGTTGTGGGGTTAAATAGGAGGATGAAATTAACCCAACTCTACATTTGGCATGTAAAACAAATGGGGACAAAGGTGATTTAAATATTTTTAAGATATCCAAAAAAAATAGATGTAAGTGGGGAATAAGTCATCCCCTAATTCCCATCTCTTATCCTCGTTTTCTTATTTTTATTTTAAGATTTTTCAGAACCTTAAAAAAGGGAGGGGGTCGACTTTGTTTCTTATTTTTATTTTAAGTACGACAATATGTTTAGTATTTTCTTGTGGAACAAAAACTTAACAATGATGGTTTACATTTTAAAAATTTTAATGAGATTATTAAAATACAATATGCATTACCAAATCTAACAAATCACTCCAAAAATGCAAAGAGATTATATGTTCTTTATCTTAGCTTAAAAAGTAGCTTTAGATGGAGATGGGATGATGAGAAAATTGAGAATAATTTAGTGTACTTGAGTTTTGCACTTTGCATTTGCGTCTCTTGCTTCTCATCGGATGGGTACATTGTGTCCTCTTTTCATTGACTAATAAAAATAGAAAAGTACAAGTATAAAGTGTGTAAAACTTAAGTGCACTAAATTCTTCTCGAGAAAAATATATCCATACTAACACCATTTCTATCAAACAAAGAGGCCGGTATCATGGTAAAAAAATAAAGACTATCCCAACACTAATATCATTTCTACCAAATGAAGATGTGGTTATTTTGAAAAATATATCTCTGAAAATACCAAACAATGTGCAGGGGAGGGGGGCCGGGTAGGGGGTAGGGGGGGGCCGGGTGCAGGAGGGAGGGGGGGCCGGGTGCAGGGGGGAGGGGGGCCGGGTGGGAAGGGGAGGGGGGTGTGTGCAGGGGAGGGGGGCCGGGTGGGGGGGAGGGGGCCGGGTGTGGGGGGGGGGGGGGCATCCCGCAGGGGGGAGGGGGGCAAGTGGGAAGGGGAGGGGGCCGGGTGCAGGGGGGAGGGGGCCAGGTGGGAAGGGGAGGGGGCCGGGTGCAGGGGGGAGGGGGCCGGGTGGGAGGGGAGGGGGACGGGTGGGGGGGGGGGCATCCCGCAGGGGGGAGGGGGCCAGGTGGGAAGGGGAGGGGGGCCGGGTGCAGGAGGGAGGGGGGGCCGGGTGCAGGGGGGAGGGGGGCATCGCGCAGGGGAGAGGGGGGCCGGGTGCAGGGGGAGGGGGGGCATCGCGCAGGGGAGAGGGGGGCCGGGTGGGACTCACCGAGGGAGAGGGGCGCCGGCGGCGAGCGGCGCAGGAGCGGCGGCGAGCGGCGCAGGGGCGGCGGCGAAGGCGGAGCGGCGACCGCGACCGGCGACCGGCGGCGAGAGAGAGAGAGAGAGAGAGAGAGAGAGAGAGAGAGAGAGAGAGAGAGAGAGAGAGAGAGAGAGTTTCGCGGGACAAGGTATAGCAGCTTTATCGACGGCTATTCCGACGGAAATATGTCTGTCGGAATATCCGTCGGTATGTTTCCATTACCGACGGAAATATTTCCGTCGGAACGGCCGACGGATATTCCGACTGACATATTTCCGTCGGAATAGCCGTCGGAATTACCGACGGAAAATAATCCGTCGAAAATATCCGTCGGTAATCCCGCTTTTTCTTGTAGTGATGATAGGATCTTCAAAGAATTATTCTCCCTCATGGGAGATCAAAATAAAGCGAAACTAGAGGACTTTTGCAAGGGATCATGAAGTCTACCTAGGATAATTTTTACATGAATTTAACTTGAGAGATTGCCTATCTTCTGGCATTGACAAGAAAAGCTAGGGTTTTTAGTGAAGAACGGGGGAAAATCTCCTTGTCCAAGCTTCCTCCTCCGAGATCCCTCATTCCTCAGTCGTCCTCTTCGTCTCCCAAGGCTCTATTAGGCATCAAAACTCCACCAATTCGTCCCCACCAAACCCCTCCACCAATTCGTCCACCAATTCCTAACTTGCTAAAACTCTTCCTTCCCTCTAAAAATCCGAATTTTCCATATTTATCTCCTTCCCCTTCTGCTATTATCCCCTATTTAGGACAGAGGAGAGGCTAAACTCATGGGTATTGGGTTTGGGAAAGGTTAGGACTTTGTTTAGGGATTTATATGACTTATTTAACACTTATCTTAGCCCTTTTCTATTTATTAATTAATTATATACAAATTTCCATTAATTACTTCTCCTCCCATAATGGGCTCTTCCCAATTGGGCTCATACTCTCATGCTTGGGCTATTAGTACAACCCAACACTAATTTAGCCTAATGGGTTTTGATTTAAATCAGTCTAATTCTATTTATTCCCCTTTTTATTCAATTAAATCTATTTATCTCATTTATTAAAATAAAAATTTATTTTATTTAGATTTTTAAAATCAAGGGTGCTACATCCTCCCCCTCTTAAAAAGAATTTGGTCCCCAAATTCATATGGTCATGAGAGGAAAAGTGACTTACTGAATAACTCCGGATAATTTCGTCGCATGGTTGCTTCGGGCTCCCACGTGGCCTATTCAACTTCGTGATTTCTCCACAATATCTTAACCACGGGTATAGATCGGTTCTGAAGCTGTTGCATCTTCTTGTCCAAAATCTTCATTGGTCTCTCTTCATAGGTCATATCTTTGTTCAAAATAATGTCATCATAGTTGATTACATGTGACGGATCATACACGTACTTCCTCAGCATTGACACATGGAAAATATTATGTACGATGGATAGGCCTGTCAACGGATCCATCTGATCCGAAATCTGACCCGGATCCGATTTGAATTCCGGATCCGGGTCACATCTTTTAACCCGGAATACTATATTTTCGGGCCAGAGGAATTGATCCGAAATGGATCATTTCGGGGCAGTCTTTCGGGCGTCGGAAGGGCAATCCGGATCCGTGCTCCGAAGAGAAAAGGGCCGAAACCTAGGCAGTTCCCCAATCCCCACCCTCGACTGGAAGCAAAGGTAGGGTTTTCGTTCCCCTTCCCGATCGGCGATAACGGCAACGGCGGCCATCTTCCTTCCGATCATCGACGACGACGGCCATCCCTTCCCGATCGGTGACGACAGCGACTATCCTCCTTCCGATCTGTGACGACAGCGGCCATCGACGACAGCGGCCATCCCTTCCCGATCGGCGATGATGGTAGCCATCTTCTTCCGTTTGGCGACGGCGGCAGCATCTCCCCCTCCAGGTTTTCCATCTCCCCCTCTCCCTTTTGTTCTCTTTCGCCCTCTCTCATTCGCATGAAGGGAGACCCATTGGCCCCTCCGTTCCCACCTCCTGGCTCCTGCACCCCTCTCTCTCATGTGCATGAAGCGTATCAAAGGGGTCGGCGGAAACAAAGCCATCCAGACCCCCGAACATCCTTCTGTATTTTATCACAGTATGTAGACTGCATCTTTTCTGTATCGAGAACATCCTCCCGTATTTTATGTAATAGCTTTTTCCTCGCTTCAAAATGCTCTGCACTCGCACTGATGCTTCCGATGCTTAAGTATTTGTTTTCTCCACAAGCTTATTTGGTATCTGTTTAGGCTGCATGCTGGAAATCTTTGAGATTTTGTCAACTTTTTTGCTATTATTGTAAGTCCATGTTCTGTTTTGAATTACTAGAGAGAAATCCTCGTAAAGAAACCAGCTTTGTCAAGTTAGGATGGTTCCTAGCATCTTATGTAAGTTTCTTATGTTCGTTGCTTTAACAGGTTCACCTTGACTACCTTGAAGCAGGTGCAGATGTTCTGATTACAGCTTCTTATCAGGTATGTGCGTGTCATTTTTTTCCCTCTCGTCCTCTGCTCTTGATAGATTTGTAGATTTGTTAACCAGAAAGAATAATAGATGGAAAAGAGGAAGTGAGTGAAGTCAACTAATGTATAAAATACGGTTCTTTTTTGTGGTTGAGAAGCTTTGGTCATCTCAGGCTTCTGTCATTTTGTGTCCTTTTGTGTAACTTGTGATGGGCTTTGAAACCTAACCTTTTTATTCATGCCACCCATTTTCTTGTGTACTTAACTTTCTCTAACATGCTTTGCATATCCAGGATTTGATAATATGCTGTGATATGAATGCATTGCCAGAGAAATTTTAATACATGATCATTTAAAAGGAAAACACTTTGGTTGTCTAATAAAGTGCAATAGTTTAATGAATGCTGCCATGATTCACTTACCAATAGAAGCAGGCTTTCCATTTTGATTGATCATTAACTCTGATAGCAAACATCTTTTCAATCTTCTTGAACAATACGGGCAATGTCTGTAGTTTGTTTTCTTTTACTATGCTTCTGTTGTGAAAGTCCATTCAACCTTTTTCTGGTTATGTATCCTTGTATTTATTTATGTTTCTGATCGAATAGGAGATTAATGTTACATAGTGGGAGCCAATATTTACAAAAGCCAGGCTCCTTCAAAGTGTTCTACAATGTGGTTTGTTCTGTTTAATTGCAATCTTTCCTATTTTGTGAGTTCCTACATTTATCATAGATATTGTTCTAGAAGTTTTAGCCCCATGTAAATGTTAAGTTGTATCATATTTGGCATGTCTAGCAAGCATGAGAACTGACATCAGTCTTAAGCTTATTTCATGAGTTTGTTTGAGTGACGAAATAAGGGTCAGGATGACTTTGACACTCTCTTGTCTTTTGCTAACTTTCTTCTGTTTCCTATCTGCTTTGGATGTAGTTCTGGGTGACATTTATCATAACAGGCCGGTGCTAGGTTTTCTCTTAGCCTCACACATTGGCTTTGGAAAAATTTATGTATAAAATTTGTCACATGTGTAAGCTGTTATGCTTGCACATCTGAATCCTGTCTATGGGGTCATAAGTGTAAATTCCCAAGGTTGTGCATGTTTTTCAGAAAAGGAATGCTGTTAATGTGTATGCATATTTACATATGTGTGTATTATATTTATATATTAGGGTGAACGATTTTTCATAAGCATCATATAAGCCTTTTAATATGTAGAATATTTATCACCAAGTTTATAATTTGCTTTATATTAATTCAACCTGTCACCATTGCCTAAATAGGCCTCACAAATGATGTTTCTCTGTGAACACCAACCTGAAAATGAACATGTTTTTCCCTCTCGTCCTCTGCTCTTGATAGAGTTGCATTTGAAGAGCATTTAACCATTCGTTTCTTGTTTAAGCAGGCTACCATTCAGGGATTTCATTCTAAAGGATTTTCTATAGAACAAAGTGAAGATTTACTGAGGAAAAGTGTGGCAATTGCATGTGAAGCACGTGAGATTTTTTATGATAAACTTGCAGACGGTGGTGTATAGCCAATTTTTGCAGTGAAAGCCAGCTATCCACTCGGTGAAAGCCACCAAAGAGAACGTAGATGATCTGAGTCAAAGAGAAAAGAGAACTTGTATTACTACATAGTTGGGATTTAATGTATACATTTGATTTTATGTATGGGAATGGATGTCTATCTAGTTAAGAGTTCTTAAATTATTTGATTTTGTATAGCCAACGCAGATTTGAGTATTTTTTTTTCCAGAATTTTCAGATTTGTTATGTATGTTTAAACCAAATTTTGTGTTGTTCTTGCTAGTTGCTATAACCATCATAGATCTGGGTGATTTATTTTTTTTTTACAGATTTTTTTAGATTTTTTCTTTATATTTAACTGGATTTTATGACTGTTTTGCTATGGTCAGCACAGATTCGGCTTTTTATTATTTTTTTTCAGATTTTCCAAAACTTTTAAGTATGTTTAATCAGAAGTTTTTTATATATTCTAATAACCAGCCGTCCAGCACAGTTTCAGTAAATTTTTTTTTATTTTTTCAGATTTTTTTACCATATTCGGATCCTGATCCGGATCCGAAATTGATGTTGGATCTTAACCCAAATCCGGATCCGAAAATATGCCTAAATTCGGATCCGGGTCAGATCCGGATATTCTAAATTCGGATCCGGATCCGGATCTCTAAGGATCCGACCCGGATCCGTACCGTTGACAGGGCTAACGATGGAGAACTGAGGAGGTAGTGTTAGTCGGTACGCCACCTCGCCAACTCTATCCAACACTTCAAATGGACCTATGAATCTCGGTTTTAGCTTGTCTTTCATCCCAAACCTTTGAAATCCTCGGGTTAGGGATACCTTCAGCATCACATGATCTCCGGTCTGAAACTCTAAGTCCATTCTTCTCTTATCTGCATAACTTTTCTACCTGGACTGGGCTATCTTAATCATGTCTCTGATAATCTGTATATCCCTACTAGTGCTCTGCACCATGTCTGGTCCCAGCCATTGTTGTTCACCTACTTCATTCCAACAGACTGGCGATCAGTAGCTTCTGCCGTATAGTGCTTCAAATGGTGCCATCTTAATGCTTGCTTGATACCTGCTGTTGTAGGCGAATTCAATTAAGGATAACTTCTCATTCCAATACCCTTCAAAATCTATAGTGCATGCACGTAGCATATCTTCCACAATTTGATTTGTCCTTTCTGTCTGTCCATCCGTCTGTGGGTGGAAAGCAGTGCTGAAATTGAGTTTAGTACCCAATGCAGTCTGAAGTCTCTTCCAAAATCGAGAAGCGAATCTAGGGTCACGGTCTGAGATAATGGATACAGGAACTCCATGCAATCTTACTATCTCTTTTGACATAGAGGGCTGCTAGCACATCGACACTCCAGGTGCTCTTAATGGCAAGGAAATGTGTAAACTTAGTCAATCGGTCCATAATAACCCAGATAGCATCAAGTCCACCACGAGTTCAGAGTAAACCCATGATGAAATCCATTCCGATGCTTTCCCACTTCCATTCAGGTATGTCCAGGGGTCTGAGACACCCGCAGGACGACGGTGTTCGGCCTTTACCTGTTGACATGTGAGACAGTGTGCGGCATGCTCAACCACCTCACGTTTCATGTTTGGCCACCAAAATGACATTTTCATGTCTTGGTACATCTTGGTTGCACCTGGGTGAATGGTATTCTTGGTCTTGTGGGCTTCATCCATCAGCTTCCTCTTCAGTTCTTCATTGTCAGGCACACAAGTCCTGGCGTGGAATAATATTCTCCCATCTTCAACGATGGAGAAATCTGGCTTGTCAGCTATGGTCTCCCTGACTCGGACTAGGAACAGATCATTTACCTATTGCTCCCTGATCTCGGAAAATATATCGGGTTAAGCTATTAAATTGGCCACTAACGCCTGATCACTTCTCTTCTCAATGTTCAGATTCAGACTGGCGAGCTGTTCTAATAATTGCATTTCACTCATGACTAGACATGATAACGAAGCTACTGACTTTCTACTTAGTGCATCAGCTACTGCATTACCTTTGTCTAGGTGATATTGGATATTGAAATCAAAGTCTTTCAAGTACTCCAGCCATCTCTGTTGTCTCATATTGAGCTCCTTTTGAGAAAATAAGTACTTCAAACTCTTGTGGTCGGAGTATATAATAAATTGCTCCCCATATAGGTAATGCCTCCAGATCTTGAGTGTAAATACCACCGCAGCCAATTCTAAGTCATGGATAGGGTAATTGACTTCATGTGGCTTCAACTGCCTTGATGAATACGCTATCACCTTCTCATTCTGCATGAGCACGCAGCCTCGACTGATTCCAGATGCATCAATGTAGACTGAGAATCCTGCGCCCTCGACTGGTAATGCGAGGATAGGTGCTGATGTCAGCAATTGCTTTAGTGTTTGGAAGCTCTTCTCACACTCCTTGCTCCAGACATAGGGGTTCTCTTTCCGTGTAAGACGCGTAAGAGGTACAGCTATCTTGGAGAAGTCTTTTATGAACTGTCTGTAATAACCAGCCAGTCCAAGAAAGCTTCTTATCTCTATGATATTAGTCGGTCTTTCCCAATTTAACACAGCTTCATCCTTGGAAGGATCGACAGCGATACCATCCTTGGAAATAACATGGCCTAGGAATGACACCTCCTCGAGCCAGAATTCACACTTGCTCAATTTGGCGTAGAGTCGGTTGTCCCGCAAAATCTGCAGAGCAATCCTCAGATGTTCCTCATGCTCTTCTTTGGTCTTGGAGTATATGAGAATATCATCAATAAAAACCACGACGAACTTGTCGAGGTAGGGCCGATAGATGTTGTTCATTAGTTGCATGAAAGTTGCAGGAGCATTGGTTAGTCCAAAAGGCATGACTACAAATTCGTAATGACCGTACCTGCTCCTGAAAGCTATCTTGTAAATATCTGCATCTTTAATCCTCATCTAATGATATCCCGATCTAAGGTCAATCTTAGAAAAGTATTTAGCTCCTGATATCTGATCAAATAATTCATCGACATGCGGTAGAGGGTACGTATTCTTGATAGTGAGATTATTCAGCTGCCTATAGTCATGCATAATCTCATGGATCCATCCTTCTTCTTGACGAACAGCACTGGTGGTCCCCAAGGGGAAGTACTTGGTCGGATAAATCCTTTTTCCAGCAGTTCCATCAATTACTCCTTCAATTCTTTCAATTCAGCGGGGGACATCATGTAGGGTTGGCGTGATACAGGACTATTCAAAATTCGATATAAAAACACATAGTGATCCAAAATGCATGAAACTAGTTTTAAACGGAAATAGACTCATAGATCTACCAACATACATGATTAATTCAAAAATAGACAAGGTTTAGGCATGCTTTGATTAGGTTATATTTCCATGACCTAAACATGTGCAGTCATGGATCAACGAATTAATTAGCAATGGATACATGATGAAAATTAGGGAAACTAAGGGCGTTTGAAAGCTAACATGATGTAGTATTTATGAAATTTTTGCATGGCATGGGATCAAGTATGCACAGGGTTTGAAAGCAACATGAAGGTTCAGGTACATGGAT
This sequence comes from Colocasia esculenta, assembly GCA_014218235.1. Taxonomy (NCBI): domain Eukaryota; kingdom Viridiplantae; phylum Streptophyta; class Magnoliopsida; order Alismatales; family Araceae; genus Colocasia; species Colocasia esculenta. Next base: position 79,804,334 of record CM024764.1, on the reverse strand, counting down.
ATGACATAATTTTTAAGGAATTAATTCTCCCTCATGGGAGATCGAAATAAAGCGAAACTAGAGGGCTTTTGCAAGGGATCATAAAATCTACCTAGGGTAATTTTTACACGAATTTAGCTTGAGAGATTGCCTACCTTCTGGCATTGACAAGAAAAGCTAGGGGTTTTTGTGAAGAACGGGGGAAAAATCTCCTTGTCCAAGCTTCCTCCTCCGAGATCCCTCATTCCTCAGCCATCCTCTTCGTCTCCCAAGCTCTAGACACTAACTAGGGTTTGGTGGGGTGAATTGGTGGAGTTTTGATGCCTAATAGAGTCCTAACTTGCTAAAACTCTTCCTTCCCTCTAAAAATCCAAATTTCCCATATTTATCTCCTTCCCCTTCTGCTATTATCCCCTATTTAGGACAGAGGAGAGGCTAAACTCATGGGTATTGGGTTTGGGAAAGGTTAGGATTTTGTTTAGGGATTTATATGACTTATTTAACACTTATCTTAGCCTTTTCTATTTATTAATTAATTGTATACGAATTTCCATTAATTACTTCTCCTCCCATAATGGGCTCTTCCCAATTAGGCTCAAACTCTCATGCTTGGGCTATTAGTACAACCCAACACTAATTTAGTCTAATGGGTTTTGATTTAAATCATTTTAATTCTATTTATTCCCCTTTTATTTAATTAAATATATTTATCTCATTTATTAAAATAAAAAATTTATTTTATTTAGATTTTAAAAATCGAGAGTACTACACTCATTGAAGAAGGGATGTCTAGTGGTAGACTGTCCTTTACCAAATAATAGTAGACTATTTGTGTGGACCATACAATGGATCTCTCTAAAGGATATTAATTTCTTAATATAGAGATTGACTTTCATATCAATTGAAGGTCTGAAGTTATGGGACACACCCAAGGAAGATGAATTAAATGTCAATAGATTTTTTAAGTTTTAGCAAATCATAATCACAAAGATGGGAGGTAGGAGAGAAAGAAACACACAAAAAGACAATGCAATTTATAAAGAGTTCAGCATAGCATAATGTTGTTCTACACCTCTTTCTAAGAATATTTGAGACTAACAAATAGAAACTCTAGCAACACACACACATCGGGCATCAAAGTGTTAACTCACCTATCCCACACACACACATGTACAAATGCATAAATACTCTTAAAGAAGAGCACTCAACCCACACTCAATCTCATAATCAAATAACAAAAACAACAAGTTTAGATATGAGAAAAAGATTGCAAATCTAAATAATAAAATTGGAGACATGTCCCTCAAGATGATCCTCATGTTAAGCATGAAGGATAAGTTTTAAAATAATGCAAAGGTGTCACATCAACTTCACGAGCTAGGCTGCAATAAGGAGCACAAATTTTCCAACAAACCAACCACTTTTCTACTTCCAAGATGATGTTTAAATACCTAGAGATTTTCCCAACATGATTGGACCATAGTTTGCATAATGGAAGATCGAGATCTTTTTAAAGAAAAATTGAAGACTAATACACTTAAGATCGCAAGTTTCAGCAATGTGAATCTACCAACTTGAGGATGTTGGGCCTTCTACCACATACAGCCATTAATGGACTCAATGAAAAGAGCAAAGTGAACACTTCAAATGCTCTCAAACATACATCTTCATATTCCAACAAGAACCCAATCTATTTAATCATTCATCCAAAGTTGACTTTCAAACATTTTTATACTCAGATTTTCACGATTGACACTTAGAAATTTAATTAATCTAATATAAATAGACTTTGTTATCATCAGAATTGTAGAATCACAACACATCAAAATTGTCTTTGATCCATTCTTCTTTTGTAATAACCATGGGGCTTTCGATGCGCGATGCTCTAACCATATGCATGGTGTGATTCCCCATTCTACACATATTCTTTGATGTTCATGATTGCCGATCCACTTGTTAATTATTATTGATTCTTGTTTGTACAGAAGATGGCTACTTGAAGGGTGAGATACCCAATTAAACCTTCAAGCCTCTCCAGATATGTTGGATCTCTTAATTAGGCCCCTGTATCCTTCCACCTGAGGCATCTTGGGAATCCCTCTCTAACAGCTGACTCTGTTACAATCTTCAATTCAGAGATAACTTGACATAATTTTGATGACCCTATTGTATTGAGAACACACATCGGTACTCTTGGTCAGTCGCCAAGCTTATGCGGCAAATGACGTGATCATTTCGTTGATCATCATCCAACATTTTATGAATGATGGACTATCTGTCAATCATCGAGATGTGACATTTGAGGTACTTACAAACCATTGGAACTATGTTTTCAAGACAAGCTAATGGAGATCGAAATGATAACCGTGTTGAAATTAAGGTCCACCATTGTACGTAGTTTAGGATGTGATGGGCGCCTATACCTTAATCTTGAAAGTGCAATAAATAGAACCCAAGAACATGCCATTAGGTGAAGTTATATATAGATGAAGTGATCGTAGTAACACTTTGGATTGGTGATTACGCCTCATATCAATAGAATTGCATTGAATGGAGGACAAATGTTCTAAAGGTGACCCTGCTTTTTTCTCCAACACAGATTCATTCTTTCATCTAGATTCTAACCGATGAGGACCGTCTCTACCCCCCCAGCCCAATAAGTGGTCATGCAGGAAGCCCATTTTTGTTGAAGCACCGAAAAGGAGTGGCCAGGCTCCAGCATTCAAAGTAACCAAGGGAAATAGAGAATTAATTAAGTGGTCAGATCATTATTCCTAGCCTTTTTTTTTTTTTTTACTGTAAGTATGCTTAACCATGTGTGTGCAAAAATGTACGAACCATGAATCTTGTGGATTTTGTGTTCTAAGCATGACCAGTCTCCGACGTGCAACACTGGAACTCATCATGCTCATGGGGAGGTATCTATCCTATCACTAAATCAGATCCCCAGCCTGTCAGAAAACAGATGCTCTCACAAGATGCTCTGCCCAGCACATCCTTTGTCCTTCATTTAATTATAAAACACATCGGAAAGGCTGACACAGTTAAACAAGAGAAGGTATTTACACAGGGCAATCGATTTAAAGAAATGTTTATTATATAAGACTAGTCGTGCAATAAAATTGCTGTAGATGTCAAAAAAGTTAATGGGGATAAGACTATGATGATGATGATGGCAAAAATGTAGTTCCATTGGTTCATAGAAGAGTGAGAGAAAGGTCCTACCAAACCCTGATCTCAACGGATGAAATTATTTCTTATAATTCACATTAATTTTTTATAAGACTAATTTTACAATAAGTATTTCACACTGACTTATGCCCTTTACAAGCCGGGGTGGAGCATGTAGTTGTTGGAGCAACGCACAGGCACCTCCACCGTCACGATTGCCGTGCTCTCAAAGCAGCAAGCTACCGTGCTCTCCAAGCAGCAGAGCTGCACCTCTCTCCCACGCACCACCTCTCACCACCCCAGCTCGGCCCCTCCTCCACTCACACCTCGCCACCCCCCCTGCCTATATAATACCCCCATGGGGTGAAGAGCAGGAGCGCACCAAGCAGCAGCAATCTGCCGTGAGAGATTTCTCAAGTAATTCTTGAGAAATTCCATTTTGCATGCGTGTGCATGCAAGTGTGGTGCGAGGAGTGTTAGTGCAGGTGTGCAGTGCGCGAGTGTTCTGTGTGTGGAGGTGTTGTCTCAAGTGTGGGACATCGTGCGTTCTCTATCGGGTATCGGCTGACGGAGGTACGTCATCGCCGGACCTCGACTTTAAGGTGTGGTGCTGTATAGGCGACTCGGTAGCCGCTATCTACTTCGTGGGGATACTCTTGTTATTACGTTTCTGCTGCGAGGTATGTCCTCCTACTCCATGTGTGCATGCAAGTGTGGTGCGAGGAGTGTTAGTGCATGTGTGCAGTGCGCTGAGTGTTCTGTGTGTGGAGGTGTTGTCTCAAGTGTGGGACATCGTGCGTTCTCTATCGGGTATCGGCTGACGGAGGTACGTCATCGCCGGACCTCGACTTTAAGGTGTGGTGCTGTATAGGCGACTCTGGTAGCCGCCTATCTACTTCTGTGGGGATACTCTTGTTATTACGTTTCTGCTGCGAGGTATGTCCTCCTACTCTGTATTATTTAACCGACATTGGTATCAGAGCCAAGTTTGTTGGTTTATTATTTATCTTTTTCTCTTGCAAACTGTATAGATGGCAAGTTCCACGGCACAGTCAGACTCTGATTTGCACGATCAATATTTCGAGGATTGGTTCTCGGATGTAGATCCGGAGTTGCTTGACATCAACTCTAGTGCTCTGGTAGCAGACTACAGACAGGCGTTGGACCTGATCGACTCTTCGACCGGCGGGACGAGTGCACCGGTTTTAGATGCGCAGGCGGTGGCCAGCGGCACGGCTAACTCCGAGTTCGGTGGTCTCACCACTTCCTGGAATAGATACATCAGATAGTCTGAGTATCCATGCACCTTCTCCTCAGACTGTGTCAAACCCATGGTCCCCACCTGTTGCTTCACAGACAGCTTGGGAACCATGGCCGACCGAGTAGACCTTGCTTGTGCCAGTTGTGCCCCTCCCTGCACCACCTCTCACTATCACCCTTAGGACCAGAAAGGGAGATTTGGTGGTAGCAGAGGGTTATATACAGCTTTTGTAGAGAGATAGAAATGCTTAGTTTACTGTCATGTACTGCGCTAGTCCTAGAAGCGCAATTTTGTTTTTCCCTTTTGGCGCGTGAATATGTTCACGCATGCATCGAAAAATGTACATGTAACCTTTATATGCTGATATGTTGATATATGTGAATATGTTTTATATAATCAAATATGTTTAAAGTTAGTATGTTTTGTACATATTTTCTTTAATGTTATGTAAATTAGTTTTGCATAATAAAAATGTTTAAAGATAATGTGTTTTGTACATATTTTCTTTAAATATTATGTAATTAGTTTTACATATAAAATTTGCTCGAAGTTATTTTAATTATATTGACTTATCTTATATAAGTGGGAGATGATTGTAATTGCCTAGCTTTACTTTCGATTTTACTATATAAGAAATGATCAATGTAATTAGCTTGAATTTCTAGAAGCAAATAAGTATAATGTGTAAATGATGTCAAACTCTATTTCCTGTTTTGATATGTAGTGACAAACCATGGCTGCCAAAAACGTGATGCTGATCTTAATGAAGGTGAAAAGTTGAATGGCACAAATTATGATATATGGCATCGTAAAATGCAATATTTGCTGGATGATCAAGATGCAATTGATCATCTTACGGTGTCCCTGTCACCGCCCATTGAGGTAGTAGCAAAACAGACCAAGAAGCTTATGTAGCTTGTTTAAGAAAGATCGTAGTGCGCGCTTTACTTTGTTAAGCGCTATGGCCGACGATCTTATTGGCGAGTTTGAGAGCTTCGCCACTGCTAAAGAATTGTGGGATCAATTGAAGTTCATTTTTGGTGGGACCTCAGTCACCCGATTAAGGGCTCTCGTTTTGAAATTTGAGACCTACCGGATGGACTCGCGCCACACGGTAAGTGAACACCTTAGGGTGATTTCATCTATGATCCGTGACTTGAAGGCTGCCGGTCATGAACTCACCGATGAACAGCAAGTGCAAGCGGTGATAAGATCTTTGCCAGATGCTTGGACCCACTTGAAGCAAATTCTGACTCACAATGAGAATCAAAAATTTTGTTGATATATCTCGCCATGTGGAGTTAGAAGCAGAGCGCGAGATTGTGCATCGCGCTGTTACTAATGTCGCTCAGGGTAGCAGACGCTTCAAGAAAAAGGGGTCGCAAAAGAAGGACAAGGATCAAACGCTGCACCAGATTCCATCAAGGATAAATCTTTCAAGCGCCAACGTGGAAACGTGGCGGCAAGAAAGACAAAAGCCGTCTGAAGTGTTTTAACTGCAAAAAGCGAGGTCATTTCGCTCATGAGGTCCCTGAGCCGAAAAAAGGTAACTCACTTCCCTTGCTCCATGTACGTTTGTCTGTACACATGTTTTGACTGCTCATCCTAATCCTGTGTGGATCGTGGATTCAGGAGCAATAAACATATAACGATGGATAGAGCGGGTTTCAAGGATTATCATCGGATCCCAGAAGGCATGCAAAGAGTCTTTATGGGCAATGGTGTCAGTGAAGAAGTCCGTGGAGTCGGTTCATACCAACTCCATTTTGCGAACGGACATACGTTACTCTTAAGTGATGTACTATGCGCCTAGAATCCAATATAATCTTTTGTCAGTTTCAACTTTGTCAGAAATGGGTTTTTTATTTTTCCTTTTCTCACAGCCTTGTAACCATTGTCTTGGATAACGTCCTTTATGGACATGCAATGTTACGTGATGGTTTTTATATCTTAGATTTGTATGACAACTTTTCTAATCTTCTTCTATGGTAATGCCTGCGTTAGCTCAGAAAGATTTAGATTTTGTGACATGGCATGCTCGTTTAGGCCATATTGGACAAGATAGAATGACTAGATTAGCTAGAGAAGGACTTTTAGGGTCACTCGCTAAGGTCAACTTGCCCACATGTGAGCCCTGCTTGGCAGGAAAAGCATGCCATAAGCCTTTTGGAAAAGCTGTGAGAACCTCCGAACCATTGGCATTGATCCATTCCGATGTCTGTGGACCCATGAGTGTTAGAGCTCGGCATGGTTATTACTATTTTCTTACATTTATTGATGATTTTTCACGGTACGGTTATGTATATTTGATTGCTCATCGCTATGAAGTGCTGGATTGTTTCAAGCATTTCTTAGCTAGAGTTGAAAATCAAATGGAGAGGAGTATCAAGGCTCTTCGAACAGACCATGGACGCGAAATCTGTCGGATCAGTTCCGAGCATTATGTGAAGAAAAAGGTATTCGTCGGCAACTTACTATTCCATATACGCCGCAACAAATGGTGTTGCAGACCGAAGGAATAGAACAATGCTAGACATGGTTAGGTCAATGATGGCGCAGGCAAATTTGCCAATCTCTTTTTGGGGAGATGCTCTGTTAACTGCTGCCTACATTCTTACCGAGTGCCATCTAAATCAGTTCCTTCTACCCCATATGAATTGTGGCATGGCCACAACCGGACTTAAATTGTTTACGTCCATGGGGATCAGCTGGATATGTTCATCACATGACAAGTAAGTTTGGGAAACTTGGCCCTAGAGCTCAGAAGTCTATCTTTCTTAGATTCCTGAGAGCTCAATAGGTTATGTCATGTATGGACATCATCCAGATGGAGGAATGATAGAGCGTGAGGTCTGAGATGTTGTCTTTTTAGAGAACGAATTTCCTAGTCTTGGCGAAAATGAGAAGAATCTTGATCTTTTTGAAACATGAACAATTGAAACATCCTACCATCTTCCGGCGAAGGGAGGGAATATGTTCCCATACCAATGTCTGCCGAAAATGATAGGGATATTCATGATAGTGGGAGTGCACCAATAGAAAGTCAAGATTCTCTACGTCGTAGCAAACGTGGGAATGTTCCTCGTCGATTTTTTGAAATTGACAGTGAAGTACTTCTTTGTGAACCCACGGATGATGAAGAGCCTAGATGTGTTCAAGAAGCTCTTGCGTCATCATCTAGGAAAGAATGGGAAATTGCCATGCAAGAAGAGATTCTTTCAATGGCACAGAATAAAGTCTGGGAGTTAGTGGATCTCCCACCGGAGCGTAAGGCGATTGGAAACAAGTAGGTTTTCAAGCTTAAGCGCAAGGCTGATGAGACTATTGACAAGTATAAAGCAAGACTTGTGGCGAAAGGCTATACCCAAAAAGAGGGTATAGATTATGATGAGATATTTTCACCTGTGGTGAGATTCTCATCTGTTCGCCTTATTCTAGCTATTGTTGCGCATCTTGACTTGGAATTGTTCCAAATGGATGTAAAGACTGGCATTTCTCAATGGAAAACTAGACGAGGAAATATACATGGCTCAACCAGAGGGTTTTGAGACTAAAGGGGAGGAGCAAAAAGTTTGCTGCCTCAAGCGTTCAATCTATGGATTGAAACAATCGTCTAGACAGTGGTATATGAAGTTTCATAAGACTATTATCTCATACGTTTTTGAGATGATTGAAGAGGACCACTGGTGTATGTTAAGCGAGTGGGAGATAGTCTCCTCATTTTATCATATATTTGATGATATTTTAATAGCTGGAAATGATATGGAGTTAATCAAATCCACCAAGGTGTGGTTATCTTCCGTTTTTGAGATGAAAGATATGGGTGAAGCGAGCTATGTGCTCGGAGTAAAGATTGTACGGAATTGCTCGGAAAGGTCACTGAGTTTGTCTCAGGAGACATACAAAATAGATCCTGAAGCGTTTTCGAATGCACAATTCTAAACCCATTGATACTCCGCTTGATAAAGGATGTGTCTTAAGTACTTGTCAATGCCCCAAGAGTAAAGAAGAAATAGAAAGTATGTCAAGAGTGCCATATGCTACTGCGGTTGGAAGTCTAATGTATGCCATGTTGTGTACTCGGCCAGACATTAGCTTCGCAGTGGGTCTGGTAAGTCGTTACCAAAGTAACCCTGGTTTTGCGCATTAGAAAGCCGTTAAAAGGATTTTACGATATTTGCGAGGGACGGCAGATTATGCACTACGTTACAAGGGTGATGACCTGAAAATCAAATCATCGCTATAGTGATGCGGATTGGGCTGGTGACCGAGATGAGCGAAAGTCCACTTCAGGCTTTGTGTTCCTGTTGGCTAGTGGAGCTATCTCGTGGAGTAGCAAGAAGCAGTCTTGCATTGCCTTATCCACAATGGAGGCCGAATATGTGCTTGTTCTGCTGCCAACCAAGAGGCGATTTGGTTGCAAAGCTTGATGCATCGTTTGGCGGATAACACCTCATCAGCATAAGTTGTACTGTTATATGTTGACAGTACCTCGGCATTGGCCTTCGCCAAAGATCCCAAATTTCATGGCAGAACGAAGCATATTGATATTCACTACCACTACATTAGGGAATTGGTGGCAAAGGGTTAGTGGAACTTCGTCAGATTAGTTCTGTTAGAATGATAGCAGATCCACTAGCGAAACCTTACCCAGAGAGAGTTTTGTGACCCATTGTGCATCTATGGGTCTTTGTAAGTTATAGTAATTTATAATGTTTTGACATCATTAAAGTTTTGTTCATTATAAAATGTTTATATGAACAATTGATTGCTTATACATTGTTAGAGTGTCATCAGGCAAGGATCAGCCCTCTCACACGAGTGATCCGCCTTTGGCGCTTATTGATAGCGAGCAAAGATGAGGCATTTGATATTGTGGATCTCTAGATGGCTAGAGGTCGAGCACAATATCCCGAGTTTTGTAGTATGCCGCCTTGGCTGAGGCCGAGATGAAATCTGAATTAGTTTAGATTGACAATGTGGATTATTGACATAATCCTCTATAGCCTGAGATATCCGGATATGTGTCGCATCAGAGAGCGCTAAGTGGAAGTGACTGGTTTGCGAGACTTTGGTCAGTTGCATTTGTTGCAATTGGACTTGTATCCGTGCGGTGTTATTTGACATGCCCATATGAATGGAAGAACATCGCAGCATGTGAATCATACCACATGTGTAAATTTACAACCGCATATGAGAATGATGAATGGATCTCTCTTCATCATTGTGTGAGCTCATAAATCACGTTTGTCAGTGATTCAGGTGTACCCCTAGGGACCTGCAGCGCTGTGCCATGACAAGGAAGCTTAATGTCGCTACTTTAGCATGTTACTTAGGGCGATGGTTGATACCGTCCAGCGGGACATGTCTAGGAAGCGGTTAAGACAAATTGAATTGCACATGCGCATAGAAAGGTATCTTGTTAATTCACCATGCTTAATTACTCATATCGTTTGTTGGGCGCGGATGCCCATCGGGGCACCCCTCCGCCTCCACCTGTCTGAACGAACGAGGGGGGGCTGACGCCACTGTGATGCCAGCGAGCTCCCCCGCCTGGGCGGGTGGAGGGGGCGCTGCCACGCCTTCCTGCCTGCCCACGCACAGGCACCTCCACCGTCCGATCTGTCGTGCTCCCAAGCAGCAAAGCTGCCGTGCTCTCCAAGCAGCAGAGCTGCCACCTCTCTCCCACGCACCACCTCTCACCACCCCAGCTCGGCCTCCTCCCACTCACACCTCGCCACCCCCCCTGCCTATATATACCCCCATGGGGGTGAAGAGCAGGAGCGCACCAAGCAGCAGCAATCTGCCGTGAGAGATTTCTCAAGTAATTCTTGAGAAATTCCATTTGCATGCATGTGTGCATGCAAGTGTGGTGCGAGGAGTGTTAGTGCAGTGTGTGCAGTGCGCTGAGTGTTCTGTGTGTGGAGGTGTTGTCTCAAGTGTGGGACATCGTGCGTTCTCTATCGGGTATCGGCTGATGGAGGTACGTCATCGCCGGACCTCGACTTTAAGGTGTGGTGCTGTATAGGCGACTCTGGTAGCCGCCTATCTACTTCTGTGGGGATACTCTTGTTATTACGTTTCCGCTGCGAGGTATGTCCTCCTACTCTGTATATTTAACCGACAATTTATTTTCTGAGTCTTGAACTTGAATACATTGTCAAAAAGGAAAGGGAAAAAAACCTTTATACATATGTATAATATTGTGTTCACTTAATTTACTGTGTCACCACTTTTGATGTTGAGTGTGCTTGTAACGTGAGTCAAGTTCTGTGACTCGAAAGTCTTTGAATATATATATATATATATATATATATATAATTGTCATTATCACATGATGTGCATGTGCAATGTCGTGCAGAAGAAAGAACAACTTATTGGCCAGTTTCTACATGATTTTGTTTGATCTGAAAGACTAATTAAATAGGTTCAAGTGCATGCCCAGATCTTTAGTAACCTACGAGGTTTTAACTCTTGGGGGTGACGCTCTAGTCTAAGATTGCGGACGTGATAGGCGATGGACCTCTCAAGGATTGCATCCCGGCCCAAACTTTCATGACGCACATCAATACATATTTTACGCTGCCATCTTTCCAATACTTTGTTTGTTGAGAAATATTTCTTTTTTTAAGGAGAATAATAAATGTGATATGATTGTCTTCCAAATAAATTTTATTGGTTAAAATCTCACAAAATTTCTCTCTCTTTTTTATTAATAAGATTATTTGGAGAGCAATCTACATCACATTTATTACCTTTTTTAGATAGTAATAAATATTTCTCTTGTTTGTTTGTTATATAGATCGTGATTCATTATTATTGTGCAGAAAAACCACAAAGTCTTAAGCTTCTGGACCAAATCTTTTATCGACTAAAACTGATTATTGGAATAAAAAATGCAGTGTTGTGGGTGTGGTTAAGCTCCACTAATAACTGGTATCCAGCTTCCACACCCAACCCATTTTCTCTAAACAAAGAAAAGTGCATGGTATGAGGGGAAACTTACTTACTACTCTCATCTGTTGACGTTGACGTGGTGTCTGAAGAGGCTGCTCCTCTCGCTAGCTAGCAGCCTGGATGGAAACGTGTGACCCACCCTCGTGGTTCCTTCTCAACATTTGTAGCCCCTTTTTAGTTGTCGGTTCCCCAACATCATCATACGGTTGTTCACACCACAGTCAAATGCATGCATCCGGCCGTCTAAGAAGACAAACATCCCCAGATCCAGCTAGCATTCTCTCATGTTGGACTCACCCTGTAAAATTAAGACAGATCTGGTGGATTTCAAGGGGTGAGTCCAAAGTGATCAGATTAATGCTAGATCTTCGGGTGTGTATGCATGCATGCCTTCTTATATATAATGCATGCATGAGACGGCGGTGTGAAGAACCACGTACAATTATGATATGGGGAATCAGAAATCCATGAGATCTGTCTCTTGCCACTTCCAGAGATATTCATATCATAGATTAATACATAGAACATGAAGTGAGCCATCCTCGCGCTGAATAGAAAAATGCATGCGGTTCTTGTATATAATTAACAAGGTATCTGCCGTATTTCTAGGATGATCAATTGAAAATGCATGGCATGCATGCACTCTTAATTCACAGGAAAAGTTGAGTGTTTTTCAACACTACTGCTCACATAATAGCTAGATTCATTATTAGAGAGATGATGCCCTGGATCGACTTTAAGCCACATGACATGCATGTGCGCCTTCCTCCACAATAAGAACTGCACGCACCCAGTTTACCACCAGTTTGTAATTTCATCTTAAAAACACTCCAATACTGAGCAAATCTAAGCCATGTCCCCTGTGGTGGCTGCTTTCTGCCACCTAAGCCCATTGTGATCCATCGAGGCCCATCAACGCCTCCCTTTTTGACATGGCCTCCTCGTACGGTCTCACGCCTCCGCAAGGACCAGTTAAAAGGGGCCCACGTGCCAGTCACCCCTAATGAAGCATTGCCGAGCTCCTTAGCGGTATGCTTCCGAACAGGGGCGTTAATCCTGCTGCGCGGAACAATTACGGACATTACCGAACAGCACATTCGATCCCCCATGCCGGTCACCTGCTCGGAAAGCGTGTCCAGAGTTTACAGAGCAGGTCGCTTGGCCTACACCACGGTTATAACCGCCCTGGGTTACGCGCCCCATCATCAAGAGGTGCGTTAACTGCCTGGCATCTCAACGGACATCTGGGCGCATAACTCCTTCCGTTATTCACGCCCGTCAAGGCGCCTTTCCAGGCACGATCTACCAATGTTGCGCACGTCTGCCTTGGCGCCAACGCCTATAAAAGTACAGGTACAGGACCATGCCCTGGTACGTTCTCTCTCACGCAAACACACCCTTACTCTCACAAATCCCTGCCTTGCAAGCCTCATACTGACTTAGGCATCGGAGGGTTTTTCCGGTCTTCACCGGGCCCCCTGATCATTTTCTGGTGACTGCAGGATCTTTGGTCTGCCTTCGACGATCGTCTTCCCTCTTACCCAAGTGTGAGGCGTGATCCGCTCCGGCCTAACAAGGAAAAGGCCTCCACATTTTTTGCGCCGTCTGTGGGAACGACACAGCCATGGCTCGCGGACGATCCTCTTACCAGAACGTGGGGAGTAGGGCAACGAGATCTCGCCACTCACGAGCGAGCTCTCCCCGCCGGTCTACTCCTGTCGACGTCAATGTCGCCCCCGCCGGCACGAATCAAGACGTCCCTGCACCAGCGATGGCTGCACCAGCAACTGCCCTGGAGATGGCTGAACTCCGAGGGCAGATGCAACAATTAACGGGTGTCTACCTTGCCTTGCAGGCTCAACTGGTTGTACCACCAGCCCCGGCGGCTCCCCAGCCGCGAGAGCGACAGGCGGAGTCGTCGCGTCGGCGCCCTCGCGTCCTCCCGGAGCCTCAGGATCAGCAGGCGGACTCGCCGCGCCGGTCGCACAGAGCCCCGTCTGAGGAGCGGGCATCGGAGCGCCGCGGGCGTTCGCCCCGTCGCTTCGTTGCCTCCCCCCGCCTGCCGCGATCGGTTGTGGGAGCCAACTCCCACGCGTCCGCTAGAGGGGGCTCCGCCAATTCAGAGCAGAAGCTCTCCAGGCGCTTACGACGAGTCGTCGACTTGGAGCGCCGCATGGACGCGATGGTCCAGCGTGCGGAGGGCAAAGCTCCGGCGGATGATGACCTGGACTTCCGCTCCCCTTTCAGTAGGGAGGTCCTGGAGGCTCGGGTCTCTCCCAAGCTCTCTCTGCCCACCATCGCGCCCTACAACGGCACCACCAATCCTGCCGACCACATCCACGGCTTTGAGTCGCATATGGTGTTCCACGGAGCATCAGACGCGGCCAAGTGCAGGGCCTTCCCTGCGACCCTCAAGGAGACCGCTAGAGCCTGGTTCGAGACCCTCCCGGCGGGCTCCATCTCCTCCTTCCGCCAACTGAAGAAGTCCTTTCGGGACAACTTCCTTGGTGGGAGGTCATAGCCGCGAACGGCGGCTTCCCTCCTGGCCGTGCGCCAGAAGAAGGGCGAAGTGCTCTGGGACTTCGTAAAGAGGTTCCGAACAGAAGCGCTCCGCATCTCGCGCCTGGACGTCCCTCTGGCAACCAGTGCCCTCATTCAGGGCACTCGCGACGGTTTCTTGCAGAGGACCCTCGGCATCCAGCAGCCCTCCACTCTTGCCGAGCTGCTCTCCATCGCACAACGCCATGCAGCTTGCGAGGAGAGCCTGGCCGCAAGCAGAGCAGAACAGGGGGAGCAGTCAGACAAGAAGAGGCCTTCCGACAACGGTTCCGACCGTGATCGGAAGAAAGGACGACGCAACGGCGACTCTCCGCGCCGTCCGCGCCCCTTCACCAACTACACGCCCCTTACTGTGGCCCCCGAACAGATCCTGGTGGAGATCAGGAACGAAGCATTTGTTCGGTGGCCACAGAGGATGCGCTCTGACCCCCGGAGACGAGACCAGAACAAGTACTGTCGCTTCCACCGCGACCACGGCCACGACACCACCGAGTGCCGCCAACTTAAGGATGAATTTGAAGACCTTATCAAGCGTGGCTACCTTGGACGGTTCGTGCGCCGGAATGAAGAGCGCCCCAGACGCCGAGAGCGGACTCCCGAGCAGCCGATCAACAATGAGCCCAACGGGCAGGAGATCAATGTGATCGCAGGAGGCTTCGGCGCAGGCAGATAAAGCACTCAAAGCCGACGTGACTACGCAAGGCGAGTGCATGTTGTGGATAGGTGTGACGACCCTCATTATACCGGTACGGTTATACCAACCCACGTCAGTATAGTAAAGGTTATCACAGTGGGACATTTACCCAACCTATCAATGATTGAGATATACACAAATATAGATACAGAGTCGCGGAAGTAAAGGACTAACTGTCATCACATTCCATCATCCACATTATCATACATGATCCATATAACAAAATAAAAGACTAAACTTTCATAATTGAAACACTATCACATGATTGAGATATACACAAATATAGATACAGAGTCGCGAAGAAAGGACTAACTGTCATCACTTTCCATCATCCACATTTATCATACATGATCCATATAACAAATAAAGACTAAACTTTCATAATTGAAATTAAACCAAGCTACATTGTCCACAAAATTAAAGTTCTACTTTAATACATAGTTTGCCCACAATTACATAATGATAACTCTAATACAAGCTACCATTCCACATACTATGAAACAAAAAGGGACACTACGTCAGCTCCACCAGCTAATCCCCAACTCTCGAGTCGCTCTCCACTGTCTCCTCCAATTGTGTCCACCAACTACACATGTACGCCGAAGCAAGGAGTGAGTCTAAAGGACTCAGCAGTAGCTCCATACACATCTTCATGCATACATCATAGTAGGGTCTACTATTCCAATTTGCAAGGCAACATATAGCATGCTTGAACATTTATGAAGACAACCTATCTGGTATTTCTACAAATCAAAACACATGGTACATGGTTTAAGATGTTTCAATAACACTTCCTATCACATGCTTTCTACTCATTTAATCACATGTATATATGTTCCACTTCTAACATAAATGGTTCACATGATTTCACATTTCACATTTGCATGCTCACATATATATACACAATTTACACATGTTCACATATACCCATTCACACTGTTCACATATACCATTTCACAATTATTTTGCCGTGACACATAGTCCAAACCCCACCACTAGAAGGACACATCACATACACATAACACATAGCACACTCACCTAGGCAATACAGTGATGACTCTTGGCACTGCGCAGACCGGGAGAACACGTCTCCACCCTAACCATGGTACTTGTCCACCTCCAGGATTTCATCCTAATGCCCTTAGGATATCTTAACACATTGAACCTTCTCATGGGACTTTTCCATGATACGTTCCACAGCCCTCTATGGAAGCAATGTCACACACGGCACATTTTACACATTACACATTCCGATTTAACACATTTTCACATATGATTTTCACACTTTCTTGGTATGCACATGGTTCTGTTCATCCCTAGCATGATGCTACTAATAACAGAATTCAAGCATTTAGTAGCTCTCATGGATTATTGGAACACACCTTATCTAACCTTAATCATGATACATGTGTTTATACTCATTTCACATGAAATCTCATAGTGTAGGCCAGTGTTATCAAATTTTCCCAAAAATTTTACCACATGTTGTTTTCGGGTATAATAACACACATACAATTTTCACATTTTTCTGATTCACATGCATTTATAGAATTAAACCATTCAGTTCATGCCGTTCTTAAACTAAGTCCACATAGAACATGACATGGATTTCAGATTTGATCATGCACAGTCATGAACCACCCATACATGTTAGCACAGAAATTTTCCCGAATTATTTCCCCACATATGATTACTAAAATTTCACAAGGTCTACACATGCTTTCTATTTCTCATTTTAGGAATATACAGAATTCACACGGATGTGGGAAAACTTCCTATTTTGTAGGCATGGACTGATACATATAAACATGGTTCTAAAATTCTACACAGCATTCAACTCCTCAGAAATCATGGAAAACATTAACCAGCATGACCTCTTTCCTACACATGCTTTTCAATAATTCTAATAAATTATGTCATCTACAGAAAAATACAGTAAATTCCACACACACCCATCACATTACCTATTTTACATAACATATAAAATTTACATTATCCTCATGCGTAGAAACCCGGAAATTAAAGATATAGGGCAGAACAGTTCACTGCTCTGTCAAGAAGAACTAAACGGCATACTACGGACGTTTACAAGAGTTGGCGGCAACATCGTTTGCCGCTGACTCAAGATCTCAACGTCAATGATCTTGCGTCAAGTTCGGACCTGTAAAAAACACGGTCCGAGCTCTGAATAATGGTGATGTAGGGGATCCAGGACACGAGGAAAATCTATAAAAATGATAAAACCTCCTAGACACATACATGGACAATGTGAAAGGGGTACTTGCCTTGGAAAAACTCCTAAAGGGATCAAATTAGTTGGAGAAGCTCTCCTTGGGCGTCCCAAGAAGCCTCCAAGACGCCTCCACTCCGGCTTCTGTGATGCTCCCCTCTGAAATACAGGGCCGGGATGTGTAGCCGGTTATGTTTTCTTCCTCCTTGTCAAAGTAGATCTCCAGAAGACCGGGATCGCCGATCAGAGCCTCCAAACTTCAGGTTTTCTCACACAGGAAGCTCTAGTTTTCTTCTCCCCTTCTCTCTTCTTGAAGTGTGAAAATGGTCGTGGGGAGAGGCCATTTCGGGTTCAGGAAGTAGGGAAAGCCTTCACCCACTCACCATGCCGACCTGACAGCTTTGGAGCCATTGGGGGACTCCCCCCATGGTTGCCATGCCTTGTTTTCAGAAGACGCAGCTCTGCTGCGCATGCAGGGCAGAGAAGTTGACGTCCAGATCGCTGGACGCCGGAGTGAGTGTTGGCGTCCATGGTTGGACGTTTACACTACCTCAGCGGCCAGGGGTTGACGCCAATAAGGCCTTCGCCAGAACCCTAATTAGGCAGAACACCATGCACACCAAGCTTCTATACATGCAATATGTACATGGTATTATATTCATACTATCACCATGCAATACATACCTTATTTATGTTTAATATAAACCATGTACACGTAATTATACTATTTTAATACCTACGTAAGTACGTACATACATACACAGCACAATATACACACATAATACGAAAGAAATACTACGGAAATTCGAGGTCTTACAATAGGCCTCCGGCACCGCGGTCGACTCCATATCCCACCAGTCCAACACGCGCACAGCCCGAGGAGGCTATAACCTTCTCGAACGAAGACCTTGTAGGGGTTACGACCCCACACGCTGATGGCGTTGGTCATTTCGGTCACCATCAATCATTGTAATGTGCGCCAGATTCTGGTGGATAATGGAAGCGCCCCCGATGTCTTGGCTTACGATTGTTTTGTCCTCATGGGCCTAAAACCGATCAACTCGCCCCCGAAACTCGCCTCTGTTCGTCTTTTCAGGAGTTTTCGGTACAGCCCATGGAAGAGTTCGCCTCCCGATCACTTTAGGCGGCTCCAAGGTCGTGACCAAGATTTGTTGACTTCTTGGTCATCAACAACATGCCTGGATACAACGCCATCCTCTGCAGGTCTGATCGGCGCATTAAAGCGGTACTTCGTCACCCATCAGAAGATGTTCCCGACCCCGAGCGAAGTCGGCAAAGTGCTCGGATGTCATCGCGAGTCTCGCCGTTGCTATGTCCTTTCTTTAAGAGACAAGCGACCACTCGCAGATCCGTCCGGGCCGCCGCCCGATCAGCCCTCCACCAGCCGAGGAACGCCCGCTGAGGCTTAATCCCCGTCCAGTAGACGATGACCCCGAGCACGTCTTATACATTGGCGCCTTGTTGACAGAGGCCGAGCAGCAACGCTACACAGCCTTACCTGCTGCCAATTTGGACGTGTTCGCCTGGTCTGATGATGAGCTTCCGGCATTCTCCACGGAAGTAATGGTGCATCGCCTCCGCTAGACCCCCCGGGTCCCGCCAGTTCAACAGTGGAGGCGACCTGTGAACCGAGAACGGCAGACCGTGATCCAGGATCACGTTGTCAAAAGCCGAACTGTTGGGCTCCTCCGAGAAGCCTAATACCCAAGGTAGATCTCCAATGTGGTCCTCGACACAAGGCCAACGGTAAATGGCGTGTATGCGTTGACTACAAGGATCTCAATAAGCGACGCCCAAGGATACTTCCCTCTGCCGCGCATTGATTAGCTGGTGGTGCCTACTTCCGGTCACGAGCTTATCAGCTTTTTGGACCGTACTCTGGTTACCACAAGATCAGTATGCATCCTCCGGATCAAGACGCCACGACATTCGTCACAGACTTAGGCTTAACTATTTTAACCAGAATGCCTTTCGCCAAAGAACCGCGGGCGCAACTTACCATCGGCTGGTCACAAGATGTTCGAGCAGCAGATCGGGCGCAACATGGAGGTTTATGTTGATGACATGCTGGTCAAGACGCTTCCGAGCACTGACCACATTTCTGACCTCCAGGAACTTTCGCAACTTTGCGAAAGTACAATATGAAACTCAACCCTGCCAAGTGCGCGCGTTTGGTGTTCGGTCGGGTAGTTCCTCGGTTTCCTTGTGTCAAACAGAGGAATAGAGGCAAACTTGGAGAAAATCCAAGCCGTGCTTGAGATGAGCAGTCCGAAGACAGTGCGCGACGTCCAACGTTTGACGGGGCGTCTTGCAGCATTAAACTGGTTCATGTCCCGAGCAGCAGAAAGAAGCTTTAACTTCTTCAAGTTGCTCCGAGGCCCTAAAAGCGCCTCGAAGCAAGGGGGCAAGTACGGTGGACTGAGGAGTGCGAGGCCACCTTCACCGAGCTGAAGGCGTATTTGGCAGCCCCTCTTGTTTTCTCAAAGCTGTGCCGGGGAACCTCTGTTCGTGTATCTTTCGGTTACCGAACACATCCATCAGCGCAGTCTTGATCAGAGAAGAGGAGCGGCGCAGCATCCGGTGTATTACATCAGTAGGGTCCTCCAAGAAGCTGAAAGGAGGTACCCTCGGGCAGAAAAACTCGCCCTCTCTCTTGTCACGGCTGCCCGGAAGCTTAGGCCCTATTTCTAGGCCCACTCCGTTACGGTTCTAACCGATCAGCCGCTGAAATCCATCCTTCAGCGGTCGGAGGCTTCTGGCAGGCTTATCAAATGGGCAATAGAGCTTGGTGAGTTCGACATCAGCTTTCGCCCTAGGACAGTAATCAAAGCGCAAGTATTGGTAGATTTCGTTGCGGAATGTACTCTCCCTACCGAGCAGGATCCACCGTTGGCGGATGAACCCCCATGGGAACTCTATGTTGACGGATCCTCTTGTGTTACAGGGAGCGGAGCTGTCCTGGTCCTCACCTCCCCGGAGGGGTTAGAATTCCAATACGCCCTTCGATTCCGCTTTCCGGCCTCCAACAACGTGGCTGAGTACGAAGCTTTGTTTTCCGTATCCGCATGGCTAGACACCTGGAGCCATTCGGCTTAGGTCTTCAGTGACTCCCACTGGTTTCCAGCCAGATGAGCGGGCAGTTCGGAGCAAGGGAACCCTGCATGGCTCATACCTTCAACAGGTCAAGAGCCAAGCAGAGGCCTCCTATACTTCGAAGTCATACACGTCCCACGAGAGCAGAACGCGCTAGCAGATGCACTTGCCAAGCTGGCATCCTCATGTGACATCGCCCCTTCCCGCTCCGTGATTAAGAGCTCGCCTCGCCGAGCACAGAAGTAGACGTCGCAGCCAGAGAAACGGGCTCACTGACTCCGAGCTGGATGGACCCTCTCTTGGCGTACTTACTTCGGGGTGAGCTTCCACCCGAACAGAGCGAAGCTCGGAAAATCAGGATGCGTTCTCAGCATTTCGCCCTCGTAGAAGGTAAGCTGTACCGGCGATCCCTTTCGAGACCTCTTCTGCGTTGCCTCAGCTCTGAGGAAGCCCTTGCGGCCACCGAAGAGGTCCATGAGGGGCTGTGCGGAAGCCACCTGGGGGGCAGAACGTTAGCACGTAGTCTCATCCGAGCAGGATTCTGGTGGCCTTCTCTCCAGAAGGATTGCATGACCTTTGCCAAGAAATGCCCAGAATGCCAAAAGTTTGGACAACTCATCAAGCAACCAGCCGAACAGCTCCATAACCTGTTCGAGCCGCGCCCTTTCGCCAGATGGGGCATTGACATCTTAGGTCCCTTTCCAGAGGCCTAAGGTCGGAAGAAGTTTCTGTTCGTGGCCATCGATTACTTCACCAAGTGGATCGAAGCCGAACATGTTGCCACGATCACCGAACAAGCCGCATGGAAGTTCGTCTGGAAGAACCTCCTTTGCAGGTTTGGCGTCCCAAGAGTGATCACCTCTGATAACGGGAAGCAGTTCGACAGCACCTTCTTCAAACAGAAATGTGCCGAGCTCGGAATCTACAACCACTTCACCTCCGTGGCGCATCCCCAGGCCAACGGCTTGGTAGAAAATGCCAACCGAACACTGCTGCACGAGATCCGCACTAGAGTGGAGGCTACAGGAGGGTCGTGGATTGACGAGCTCCCCAACGTTCTTTGGTGCCACCGAACAATGGCTCGGATAGCCACGGGAGAAACACCCTTCCACTTGGCTTACGGCTCAGAAGCTGTTGTGCCTCTAGAAGTAGCCCTTCCCACCATTCGAACAACCCACTTCGATGAAGCCGCCAACAACCGTGCTCTTCGGGAAAACTTGGATATGCTTGGCGAACGACAGAACGACGCCAGCATTCGCCTTGTTTCTTATCAGCAACGGCTTGCACAATACTGTAATGCGTGAGTTCGGGAAAGGCGGTTCAACGTGGGAGATTTGGTTTTGCGCCGCTGTTCGGCTTCGGATCCCCGAAGAGCAGTCGGCAAACTTGCCATCAAATGGGAAGGACCTTATCAGGTCACCCATGTCCTCGGAAAAGGCTCATATAAGCTAACTACCCCTAGTGGTGAAGCCATACCCAGGACTTGGCATGTATCTAACCTCAAGGCTTACCATTTATAAAAGCCTTTGTTCAGCATCCTACTTCTCTTCTCCCTGTTCCTATGGTTACACAAGCTCTTAGCATACACCCCTGATCGGGACCACCTTTTCGGTTCCCAACGATCTGCGCTGGACATGCAACGCTTATAAAACCAACGGATTTCCATCCGAGCAGGAACAATGATGAAAGGGAAGAGATAGAAAAAGAGACGCCATAGTCAAAGCATAGAAAAGGGAATCTTTCATTTACTGATCTTTTTTTACAAGCAGGCCCCTTGGACCACGGTTACAAAAGAGAAATATAAGAAGGGCATGGAGCGGAGAAGACTAAGGAGCATGTTCGAAGGGCCAGCACCTTCATCCGAAGAAGGCATCCGCCCAGATTGGAATTGTGCAAAGCGCACATTATCCAAACGGGCATCATTAGTGCGACGCCTGCACTCCCGAACAGCGGCCTCGAAAGCTTCTCGGGCACGTTCGACCCAAGAATAGCGCTCCCCGAAGTCCTTCCCACGTAAGGCCTACTCTGTAGCAGCGGGCCCCGTACTGCTCCAAATCCTCCTTATAGTCCGATCCGGCCTTGTACTCTGCCACAGCACGGACCCCCACATCTGAGACCACCTTGGCAAGAGCGTCCTTCTCGGCCCGTGCCAAGGCGACATTCAGCTCCGAAGATTGGAGGGCGGTTTTGAGGTTCTTCACCTCCTCCTCCAAATCCGCCTCGAGAGCCTTATGTCTCGCCGTAAGGTCCTCGCAGAAAGCTGTCTGCGCCTCGAAGAATACTTCTGTCTCTGGCCCCGAGCAGCCAGGGCCTTAAGAACCCCAACGATGTGGATATCCCATCACAAGAGCCTCCAGGTCGACGTCACTCGCGCCATCATCCTCCTGGCCCTCTGGATGGTATCCTTCTGTTGACATCTCCGGAGTCTTCTCGGGGAAGGTCCTGGCACCTTGCTAGGCGATCAAGGTAAGAGGCAGTGGGCTTCGCAGGCAACCCCCTTGGCGCGTTTTCCATACGGCAAAGAGTCACCTCCAACGCTGCCACTGAGGGGTCCTCGGGCAAACCCTTCTTCAACACCTCGGATAGGGGCCTGCGGTCATCCCCAGAGCTTTCGCCTGGCGAGACCACCAACCGATCTGTTTCGGTGGCCTCCTGCCTCGTCGTTGGTCACTCCTCGCCACCGGCTTCATTGGCGAGCGCCTGAGTGCCTCCCTCCCCGGAGTGGACTGCACCCTCGCCGACTACATCCTCCTCAGCGATTGTGTTGGTAGCACTCTCGCCGACTACATTACCCTCAGTGGTCACTTCGGCTGCACTCTCGCCGACTACACGGCCTATAGTGACCACTAAGGTAGGGGGCATGGGGGGCAGGATTTCTCCACTTCCCTGCGGAATATCCCCCTTTGGAAGAACTGCCTCGCTAGCACCAGATTCCGGCCGTCACACGAGTGGAAGTATTGACCACTACCATTTCTCCACTTCCCTGCGGAATATCCCCTTTGGAAGAACTGCCTCGCTGCGATGCCCACGCCGTCCACGGACCGTCTTCACTGGGCACTCCTCTCTGATCCCTTGCCCCCTCGGAGTCCGATTCGTCGCCTTGACCCATGACCCTTCCTTGATTGACGTCTTCACTGGGCAGGACTCCTTGGGTCTCGTGCATCGGCGACTTCGCCCGCCCTCCGGAGCGGTCCGATTCGTCACTGACCATGATCAGACCCAGCTCGGTGGACATCCTCGCGACCGCCTCCAAACGGTCCACAATCGAAGCTACGGACGCCCTCCGCTCAGGCGTCCTCACGACTTGGCGAGTTCTTCGCGCCAGCAGAGGCTCAAGATCCACCTCTTCCTCCTCTGCTTCTTCGGCACCCTCCACGGCGCGCGGCATCACCTTCACCGCCTTCTTCTTCTTGCGAGCTCGGCGCTCGTCGGGCACCTCCTCTTCGAAGGTATGATCTTCGGCTCGCGACTCCTCCTGGGCCGCTTTGCGCTTCTCTTTCCTCTTCGGTTGGGGGAGAGAAGCCGCCTCCGCGATCACCGCCTTCTCAGATGCCTTTTTCAAGGCACCTTCTCTTGCCTCGGTCTTTGCCTTCTGGGTGGGCCCCATCCGAGGAGGCCTCACCTCTGAAGACACTGCCCGGACTCCTTCACGGGGGCATCCCTCGTCCAGCCTTATCAAGTAAAGACTGACGGGGATCGTTTTGGCGTAGTTCGCCATTTCCTTCTGGCCCCGACCAGCAGTTACCTCTTCGTCATCTGGAAGAAACAGAAGAAAAATCAGAACCCATGTATGTAGGAAAATGAAACAAGCAGAAGGCTTACCCCAGGCGCGGCTAAGCTTATACTTCACAAGCTTGTACTCGGTCAGGTACCCCTCAGCGTGGTTGAGCCCGACCGTGTTCAACGACTGGGAGGCAGCGGCTGCCCCCTGAATCAAAAAGGGGGCCATGTCCGCCTTCCTCAGTGGCTCTACCACCCTCACAGGGAAGTCCCACTCTGGGATGTTCGTTCCCTTTCTCCGCCCCACGAAGAAAAGACGTCCTGTCCACCCCTGTTGTTGGACAGGTGGGCGAAAAGTTGATCCGCATCCTTTATACGGTGCTTCACGTACACGATCCCCATCCCGAATTGCGGAGAGCAAGCCAAACTAAAATGGCTTCGGAAGATCTCTGCGGTTG
This sequence comes from Colocasia esculenta, assembly GCA_014218235.1. Lineage (NCBI taxonomy): Eukaryota > Viridiplantae > Streptophyta > Magnoliopsida > Alismatales > Araceae > Colocasia > Colocasia esculenta. Next base: position 79,780,191 of record CM024764.1, on the reverse strand, counting down.
CTTCGATCCCCTTCTTCTTGCATATGATGCAGAAGACGAATATGGACCTCCAGGAGTTTGGCGTCAGCTGAATAGGCGCCACCTTCCAGCCCCGAAGAAGCTCCTTCGCGATCTCCGGCATCGGCAGCCGGAGACCAGCTTCCAGCAGATCCAGCGAAAGGACGAAGCACCCCGGCCTCGTGGTTAGGTACAACTCGTCTTCACGCATCAAGACGATGTCGTACTCCTCGCCTATCCGGAAGCGCTCTCGAAGACCTTCGAAACTCCGGAGCTTCGCTGCTTTCGTCTTCACCAGTGGCGTCCCGCTGGTCCCGGTGATCTCCTTCCCTTCTGGGCCATCACTGGAAGGCGAGGTGCGCAGCGGACGGCGAAGAAGAAGCAAGGGAGCGGAGGAAAGCGCGAAGGAGAAGATGGCTAGTGGCTCTAGAGGCAGCAGACTCTGGAAGATTTTTGAAGGCAAGGGTCCCGCTCTCACCTCCTCCCTTTCCTTATAAGGAAGGTGAGGAGCGAAATTCAAAGCGGGGCCTGAATCGGCAGTTCCCTCCGCTCCAAGTCCCTTCTCGAATGACCCGGGGGTGACTGTTCGCGCCTGGCGTGCGACGTTCTGGGCGCGCCATGACTCCTACTGTCATCATGAAGGTCTCGTATTCAAGGGGAACCCTCCTGTAGGGACGTCGCCGCACGTCTGTTCGGATCTCCGAGGCCGATACCGCATTTATGACAGAAGTGACGTCCGAACAGGTCGCCGCCCTCAAGCGCTCCGGCTTCTGAGCCACTTGAGGGCGTGGGGGGCAAGTGTGGTGGCTGCTTTCTGCCACCTAAGCCCATTGCGATCCATCGGGGCCCATCAACGCCTCCCTTTTTGACGTGGCCTCCTCGTACGGTCTCACGCCTTCGCAAGGACCAGTTAAAAGGGGCCCACGTGCCAGTCACCCCTAATGAAGCATTGCCGAGATCCTTAGCGGTATGCTTCCGAACAGGGGCATTAATCCTGCTGCATGGAACAATTACGGACATTACCGAACAGCACGTTCGATCCCCCATGCGGGTCACCTGCTCGGAAAGAGTGTCCAGAGTTTACCGAGCAGGTCGCTTGGCCTACGCCACGGTTATAACCGCCCTGGGTTACGCGCCCCATCATCAAGAGGTGCGTTAACTGCCTGGCATCTCAACGGACATCTGGGCGCATAACTCCTTCCGTTATTCGCGCCCGTCAAGGCGCCTTTCCAGGCACGATCTACCAACGTTGCGCACATCTGCCTTGGCGCCAACGCCTATAAAAGTACAGGTACAGGACCATGCCCTGGTACGTTCTCTCTCACGCGAACACACCCTTACTGTCACAAACCCCCTGCCTTGCAAGCCTCATACTGACTTAGGCATCGGAGGATTTTTCTGGTCTTCACCGGGCCCCCTGATCATTTTCTGGTGACTGCAGGATCTTTGGTCCGCCTTCGGCGATTGTCTTCTCTCTTACATAAGTGTGAGGTCTGATCCGCTCCGGCCCAACAAGGAAAAGGCCTCCACATCCCCCATGAAAATTCCTTACCCAGCTGGTATAGATATTGACCAGGATACTAGTGGGCACGCCCATAATCTAAATTCTCCATATATAGTTGATATTATCAACAGAGTCCTCCTGCGCTTGACAAATTTCCAAACAACTCAACCTCCGCCTTAACCTAGCTTGGTGTCTGTTGTAACTTATGATATCCTGTGGGTGCGAGAGGCGGCCCAGTTGATTTGGGCTACTCATGGCGCACACCAAGCTTTGTAGGGTTCGAATCCTGGCTTTGTTTGCCCAGTGGCTAACCTACTAGGCTACCCAACTAAAAAAATACTTATGATATCCCTTATCCAATATCTATTGTATCCATTCTTATCCTTCATACCCGTGTAATTAACCAACTTGTGTATCGATGTACTGCCTAAATATATTGTATCAATTAATATACGCCTGGGTGCAAGGCGATTCTCCTCCAAATGCGCTGTGTCTATAGATATCATCCTAAAGTCAAGATGTCTCTCCACGACAATTGACACCTGCAGATAGATTCTACAGAAAGTGGGATCCAGGCGGCTTTTGGTCTGAGATTGGAATGGTAATTGATGTCTTCTCCATGTGGCAAGACAAGATGGAACTTTAAAGACCCTTTCATCCTAGCTAGACCGCCACTTTGCAGTCTTATTCGGACATTTGTATTCTCTCCACTTTCCAGTCCTATATACACACATCCACTATGTTCTCAGCTTTACCATGAACACCCTCTTATATATAAAAGAAAGAAAGGGAGAGGGACGTGGTGAACCCAACTCTCCTGTAAAGAGGGAAAGATGTTGCTCTCACCATTTGTAGTGGTGCCAATGTCCCCTCCTTGTATAATTGGTAGAGTTGTAAACGAAATTTGAAAATATGATATTTCGATTTAATTTTGATAAAAATAGTAATTCCAAAATTAAAAAATGATATCAATAATTTATCGGAATCGAAATTGAAATTTTCTATAAGTTATCAGAACTAGAATCAGAATTACTTATTTCGAAATTGATTTTCAAATTCTGATTAGAATAATAATAAAATAATAAGGGGTAAAATGTAAAAAATATAAAAATAACTTTAAAAAATAAAAAAAAACTCACACAATGTTACAACTCAAAAGACTCACAATTTACTTGCGACCCTCCTCACTCCTCAATTATGATGCTTAAAACTCACATAATAATATTGATAACAAGAAAAATAAATAATTTGATAAAATTTCAAATTTTATTTCGATTTTAGTAACAAAATCGGAATCAAAATAAAATCAGAATTAATTATTTTAAAATTATCAAAATTAAAATCAAAACTCGAAATTATTTATCGGAATCGGAATCATATTCTATATTTCCATATTCGATTTCGTATTATTTGCAGCTCTAATAATTGGTTATGTGATCAAAACCTTGAATGATATATTCACATGAGCTTGTTTCATGTTGGACGACGTCCCATGGTGCATGCTGCCAAGATCAGGATGATATGTTATACATAAACCATACATATGACAGTGGTTCTGAAAGCGTGGAGCCAATTGCATACGCCATAAGTTAGGAAAAGGGACCAACATACGTAGAGTGCCCCCATCTGATTACTCTTGTCATCTTGCGTGGAGAAAGTCTGAGATGTGGATGTCCTTGAGTACTGTGGTGGGTTCTTATCCGGGGGCACCTTCGCTCACTCTTCACCCTTTTTACATAGCCATAAAGCTATATATATATATATATATATATCAGCCAATAAATGGTCTTTGGACCACAGAGGCTGCATATTGCATATGATGATGGTACGTGGCAACCACGAAGGGTAGAAAGTTTGTCGTACGTGCACTGATCATGTGGGATTGGATGGGTGGGTGGAAGATGACACAAGCTGGTTGTCATCGAGAGATCACACCCCCACCGCTTGGAGATATCAGACCCGTCTTGGCACGTACGCCATCACGAGCTTCCACTTGGTCGCCATTATCTTCATTGGAAATTACCCACCAAAAAACAGAAAGATTGGAAATTATGTAAGCTTTCATCCATATGTATGTACAGATATAATGTATATATATACATATATATATATATACGCAGCTCTTTATGAAATAAGAATCATAGACTGATCAGAGTTGGCCTCGTTATAGTTAGAATATAAATGTCATGAGGCTCTTGCCATATTGGTTTTCATAAACATTATGCAGCTCAGTCATATATATTGGTTTCAAGAAAAAGATCCATGTTTTAGGGGGAAAATTGCAAAAAATTTCCTACTATATGCCAACTGTAAAAGTATCAATCGCATGCATGTTAACTAAAATAATTCTACTGTATAAATATGGATGCAGAAATATTTTTGTCTGGATGACAACACTGTCGATCAAATTCTAAACATCCATATCTGATATCCCTAGCTATAAACCATGCATGCTTCCATGCATGGAGGACAAGAGAATTTGGAAATGTAGTACCGATGGATCTTTCTCCATTAAATCAGCTGATAATTAATTCTTGGACGAGCAGTCTAGATTGACATCCTCATCTTATTCATCTCCTATATATATGGTCAATTATATGGAGCTCAAAATTATCAAAGGCCATCCCTCTTAGAGTTTAGCTCTTTGCTTGGAAATGCCTCAGAAATGCTATAGCTCGACAGTTTAATGTGATTGACCCTCACTAGAACTTGAGACCTTTGAGCATCTCTTCTTCAATTGTGAGCTTGTCAGATCCACCTAGTTCTGCTCCCCGGTGGGCCACTCTGACTCCTCATACTCATCCTTGCAAAGACAGATTGTTAAGTTGGTCTATATATAGCTTCAGCCATCTTCAGACAACACAGAGTCTAGCTGTTCTTTTGGGACTCCATTGCCTGACAACTCTGGAAAGCAAGATGCACATTTGTCTTCCGAGGGGTATCAAACCTATATATACCTCAGATCATTATTGTTCTCCGGGCCTCCCATATGATCTCTCTATGGCGGATCAGGCTCCCACTCCTGCACTTGCATCACCCTATAGCTAGTTGCGGCACAATTTGATGCACGTCAATTAAGTTCCGATTCGGCCATCGAACTGCATGGTCACTGGGAAATATATAAATCCAGACCGACCGAATTAATTTGGGGGCCACGGGGCATGAGCAGAAACACGTGTGGCAAGAGCATGCCAAAGGATGTACACTATCCAGCTTTGTACCCTTGCAGGAACGGCAACAATCAAATCTCATTACACCGCCCTGGGTGTCAGGTAATTTCCTCTCTCTCTCTCCCTTCCCATTTAATAAAAAACCCAAAAATGCATTGAAAATGTATGGAGAACGGATAATAGATATTTCTCAAAAGAAATCAAAATGAGAGACGCTATGTTTCTTTCACTTGATAACGGGTTTTCACAATATTTTGAAACTTAGAAGCAACTTGGACCAACTGCAGTCCTGCAGAAGTTTCAATGTAGCACCGGCCTGTGAGTGGGGTTATGTCTTGCACCTAGTTGCCAATCAGTGGCAGATCTAGAAATTTTATTTAGTGGGGTCATTTGAATTATATTTTTAATAATTAATTAATAAATTATATAAAATTAAAATTTAAAATATAGACATTTACAACAAAAGAACACATTTCAATAAAATTGACACATTTCATTACAATCAATTTTTTCTCTTACAACTGTACTCGACGAGTTTTCATATTTTGAAACACTTCAATAATAGACTCATTACTTATACTCTCAAACAAATCTTTCTCAATATATGTCACTAGACAATCATTCATCCAATCATCACACATCCGGTTCCGTAGCTTGTTCTTGACGTAGGTCATTGCTGAAAACACTCTTTCAACACTTGCAGTAGCCACTGGAAGAAGTAATGCTAACTTTATAAACAAATATATCATTGGATACACAACATGTTTCTTTGTCTCTACCAATTTTCTTGCAAGATCACCAATGCCTCTTAAGTCAAAAAATCTATCATCTGATTTCAAATCAAAGATATAATTCTCAAGCTGATTATGAAGTGCCACAAGATCAACAAAGTTAGGAAATTTATTGGGATAAAATCCAGCTAACTTAACCAACTTTTCATCGTCAAAAGCTGAAAATGAAACACAAGAATTTAAATTAGCCACACAAAGAAGCAATTCAGTATTTGTTTCATTGAAATGTCTATTCAGCTCTTGCAATTGCATATCTAATATAGTATAGAACAACACAATCTGATAGTGGTGTAAATTTGTGATACAAGGAGCTCTACGCTGAGATTTTTCAGAAAAAAAATATCGATGGTCCATACTAGGAATAAGAATCTCTTTTTTATCACAAAACAAACATGCTTCTTTAAAAAGATCATTCCAACTTTCATCTCTCATAACTTGCAACCGTTGTTTGGAAAGCTTCACAAGTGACATGGCATTAATGATATCTTGATCTTTTCTTTGCAAAGATATTGACAACTTACTTATGATGGCCAATACTTTTGTCGTCAAATGTAGAAGAAAAACAAAATCAAAAATTTTCAATGCAAATAATAAACCGCGTGCTTCACCTTTCTGTTCCAAAGTTCCTTCCTGATAAACAACATCAAGTACCTCCACTGCAGAAGAGAACATAACAGTCAAATTTAGGAGACATCCATAATGAGAACCCCAACGGGTATCACCTGGTCTTTTTAAACTTATTTCTTGATTCAAACATCTACCACTCTGAAGATCACCGTTACTTAAAGCTTCTGCAATACTAGCAACTTGTTTTTCTCAAAGAGTGTCTCGATGCTTGCAAGATGAACTAATCACATTTATAATTTGAGAAACAACACAGAAAAATCAAGACACATCATCATGATTCTTAGCAACAGCTACAATCGTCAACTGGAGCTGATGAGCAAAACAATGAATATAATATGTCGAGCTATTCTCTCTCATAATCAAAGCTTTAAGACCATTGTACTCACCCTGCATATTCCTAGCTCCATCATAACCCTGTCCTCTTATTCTGGATAAGCTGAGTCTATATCTCATCAGAACAGATTCAATTACAATCTTAAGTGACACAGCAGTAGTATCAGTAGCATGAACAATACTAAAAAATCTCTCAACAACAAAACCCCTTTGATCAATATAGCGTAAAACCATAGCCATTTGTTCTTTACCAGATACATCACGAGCCTCATCAATAATTACTGCAAATAAATCATCTCCAAATTCTCTTATGATTGCATTTGTTGTTTCAATTGCACATGCACTTACAATGTCTTTTTGTATGTGAGGAGAACTCATTTGGACATTTTGAGGAGCATTCTGCAATACAACATTATTTATAAATGAACTATGATCTACAAGAAATCTCAAGAGCTCCAAAAAATTTCTTTTATTACATGAACTTTCATATTCATCATGTCCACGAAATGATAATCCTTGACTCAAAAGAAACCTTATGCAATCTATTGAAGCTTGTAGACGGACTTTGTAATCATTCTTCACTTGGTCTGATTGCTTTGAAAAAGCCACTTGAATACTTTATTTTTATCTCATCAAGTCCTCACATTTTTTATAGCTACATTATGTGAGCTATTAGGACCACCAATATGAACATCTAATCTGTCTTTTTTGTTCCAACTTGAAAAACCTTCACCAACAAAATTGTTTTCCATTGTCGTGTTTGAATAAGTAACAAGGTAAACAAAATGCAGCATTTTTTGTTGTGCTATATTCTAACCAATTTTCATACTCATCAAACCAAGAAGGAACGAATCTATGCATTTTTCCACCCATAAACTTTAAAGAAAAATTATGATTCTGTGGTTGACAATGACCTTTCAATAGATATGCTCTTCTCACATCATCTTGCAATTTTGGATGATAGCATGATATCTACTTTCTTAACTCTGGATCTGATTCTAAAGTAGTCAAATCAAGTTCATCAATGGACGAAGATTCTTTTTGACTTGGGAGTGGACTCTGTGGAGTTCTAGAACTACTTGAACTAGCTGCATTACTCTGTCATTGACTTAGTTTAACCAAATAACGTTTCATCCTAGCAAACAAATCAATGATTATAAAACCAACACATTTATATAACCATACAAATTAATGTAAATATGCATTATAAAAGTGAGCCACCACCCAGGCTCGCTGGATCACATTCACATAACCACACTAATTATAATATAAATATGCATTATAACAGTGAGCCACCACCCAGGCTCGCTAGATCACATTCACATAACCACACAAATTAATGTAAATATACATTATAAAAGTGAGCCACCACCCAGGCTCGCTGGATCACATTCACATAACGACACAAATTAATATAAATATGCATTATAAAAATGAGCCACCACTCAGGCTCGCTGGATCACATATCTTAGTAGCCAACAGTAAAGACAGTGGCTAATAATAAGTCCGATTATGTGAGAGAAGATCAAACTGCGTGCAAAAAAAAACATAATATGAGATATTATAATTAAAATATAAAAATATGATGAAATTATAAAGGGGCTACTTGTGGGGTGAACATTAGACAGTTGAGACTATAAAAACACAGTCATTATACTATGAAAATAGTGTCATTTGGGATTGGGAAAGAAAAATGGGGGGGATTGGGGATTGGGGAAGAAAAATGGGGTGGGGGGGGGGGGGGGGGCATTGGGCACGGCTGGGGTTCACGGGCTGCCTGGTGAGGATTTCTGGATTGGGGAAGAAAAAAAGGGGGGGCACGGCTCAGTGCCTGGCCGCGGCAGCCGCCTGGGTGGGGATTGGGGAAGAAGAGAGGGGGGGGGCACTGTTGGGTGCAGAACTGGGGATTGGGGGAAGAAGGGGGGGGGGGGGGGGGCACGGTTGACAGGTTGGGTGGAGATTGAGGAAGAAAATGGGGGCACGGGCCGCACGGCTTGGTGGCTTGGTGGGGATTGGGCCATTGGGGAAGAAAGAGATGAGGGAGATCGGGAAAGAGAGAGGGAGAGAGAGAGAGAGAGAGTATTACCATAGTGGGTTGCACAGCGGGAGAGGGGTGAGCGCTAGTGGCCGACGGCGTCATGGCGGGCTGCTCGTCGCGGCATCCGGGCGATTCCGGCGAGGGGGGCTGTGTGCAGGGGCCGGCATGCAGTGGGGCTGTGCGGCTGCGGGTCTGCGGCTGTGGCACTGTGCAACGGCGAGGGGGGGCTCTGCGGCAGGCGGCGAGACTGTGTGAGGCTACGACGGCCGGCGGCGTCAAGGGAGGGCCGCTGGGCTGGAGGGGGAGGGCTGTGCAGCTACAGCAAGGGGGGTGTGCTGTGCTGGGAGTCTAGGACCTAGGTTAAGGTTGAGGGAGAGTGGAAGAGAAAATAGGGTGGGACTTGGGAGACTCAGGATGGTGATGGAGGGCGTGGGAATGGGGGTGACGGGGCAACTTGGAGCACAATTAATGTTTTAAAATTTTCAATGAAGTCACTGTAATATTAAAAAAAATAGACTTAAAATTAATGAGACAAATGAGATTGGGTGGAGATCCAGTGAAGTCACAGGACCCCACTGGACTCCACCTGGGTCCACCCCTGTTGCGACCCAATAGTGGGGATCCCCTAAGTGCAAAGGTGGAGAGAACCAGGTGAGTACAAAGGGTTTTGAGGGAATTTTGCATGTAAACATTATGTGTAAATTTTTTCACATATTTTACAATGACTGAAATGTAAAATTTCCTCAAAATATTTTTGTATTCATTGGCTTCCCTCCACCCTTGCACTGAGAGGATCACTACTCGCGAACCACTGGATTCCAGTGGCTCCTATAATATGTACCATATTTGTATGATAGAATACATGCTCTTGTGTTTTCCACATGTTCTTTAACTGGTGCTTTGGTAGTTTACTTTCTACTTGAATTTATGCATTTATTTTATCTGTTCTAATGTTGTTTGGCTAAATGTGTGGATCGGAGAATCCGTATTGAGGGCTCACTGCCCTACTTTTTTAAGTTACGAGTTTGTGAGGAGCAGTATCTACCTCAGACTATGTTGTGAGCTTGGTAGTTGTGCCGATAGTTATTTTGGCGTACCTCCTCGAGGTGTGCCTCTCTTTAGGTGTGTACTTGAATTAATTATAAATTGAGAGCATGTTATATTATTATTGTAATTCATTGTAAATTTAATCCCTATAATTATTTGTGTATCTCTCTAGATCGTTTATAACTCTTTCGAGTCGTTGAACTCATAGGTGCCGATACAAAATTTGGGTCTCTTTTAGATCTCGAATTTCAAGTCATCACATAAATGTTCTCAATCAAATTTGCTCTCCACAGATCTGGTACAGTCTGAGAATCGGATGCAATGCAGGGCACATCAATCAGATCTCCTTCTTTCTTATATATTTGTATTATATTAAGAATAAGAAGTTGGTTGCTGTACTTACCCTCCTTTGAGGCCATTATATTTATATAAAGAGAATTATTTATTTATTATAAGATACGTCATTCAATAAATTAATGTGAATCATTTGAAAAGGTAATTTTATTATTTTAAAATTTGATACGTTTTTTCCTCTCTTTCAATTAATAAAATTATTTGTCAAATAATTTATACCAACTTTAATTACTATAAGTCGCATTTCAATAATTAATAAATATTTCTTTTTTGTACGTATACAGATAGATAAATAGGTAGATAGATGATAATACAAAAGGAGATGCCATGCTCTCCAATTTCTCACCCTTCGTGACAGATAATAATATATGAGCCAACACAATCCTCGGCATGCGCTTTCAAGCACCGTCAGATTTGCTTCTGGCAAATTCCTGGGAAGGGAATGGGACTCCAAAAAGAATGTTTTAGTGGTAAAAAGTAGTATTATATAACCGGATGGTTCACTTCCGCCCAGGACTCTTCCATTCCATCGGGCATTCGGAATGGGGGGGGTGGGACCCAGTGGCAACAAGTGTTTTGCAACTTGAATAGAATACCCTGCCTGTCGATATTGACATGGGACCCTGCGGGCGCCGCCGGCCATCGGTAACACAGCCTGGCATGGTGTGACCCCGCTGGGTCTCCTTCTCAAAGCTCAAAGACCCCCGCCTACCTCGTTGTCCCCCCAGCGTTCTTTCTAATCAATAATTTCCCCACATATCACTGCATGATTGGATTTTCGGGACGAACTGTGGGCATACCAAGACAGAGGACCCTGAACCTTATCATGCTCACATTATATATGATCCATCTCTAGCACCACCGCGCAAGATCTACCTTCTAATTAATCTCTTAACGGAGATCTCCGACATATATAAGATAATTAACGTAGAACACGATAGGTATATATATATATATATATAGATGATAGCGACATCAATAAACTAGGCGATTCCGTGTATGGAATGGATACATATACGCGCGGCCAGCTCTGCCCAGGAGGAGAAGAGAAAAAAAAAAAAAAAAAAGGCCAACATGCATGGAGACGCTCCAGTCCCCTCGTCCTACGCTTGTCGTCTTGCCTGCGAAGTCCAAGCTTTGAATGGCCCCCATTGGACTCTGTCGGGGGGGTTCTCATCGGCAACCTGTGGAGAGAGAGAAAGGTTTACGAAATTACGAGCATGGCATGTGATTGATGATATATAGAAACCAACTAGTAGAAATGTGTCGTGATCAAAGTAGAGATGCATGACATTAATTACTGCGATCGACTGGACACATGTCTAAGGCACGTGTGTTCATTGTCATGGATGGGGGCCCCTTTACAGTGGAGGCAAAGGACTTTTTGATATATATCAAGTATATGGAATTGGGTTGCAAGACCAAGTTAATTATTAATTAATTAGGAGGTCTAGGGCCACTTTTGACAGGGTTAAAGATTAGGTTAAAAGAAAATTATATTTTGGTAAGAGAGTTTTCTAAATCAAAGATGATTTGCGTAGAAACGTGATTGGGAGGAGGGATAAAAGAGGGGTTAAACTATTCAAATTCTTTGACTTAAATAGTTTAATCTCATTTTTATTCATGAGTAGATTTTTTTGATCTCAAATTAAAATAAATATTTTTTTGTTAAACAATTTCTAAATAAAAATATTAAGAGTTACTTAACGTCATTTCAAAATGGGTCTTAAGATTTAAGATTTAAGAGGAGGCGGTTGCTGACATGATCATGACACCTAAAACCAACACAGATGGAAATGATTATGACCTACAAAAGTGGGCGCACTCAAGCCTGTGGGTCGTGATTTCTTCCATCCCATGTGGAACCTCTACACGTGTAGACCACACGCACACAAATAAGTTGTGTGGTAGGGGCTCTAAAAAAGTAAGGTTTACTGTATTTATACATTGTACTTTAAATGTTATGTGACTAGGTAATAATTTATATAGTATCTCTCACATAAAGAGTGATAAAATGACAATTTAATTGTTAAATATCACATGAATTGTTACTTAATCACGTTGAAATGTGCAAGTACAATAAATTTTTCTCACTCCAAAAAATGGAGGAATCAACGAACGTAGATCTGCCAACACCATAAGTTGCACATGGCACGGCCGCACGGCACGACGCGGCGTTGCCGTAGGCTTGTGGGTAAGTAGCTGGGGGAGGTGCCGCCTCTTGTCACGTGCGACTTACATGGGTTTGCAACACTGTGGAAAAACATGATTCAAGCCTCTTGTCGTCGTAAGATGACAAAGGCCCAGCCACCTTTGCTCGTAGAAAAATACTTAATACATATTAAGAAGATGTGCTTTAAACATGACGTACATCAATTAGATTTGTATTCTGTATATTTTTTAAAAAATAAAAATACTGAGAGATAATTAAAACTCAAGAACATGGCACAATTTTAATAAATACATCATATTTAATACACATCAAAAATATGTACTAAATATTTCTTTAGAATGCTATTTGATTTAGATATAATTTGCTGGGCTTTAATGACAATATGTTTAAATAGTGTTTTTTTTATCTTCGTGGTTTTGTTTAGGTTGGGTTTTTTTTATTTCTAACCATAATTTAACGTAAGTTAAACTTTGCATAAACTCAAAACCAGTAATTATTTAAAGCTAGACGATGACGGTCCGTTGTTGTACTACATCAATGACCACTTTGATATTTCCCCACAATTTATACATCATACATGGATAATCTAACCAAATATATATAAGGTATCTCTGGATTTAAGTAATTCCATTTTGATACCCTTTTTCTATATCCTCTCTATATATATATCTTGCAGTTATATATGTAGATATAGGTGAAATAGAGTATCTTATGCATCCTACCCAAACCAAAATACCTTTTAGCCATCCTTCTATTCCCTTATTTTTTTCAATCAAGTAAGTGAACCCCAAAATAAATATAAATTATAAATGTGGAAATAAGCAGCTTATATATTCGATGCTGCATATACATTTTGTATAGCAGAAGGGACATGCAAGAAAAAAACTCCGTCTATCTACTTGATCACCTCCTTTCTTCTATTAATTAATTCGCTCCTCTTTGGTGCTGGCATTTTTTTTTAGCAAAAAGAGAGAGATTGCATTTTTTTGACAGAAATGTCTCTATCTAACCCAAAAGAATTTAGAAAAATTAAAATTTAACAAAACGAGAGGAGCAAATCCTTTTCAACGTTCTATGAAAAGGACATGGAGATGTTGACACGAAGGGAACCGAATGGAAATTAAGAATGAGACCCTAGAAAGAAATTACTTTAGAAATTAGGTATATATGCATGTAATATCTTGGGAAAAAGTCCATCCTACCCAAAGTTGTAAGCTTTTTTATTGAATGTGGGCATACGAAAGGTTTCATCTTCTTTATTCTTTTCTTCCCAGAAGTTGGATTGGGTGGGGCATGAGAAATTAGAAGCTCCAGTTTCATGCACGAACACTACATGTACAGTTATATTAATTTGTACTTGTCACGCCTTCATCGTCTGGTTCGACTCAAATGGGGCTCATGACTGACACGGGGGCAAACACACACAGACACAAATTAATATATATATATACCGTGAGATGGACATATCACCTGTCGCAGAAGGCCAACCATGCATCAATCTAATAAAACTACCACCATATTTTATCTATCAACACAACTTACCTAATGTGCAATTTACATACATCATCCAAGACCTCTTAAACCCAAAAATATCTGAAATTATAAAACATCATCCAAAAGGTAAATAAATCTACTCTATTAATTCATAGCGCAGTGATCTAATCCCTTGGATTCTGATCTCACTCCCTTCAAGTTGGAGTCCAAAATCTCTCTATCTTTTAAGAGTTCCTAAAAAATTGTTAAACTATATATATGTGAGTCCCGAGACCCAATAGACATATTTACTATATAGTATTAAGCATATCAGATCAGATTCTAATCACATTATAACATGAATTAATCACATTCAAATATATAATATAATCTAAGAAGCTATATATTTCCAAATCATATAATTATTTTGAGTTTAACATGAGTTTCAACATACATTAAACATATAACATACTCATGAAAAGATAACTCACACTACAAGAAAAAGCGGACATAGCGACCGAATTTGCGACCGAATATTTCGGTCGCAAATTTGTCTCAAATAGCGACCAAATAGCGACCAATAAATCGGTCGCATGTTTGAGACCGATATTGCGACCGATTTTAGTGCGGTCTCAAATCGGTCTCTGATGCCCTACTTTTAGCCCGCGACCAACTTCCCCCCGCCGTGACCAACTCTTTCCCCCTCCGTCTTTCCCCCTCTCTGCTTGTGCCGTCGCCGCTGCGTGCTGCCATCGCCGTGGGCGCCCCGCCCGCTCGCCGTGGACGCCCCGCCCGCTCGCCGCCGCCTGCTCCCGTCCTCCCGCCGTGGACGCCCCCGCCCTCCCGCCGGCTTCACCGGTAAGCCTCTCTCTCTCTCTCTCTCTCTCTCTCTCTCTCTCTCTCTCTCTCTCTCTCTCTCTCTCTCTCTCTCTCTCTCTCTCTCTCTCTCTCTCTCTCTCTCTCTCTCTCTCTCTCTCTCTCTCTCTCTCTCTCTCTCTCTCTGTAGGCGCCCCCCTTTACCCAGCTCCTAGCTCCCCCGCCCCCCTCCCCCTTACCCAGCTCCCCCCCCCCCCATCCCTCTACTGTGCTCCCCCCTCCCCCTTACATAGCTCCCCTGCCTCCCCCCCCCCAACCCCACTGCACAGCCCCCCCCCCCCCCCCCCACTCGCCGCCCCTCCCCCCTGGGTAGCACCCCCCTCCCCCTGCATCCCTTCCCCCACCGACTAGCGACCGATAGAATTCCGACGCTGATCGGTCGCTAAAATTGGTCGCTTCATCGATAGCGACGGACAATATTTGGTCGCTAATTCGGTCTCTAACTTAGCGACCGCCTTAGCGACCATAAATATCGGTCGCTGTTAGCGACCGTAACAGCGACCAACTATCGGTCGCTGTGGGCGACCAATCTGCGACCGAAAAGGGCGGTCTCTATTTGCGACGAACTTTGCGACCGATATATTTCGGTCGCTATCAGAGACAGATTTTGCGACCGATATCAATCGGTCGCTGTATAGCGACCGGTATATAACGACCGATTTGATCGGTCTCACTTCGGTGGTTAGTCGGTCGCCGATCGGTACAGCGACCGAACAAAGACCGAATAGCGACCGAACCTGTCGGTCGCTATTTCCGCTTTTTCTTGTAGTGTCATATAAGTGGAAATAATTAACACTTTCCTATCTAATAAATTATTGGCTCCAAATAATTAATAGAAACTGATAATCAAAATAGATCATAAGATTGTGTCCATATATGATCGTATAGTTAAGATCTCAAATCAGATCTTAACATATTCAAATAAATTTCAAAAATCGGATCGCTATGCATTCAAATGTGATTTAGATGCCTAGATCAATGGACATGTATCCAAATCACAATATAAGAGTCAAAACATATATATTTAAGTATCTAGACAAAAAAACCCTAGATTTTACTCAATTGCACAAAAAATATATGCAATATAATCTTAATGATCTCTCTCTGCTCACAAAACTTTTTACAAATTTTAATGTGACAACTTATTCACCATAATATCATAATAACAGCCTTAACCAATGTCATAAAATAAATTAAAATTTGCAGAGATAAAATAGCTTGGTATACATGAATCCTAAACTAAAATAACTTTAAATCACTATGCAATATACAGATATATGAAACATAAGTCTTTAAACATCAAATAACTTAAATATTAAGTAACATGATATATTGGTTCATCACATATCTACCTCTACCTCTAGAATAAACTACCTAAATCAAGATAATACAGGACTCCAATAAATATATGGTGGATACGTCATTGCTTACAACCAGGTCATATTTTTTCAAACAAAAATATAAGATCGATCGAGCATCATATCCAATTATGTTGAAGAGATGTCGAGATAAATTAAAGTTATCACTGAAGGAGATGATCAATTGCGGTATATTTACACCTCATACTAACGTAGATATAAGTTGCACTGTCAAGTACATTAATATATACACACAATCATAAATATGATTGAATCGAAAGTGATCCGAGTCGCTTTCATGACGAAAGGGACTCTCCACCTCTTCGTACGTGAGGTCATCTTATTGGAGTCGTTCGCGGCATCTCTCTTAATTTGGAGCTATCCTAAGCAGCTTCCTAACCATTATCCTTTCAATCGTGCCACCCCAAATGGTTTTTTCACTTTTTATTGAAAAATACACACACCTATAATCCGCAATATTGTTAATGAATGCAAAAGATAAATACATTTTAGCGACCTCAATTTAAAACTCTACCTGTATATAATATAACTAAGATAATTAAAATATATATCTTAGTGATGCAATCTCAAATCCACAGTATTCTATTTTAGAATATCAAGAACATGTAACTCACAAGGTCTCAAGGAATTGTGTGGAATTGGGGAAGTCTCGGTCTCTCAATTCCCCCACGGTCCAAGCGATTCTATGACGTCGTTTGTTGGCACTTTTTAAAAAAGTGAAATTGGTTAAATTCGATTTTGCCGATAGATGACGTAGGATATGTGATTTTCTTCTTGTCTCCCGCGCTGCATGTGATGGCGTGTCTAAAAATATAAAAAAAATTGAAAAAATTTACTGTGTCTTGTCCATGGATCTTTCTCTCTCAATTCGTCCCAAAATCTTTTCAAAACGATTGTGCATCCGATTTCTCACATGACGTGCCTTCGCTCTATCTCTCTCCTCCAAACGATTTCGTTGTACTTCAAAATCGAGATGATTCCAACATCGTTTGGTAGAAGGGCAAATCTTATCACAAATTTTTAATTTTAAAATTTTTTCAAATTCTCTCCCAAACTACGCGTATATATCGTGGAATTGCGGAGAAAGGGAGGGGGGTTTGGTTGCGTGCATTCGTGAACGGGAGGAATCGGGGAGTACGCTAAGACGACAAGAAATGGTGTCCCCACCCGTTTGTCGAATCTGGGGACGCGTGGTGGGTAAGAGCGCTTCACGCACCCCGCGCGGCGGCGAGGCCCACCGCCGACATGCGGGTTCCGGGCCCACCCAGTGCACGTCACTCACCGGGCCCACGAAGAGCATAACGTGTGACCGAGAAAGTACTGTAGCTTTACAAACCGATGTCGCCCGTCCAATATTGAATCATGGTCATTTTGGATGGCCATGATCAGTCCCGTACTTTAAAAAAATCAAATTAAAGTGCAGCATTCTCAAAGTTAGGAGCGTTAAATTTAAATTTGATTTTTCCTTAAGTTTAGGTGATATGTGAAAGATGGGGTACGGAATTACCAATTGTTTTTTATTTTTTAAGAATGTATTTTTAAGTCTCTGATAATTAAGTAATTTTTTAAAAAACTTATGTAGTTACATATTTATCTATTTGATTATAAATATGTAAATTATGGACTTAAAAATAAATCCCTAAAACATAAGAATTGAATAGTAATTCTTCCTTTAAATTATTACGATAAAAAATATAGAGCAGTAAAAGAAATAGTTTTAATCTGAAATATATCTAAATGGTCTCAACATTATTGCTCTGAGATAAATTTTACACACTATACCACGTATCTATAAACACCCAAATAGTTCTTAGCATTCTTTTGTCATCACGAACCCATTTTTACTAGAGTTGAATGGGTTTGTAAAATTCCTGAGAAATATCCATTGCACGATCACCCTTACAATAACAAATATAGTAAGTATTTCTTAAAATCGGCATGCCATATTGTAAGGTGTGGATAGAAGTATGAATTCAATTGGAAACTAAGTGTGGACCTCCTCCCATCAAAACAATGGAACGGCTACCCCTTACGAAGTGTCCTCTAAAATCTTAGCTATTGTCGCTAGGGTTTTGTCAAGCGGGAGTTCTCTTTAGATTGCTTCGTCGCCTTGTCGTCATCGTCAAAGATTTCATGTAATGTCGTGGTCATCCGAATTCTAATTTAGTACATCTTATGTGATTGTTGGGTCAATGTGTGACTATTGTATTGTGTTTTGAGTTTTAATATGTTGTGTAGGTGTTATTGGACGAAAATCTTGGCCACATAATATCTAGATTCTCTGTTTGAGAACGCGATAGGGGTGAGCGACACATTTAGAATGCAGTCTTCACCTACGTCGCAATCTCACTGCCATTTGTTTTGGTTCTTCGACTGCATGTGTGACATGTGGCGCGCATCGAGCTACCGCATGGCATTGCGTTCATGAACGCAACAGTCTGATATGTCGCGTTTTGAATGCGACGACAAGCCTAGATGCGTTCTTAGTTCCAATAATTTAAAACTCTTTTCCCAACCAAATAGGGAAAAACGGCCTTGTTCGGCCGAGGAGAGGCTCCCAGAGGGGATTTTTGGCGATTTCAGCTCAAGAGATAGTGATTTGTGGGGTCTCTAAGCGAGGAGGACGATCAGAGCATGGGAAGCGTCGATCGAACTTCATTCTTCGCATTCTTTGTGTTGGTAGGAGAATTCTCCAACTCCTTTGCGTTGTTTGTGTGGTTTAATGCATGTAATGAATGCTCTGTAGCTTGTGGATGGTTTCTTGTTGAAGTAATTGATTACAGTTGTTTGTAGAATGAGGTAATAAATTTTTTTTGAAGTTTTCTAGGTGAAACCGTGAGTTGAGCGTTCCATATGTGAATGCGGCGGGTTGGATGGACGCGTTCAGGTCGCAACCTTTGCTCCCGATGCACTCTCAGGTTAAACATGGTGTATTAAGGCATCGCGTTCTTAACGCAACAGTCCCCCCTATCGCGTTTTGGTTCTTGAGATCATTGGGTCTCCGAGTCACAGTGTGGACCCAATAGGGTCCTAATTTCTAGCATTATTTCATTAAATAAATGTATTTGAATATTCATTAAAGTGTGTTTCATAGGGGTGTCAATTGCGCCAGGCCGGCCCGGAGGCCCGAAAGCCCGGCCCGGTTTTAACCGGGCTTGGGCCGAAAAAATGAGCTCGTTACAAATTTTTGGCCCGGCCCGGCCTGGCCCGGCCCGGAAAAAAATAGGGCCGGGCTTGGGCTTTGTGTGGCCCGGTCCGGTCGGCCCGTCGGCCCAGAAAAAATAAATATAATTTATATTAAATATAAAATTTATATTTAGAAAGAGAGTTTATTCAGATGCGGTTATGTTAGAATGGCAGTTATTTCTTTTGGATAGCCCTTTGGTCAGCTAGATGTACTGGAGTTTTGAAATACTAAAACGAGTTGTTTGAGGATGTTTATTGACCTTGCATGTCATCTTATTCCTGCATGGTAGAAGCATGTTGGATAAGGATGTTTGGCTGGTTGGTAGGCATGGTCCTCCATTCTGCTAAGTTGCATGTTCCCCGACTTAAGTGAAGAGCATATCTGTGCGGTGGGTGTTGGTTTATGGGTGTTGTTCTGTCCACTACTGCGAGTTGAGTACTTTGTCTCAGCTCCTTGCATCTACAGAAGTCTCAAGACTCTTGAGAAGACATGGTTGAGGGCAAAGAATAATGTATTGTGAGTGATTTTGTATAGCCCTTGGAAATGTTAAAAGGAATATGGAGAAGGATCTATGAGATCTGGAGGAGAGAAAGATCTAGGAAGTGGTGTCAAGAATGAGAAGGGTTGAGCAGGGAGGCAGGGAATGTACCTGCAAAAATCAGAGGCAAGTTAAATGTGTTTCTGATTTCAGTACTATTCATGTTTAAAGAAGAAAAAGAATGCACTGCTGCAGACATTATACTGTTTCAGCACGCCCAAATTTGTATATTGACAACTAGGGTGTAAACGAGCCGATACGTTTGGCGAGTAACTCGACACTCGACTCGATAAAAATTCGACTCAACTCGTTTATTAGATAAACGAGTCGAGTTCGAACAAAAAAAAAAACTCGGTTCATAAACGAGCCGAGTCTGAACACAGGTGAGCTCGGCTCGATTGGACTCGCGAACAACTCGTTTAAGTACTCGTTAAGAGTTCGATTAAATACTCGTTAAAAATTCATTTAAATACTCTTTAACTATTTATTTAAATATGTGTTATTAAAATAAGTGTTAACTTGTTATTTTATAGAGTTAATTGTTATTAAAGAATGTAATATTTAAGAGGACTTAAATATAAAAGACTAAATATTAGAGGTTACATACACAAATCATATACATAAAGTATATATAGATAATATGATTTAATAAAATCAATAGAGAAAGGGCATATGCACAAAATGAGGTTTAGGATGGTTCGCAGGCAACAAGTGCTTCATCTTCTTCCTCCCGACATCGCTGCGCAGGTGGGACTCGGATGGGCGCGAAGGAGGAGGGGGGGACCCCCCGTTGGCCGCTGCCTCCCCCCGCTCCTCCCCACCCCCGTGAGCCCTCCGCCAGTGCCAGATGCTCCTCCCGGCGCCGGCGACAGCGGCGGGGGTCATTCGAGCTTCCCACGGGCAGGGCGCCGGCCGACAGCAGCGGCGGAGGTCGTTCCAGCTTTTCCGGCGATCACCGCGGCCTCCCTGGATCCCGGCACTTCCCAGTTGTACCGGACGCCACCGCGGTGCAGGCTTCATCTTCTCCGGTGTCCAGTTACGCCTCCTTGGACCCCGCCCACTCCCGGCCATGCCCAAGCTGTCCAGTGCCCACTACCTGTTGGACACCCCCTATTTAGTCCCATATCGGCCAGCACAAAGTGTTGGCCGACTGGGAAGGTTATAAGATAGCCTTTCCCCCCTCTAAAACGAATAGATCTCCGGCCATTTAGTTATAAAAAATTCTCTTTGTTATTTGGCTCCCGTTTGATCTCGTTTAGAAAAATAAAATTTATTTAAATATTAAAATTTAAGTTTGATTTAGAGGTTGTAAATTCAAAGTTTGAACTTATTAAAAAAAAAGTTTTATTTAAATATTAGTTTTAAAGTGTGGTTTCGAGTTTGAAAACTCGAGTTCGAACTCGTTTACGAGCTCGACCGTGTAAACGAGTTCTGCATCGAGCCGAGTTCGAGTTCTAAAATTTCTAAGCGAGCCGAGTTCGAACGTTGGTTGCAAAAGCTCGACGAGTTTCGAGTCGAGTTCGAGCTCGTCAAAAATAAACGAGTTCGAGTTTGAGCAGACTATAACTCGGCTCGACTCGGATCGTTTACACCCCTATTGGCAACGCGCTTTCTTAGAATGCTGCAATATGTTCTTAGTTACTGTTTGCTAAGGGAAATCAGAGAGTCAATTTTCTTGTTATTTCTAAGAAACAGGTCGATTAAAATCTCTTTTCTTTTACTTTCTTCCGTTTGCTTTCCGTCAATTTCTTTTTTCTTTTTTGTTAATTTCGTTTCTTTGTGGCAAATCTTGGTACCCAGTCGAGAGAAATTAAAATCTGAATTATGTGCCCCACGCGCACAACCTTGGCATTGAAGTTATAATATTTGTCATATGGTTTGTCATATAGATAGCCCATTGAGTTGCTTGAAGGTGGTGCTGCAAGTAGGTGATTGACATGAAACTTATCTATTTCTCCTCCCCTCCAATTAGAGTTATATGTATTTTTTCTACAATAAATCTACTCAAAAATATAATCTTTTACAAGTTAAATGTTAATATAGATATAAGTAAAATATATATTATTTTTTTATAGATATATTATAGTAGATGTATTAAAATTATATATTATATAAATAATAATAATAATTTTTTATTATTTTTCGGGCCAGGCCGGGCTTTTCGGGCTTTTTCTGGGCCGGGCCGGGCCAGGCCATACTGGGCCTACCCCCGGGCCTGGGCCGGGCCCGGGCCGACTTTTATAAAACCGGGCCTGGGCCGGGCCTAACAAGGCCCGGTCCAGGCCCGGCCCATTGACACCCCTAGTGTTTCATCGAGAATGATCAAATGAGTTTCATGTGAGTGAATGTAATGATTTGAAATGAGGTTTAGACGATAAAATGATTGAATTTATGCATATTCTAGGGTTTAGAATAGTTTCAGTCGATGGTTTGGGGCTATGTGGCCGTTCCTGAGGTGCTCTGTGGGAGACTCATAGGCTGGGCGATCTGTCTCAAATCGTGTTCTACTAGTTGGATGTCTTAAGTGAGGCGTTCGAGTTTGTAGATGTGTTCGTATTTACTAATGTGGTTCCCCTGTCTGACGCGTTAGTGTCGCGTTTGGGGCTTGTGGCGAGTTCTGGCTTCTAGTGTACCGAGTTTCTTTCTAAGTTCGGGGGTTGACCTTTGAGTCATTAGTACCCCAGTTGTGTGCCTGATGCTTCTATGTATTGTGACAGTGAGAATAGTGATTATTGGCATTTCATTTATAGATTTGATAATCTAAATGTGGTTTGCCGAGTCCGGCGGTCTAGCACTTATTTGGAATGTCTCACTAGTCGTGTATCTCAGGTTCTCAGTAAGCTAAGCACATTAGTGTTTGGGATTTTGTCATGGTACTATGTATAATACCGTAGAGGTCTGTGTCGTCTTCCTAGACATGATCACTCGTGTGTTGAGTTCTTGAGTTGCACATTTGGCTGAGGGAAAGATGACAGTGGGGCAGCGACTTATGGTATGGTTGATTTTTAGTTCGATTGCTTGTAGCGCGCTCATGGTTGGAGGCACGGACACCATTAGACGTACTAAACCCCATCTAATCTTTTGTTCTCACTTGCTCACTCTAGGGGTTCTGAAACCTCTAGAGGTGTGTCAGACATGGTCTGCAGCCTGGTGGCCTACAGGTGGTGTTGGTTGGTCTCCATAGTTTCTTATACTTGTTGAGGTAGAGTCACAGTTGGACCTTTCGTCTATAGTTGCAAGATTGAGAGGGAGCTTTCTTGTGGTTTCTTTGTTTGGATCAGGTTCTGAATTAGCTACCCAGTTATCGTGGTCCGAGTGGTAACGTCATGTCTTTCCGACTCGAATTTTTAGTAGTTATTATGGTCACTTCCATTTATTGATGGTTATCCGACCTTTAGTACATTTCAGTCATTTTCTGATTAATCATTGATTTAGCCCAATGAACTTGTGATTAGGGATATATTGTGATTTAAGAATGTAATTAAGGAGATTATCAATTTTCTTTCTATTAGTTGTACTTTAATTTCAATAGACATGAATTATATTTAATTATCTACATTAATTGTTCCCCGAAACTGCTTGCATTACTTGTGTGGCTTTGTGCATTGTTGTGGGGAGTTTCTCTAATGAGTCGATGACTTTGTGAGGCACACACCCTTACACCCTCTTTTCAGGTATTAGTAGCGGACGTGGTTCTCAAAGGCGGACTTGTACCACCAGTAGTTGTATAAGCTTTGCTCCTATTGTAAACCTCGGGATATGCTTTAGGTTATTTTAGTTTTCTTTTGTACATGTATTAATGTATTGGACAATATAATCTTTATGTAATTATGTATGAGATCATGTACTTGCCATAAATCTTAATACCACAGTGTGGCTATCTTTTATATTCTTACTAGACACGTGTGTGATATCCCTAGCGAGATTTCGATCTATTCGCGAGAGACGGATCTGGATATGAAGCCTTTTCGGACATAGGTATCCACCATCTAGGGCCGCTACATGTCCCTCCCTAATAAATCAAGTCACCGCTCCTACAACAGTCTGTCGGGCAGTGGAGCCACCTTTAGAGTCTACCTCTACCCCCTCTCTTGTTGTGTGCCTCCGCCCCTTATTTCCCTCCCTTGTCTTCTTTCTTGCTTCCTCTTCTCTACTCCCACCACCTTCTCTCTATCACAGGGGCTCTTTTCCTTTGCCACCTTGTTGTCTCCACTATATTGACGCCCCTCTACCTTGCCCATCACATCATCTCCCCCTCCTTAGCCTCCCCTCCCCCCCTCCAACCTCTCCCCCCCTGCGCCATCACTCTCCTCTACCCTAAGTTCCTTCCCTCTGCTCTGTCCCCTTCAAGGCCCCTATTTTGTTTTTAGGTAGAAATATTTCTCCCCAATTTTATTCATGTGGGTGTCCTTATCAGCAATCAATCTGACAACATCTGCAACTTCTAATTTCTTTCTTTATTTTGATCTTGTTCAGCTTCCTTAAAAATCACCATGCCCTATTGCTTGTGGACCATCGAGTCTTCGAGGTGCAAGTTTGTGTATGTTAAGTCTCTGGAGCCCCTAAATCTAGGGCTATAGAGTTTTAAGTTTAACACATGTTCATCAACTTACCTACACATCTTTACGACATGTGCGTCATTCAAACTATATTTATTGATTTACTGCTTAATTAGAAGAATTGTAACCTTTCTCCTCAAGAACAAAGACATCATCTCAATTCCTTCGTGACAGTGCTCAAGCATCCTTAAGATCTACATGATCTTGTTCCATGGCTCGGAGAAAATATTTTATATTTTTGTGGATTACTTATCTATCATACCCTATGAGAGTGCTATAATGATCTGCTATGTTATTGTCCTTCATGCAGCCCTAGTTGCTTTGGGTATTTACCCCTATGTAATATAATCGAAGTATTTTTATGTGATGAATGAAGCTCAAAGTTCCCTCCCACTCCCCCCACCACCCAACAAAAAAAAGAGTTTTTCAATTTAAGGTCCATTTGTTGACTGTTTAATTATTTTTAAGTTCATTGACCAGAAAACTTATTGTTAAGTCCATTTACATTATTTCTATTATTTTTAACCCATTATGTGACTGTGCCGTTTGCGGAGGTTAGTCGGGGCGAAAGGGGGCCATTCCTTCGGCTCCGTTTGAGGGCGAAGGAGGCGACGGCGAAGTCCTTCCTCTTCCTGGCGCGAGCAGGCGGGGGGCTAGCATCCCCGAAGGCGGCCGGTGGGAGGGGCCCAGAGTGTCAAGGAGATGCAGGTCTCGACGAGGGCGTCGTCGAGGATGGGGTCGGTGGCCGTCGGGGAGGCGACGGCTGAACTCGAGTAGCGGTGGCCGTCGAGGAGGCGGAGGCGTCGTCGGGGATGGGATCGGTGGCAGCGGCCGAACTTTGGGAGACGAGGCGGCGGCCGAACTCGAGTAGCGGGGTGATGTGGCCGACGCCGGGGCTGCTTGTCTGTGCAGATGGTGGTGACGAACCCCATGGTTTCACAGGCTGGAAGCTTCCTGGCCATGGCTTTGTCCGCCATCATCCTCTTCATGGAGTAAGCAAGAGTGAGGGTCACCGCCAACGGGAGCCTCTCCGGAATGGCGACCACAACAATGGTCACGGCATCCGATACGATGCTTACGAGAGCGTTGAGCACGCTGTCGAACGATACCTTGTTCTTGTCGAATTTGGGGTTGCCGTTCTCGTCCTTGGTGCTCACAGTGAAGTGGCGAACCAGGAGCACCACGAGCACGAGGACCGCCACCGTCGTCCCGATCGTCCCGATGCTGGAGGTGAGCTTCTGGAGACGCTCTTGCAACGGGGTCGGCTCGTTGGTGGGATGACAACATGCGGAGGGGCGTCAACGTCGTTCTCCATGGCGGGGAAGGCTGGGACAGAGCAGGGACGGTGAGTTTTGAGGGACATTTGGGTAATTTTAGTGTACCCAACTGACGGTGGAGAGACTTTTGGACCTAGAAATAAAGTTTCATTATAAATAGATCGGAAGTTCCAGAGTTTTGGTCAAAGAACTTAAAATTAAGTCATAGGTCAATAAATGGACCGGTAGTTGATTTGCACCAAAAAAAGTATGAATGTAATTGCAATTTGCATGGGGGATAAATTGACCAAGACCAGAACGTGGAACCCAACTCAGCCACTGTCTGGCGGTTGGTCAATGTCCACTGAGAAGAACGTGATCAACCCAGCAGTGGCCGTATATGTATTATGTACAGGGGAAGGTTGCCATGTTAGAAGAGGTACTATTCGAACACGGAGGCCTCATTTGCCAAGACAAGTTTTTCCTTTTTTAAAATAACAAACAAATCTTATTTAAAAAACCTTCGGACATCTATTTCAGCACCTAGCTAGACCTGGTCAAAACTGCGTACGTTGGAGTCGTCATTTGAGGTCAGCGCGCTTCCTTCCTGAAACCTCACCGGGCTGAACCCCATGTTTTGAGATCCATATCACTGGTCAGTAGCCATCCCACAATTGTTTGTTTAATAAGATTAACAAGATTTCAAGGACATCTTTTCTCATAGGTCTAGTGACCCATGTTTAAATTTTCGAAAATAAAATCTTTTCTCATGAAGATTATACTTGAAATAAATTCCACCTCCTCTAGTTAACCAATAGCTTCTCTTAAAAATATTTTCAAAATTTAACTAATTGAGTCATATAAAAAAAAGACAATAATTTTCTGAAAAAATACACATGACGAAATTGAACATCCATTGGATGAGAAAAACGGGGAAAGAGACCAATTAAGTCGTTCGTGTTCTAGCTACTTATTTTTCCACTAGACATATACCTTCCAATCTAGATGGTTGTGGACTGGTTTGTATCATGGTCTCGATCCACAGGTGGACCTCCCCTGAAGGCATGCATCAAGAATCAAATCTCCACGGGAATCCGCCGAACATTGCGGTGGAATTGGTTGAGCCTTTAATGGCTCTCTCTCACGAAACCCCCCCATTCCAAGTGCCCATCCTCATAGAAAAGGACACGCCCATGGAGAACTGTGCTTGTTGGTTGGCTCTTCTTGGAAAGGTCTGCATGGAAGTGTTGGTAGACATGGGCATCAGTAATTTTGAATATTATATAAGTCTAAAATCTTGGGTGGAAGTGTGGAACTCGACTTGCACAAATCTAGTAAGGTATACATCTTCTAACCCTAGAAGGATCCACAGCCCATTGATAAATGTGTTCTTCATTTGAATAAAGCATTCAATTTAGAATGACCCACCATTTTTACTCCCCTGAGGAGCGCCCTTTGTGCAATGGATCATAAATGATCAAGGATCTTTTGGGTACCCAAGTACGAGATGAGCCTATCAGGGTTAGAATTATTCTTGCTCAAAGTAATTAAGGATAATATCTTTCAATCTGCTAAATAGAAATAGGTAGAGATGCGGCTCTGATGGTGTTCTATTTGGTCTCATGTGTTGGGATTTATGGGGAGGGAACTGCCATATACCAGGCATGGGCACCGCAACCTCACTTTGCTCAGATCTACTTATCCATATTGTGAAAGGCAGGGTGAATGGTTGGTGGCACGGTATATATGTTCAACTTCATGTTTTGTGAAAGAAATCTTTGCATATGAACTATTGCTAGATTGGAGATCACATATTTATTAGTATTCAGCCTGCTGCGCTCAGGTAGTATGGCAGTAGCTGCACCCGTACTTTTCTCTCCTCTCTCCGTAACGGAGAGCTCGTCTTGCTGTAATTACGTAGAGACGTGTTTGTTAAAAAAGCAGATAGATATATATATATATATATATGTATGTATACAATTTGTTCAATGTATTAGCATACTTTTCTGTACTGCACAGGTACATGTATATATGAATTTAATATTGATGGCATTATTTTATTGCTTTTATAACGCGGGATCCGGGTGGTACAGCGATCTATGTTGGCGACTCGTGAGGGAGAGTGAAACCTGCAGTGGCCCAGTGGGGGATGTGAGTGAAGAGGATGACGGTGGGAGAGAGAGAGAGAGATGCGAGCGTTGATGAGCTTGCAGAAAAACGCGGGTTTGATCTGTTGGGCACTCACTCGTAAAGAACCACTCGTCCTCTGATTTGAGAACTCAGAAAGGAGGGAGGAATAGTTTCGGACGGCGTGGAGGGGTGCGGGGAGAGGGAAAGCTCGCATCTTGTGATCTGTATAATGCTGCAAATGGCACGGCCGGGGGGTTCTATAGCCTCTGCCCCCTGAGCAAACTGGGGATTTTATCTGGTGGGTGCTCCTCACCGCCTCGTGGTTGGCCCTCTCTGTTCCCATCACTGGTGGTGGGAGGGGATGTTCTTTCTTCTCCTTTCCGTGTCGATTTGAACGCAGTCTCTCTGTATATCTCTGTGTCCATGTGATTTCTCTCCCCTTTTCTCCCTCCGCTTAGTAAAGAGGACTGCCCCACACCCTCCCTTGCTCCTCTGAACTGAGTGGGAACGTACAGAACCCGAAATGAGGTAAAGGGGAAGAAGGGAGGGAGAAAAAGGAATCATACCTTCCAAGGCTGCTCTTCTGGGTCCCTTCTCTGCTTGCTCTATATGTTTCTGTCACTCGAGTCCATTGCTGCGGCTCGGTGCGGGGGAAGAGAGGTGGGTTGCCTCTTGCCCCCATGCCATAGCTATCAAATTGTGGTAAATCGGGGTAGAAAGCTACTGTCTTTCTGATCCTTATATCCTCCATTCTGTTTCTGATCCTTATATCCTCCATTCTGGTGGGTCTTGTCTTACCTGGGTCGAGCAAGAACTGGTTTTGGTGTATTCATCCGTGTCATAGCAAGAAAATTCCTTGGTTTCTTCTTGTCATTGGCCGAGGGGGCGGCGATGTCAAGGCCTCTTCACCGGGGGTCGTCCGGCGGCGGCGTCCGCCTCAGCAGCGGTGGAGCCCGGGATTACTCGGACTACAAGGAGCCCTTCGATTATAGCGGCTCCGAAGGGAAGGACTTCGAGAACGGCCATGGGTACGAGGTCTCCAGCCCCGCATCTGTGGCGGCGGCAGCAGCCTCAAGAAGCAGGCAAAGGACGACCATTTACCTCCTCAACCTCAGCCTAGCTGTAATTGTGGTGCTTGCCCTCTCTGTCTCGCTCTACTGGACCATTTCCATCTCCACCTCCTCCCGGGTCAGTATCTACAGGGGATACCGGAGGCTCCAGGAGCAGCTCGTGGTAGATCTGTCGCAGATCGGGGAGCTGTCACTCGGCACGGCAAAACTGAAGGAGCTGGAGTTCTGCCCTCCCGAGCTGGAAAATTCTGTCCCTTGCTACAATTCGTCCAATAATTTAGATTCCGGAGATTCCTATGTTCCTGCGATCGCATTGGAACGCGAGTGCAGTACGGAACCCGCCGATGAGCCAGGGTGCTTGGTGCTACCCCCCTGGAACTACCGGATTCCTCTGAGATGGCCAACTGGTAGGGACTTCATATGGAAGAACAATGTTAAGGTTACAGGGCAAGAGTTCTCCTTGGGTAGCTTGACAAAGAGGTGAGAACAGATGTTTTCTTTAATTTGGATTTCAACACCTCCTTTCTGTTTGAAGAAAGTTTAATGACCTGTGCGTTTGCAGGATGATGGTGGAGGAAGAGCACATATCTTTCCGTTCGGAGTCTCTAATGGTTGATGGAATGGAGGATCACTCTCATCAGATTGCAGAAATGATTGGACTGAGGGATGAGTCTAATTTCAATGAAGCTGGTGTAAGTGCACTTTGTTTGTTCAAGTTTGTAGCTTGTTGAGTTATTTCTCTGTTTATTTATCTTGGCATAATCCCGAAAAGAAGAGTGGAATGACTTACTGTGAGGATAATGGTATATATTTTTATGATCTGGTATTCATAGAGTAGTCTTTGTTTGTTTATTTCTATTTCTTTCCTTTGAATGAAACAGAAACTACAGAAGGATACTTGGTAGTGTTATCCTCTGAAAACGTTTTTGACGTGGCTTCAGCGATCCCTTGTCTCATGCTGTGACACCATGATATGAAGCCATATATAATGTAATCTTCTGTTGTCTAATGAGTCTGTGTCATGATGGGAAACATATAGGGGTTACTATTATCTCATGTTGATGAGTCCTTATGGGGAACTTTCTGGCACTTCATCATCAGATTTCATTCTTTTCTTTCTGTTTTATGTAGTTCGCAATAGACCTCTGCACAGTCAAAGAAAGGTTGAGGATATTTGTTCTGTTATTTATGTAACATGCTTTCCCAAGTAAGATCACATGTTATTGCTAAGGATTTCTGCATTCTTACTTCTATGCTTCCTGGAAAAAAACATTGCTAAAGATTTTGATAACTTTTCTATCTGCATTTAGGCGGACGACTCTTATTGCAACTCCATCAGTTAACCTGTACCCATTATCAGAGAAAGATTGCATGTAGACTATTCTAACTGGGGCCACAGGCTGAGCATTGTTTTTTTTCTTTGAAAGTGGATGGTACCACATGTATATATTAAGAAAGAGATAGAATGTACAAGTGTAGGTGGGCGAAAAAAACACCAAAAAAAAACCACCCCACACCACCTATATAAAAAGGTTACACCAAGAAGGTGTAAAGCTCCTCTGCCCTGCCAAAATCCCCAAAAGAGGACAGCACAATGAATTTACATTAGTCAGATTGACTGCCCATTCCTTCACCTTATGCCAAACAAAATGGAGCAATGTTAATATCTGGGGAAAAGAAAGTATACCGACCTTAGCATTGACATCATGAAACTTTGACTGGGTATCAAGATTCAAGACTTATTTCAGATAAACGTATAGAACTTGAAACTGCTGAGATAATCTTAAATTGGTGTACTTGAAGAACTCTGAGATGGGCTACTAGAAATATACTTTAAGACTTTAGAAAGCCTTCGTTTGGCTTCTTATTGTGGAGACTAACATTATGTAATCTTCCTTGGTCTCTGTTTAGAACCATATTGACTAAACCAGGTTTACATTATGGAACTGATTGTCCACCACTGTTTTGGTTGCTGCATCTTAATTCGTGCAGCCCAGATTTTTCTATCTGCCTCTGTCATATGCCCCTACTTAAGATAACAGTATGCAAATGAAGGTTATATATTGACATTACTATTGAACAAAGGCATGAAATCTGTCTGAACATATGTTAGGGGTGGAAAGAAATATGTAACCAAGGAACCAAGGCAAGGTAACAAGAAGACATGAAGAATCTGACATTTAGGGCATTCTGTGATTGACAGAAAAAAATGAGCCGTCCTGCAGTCTACTTCCAACTTGTGGCAGATCAAATTGGTGAAATCAGTTGTCATCTAATTACAGAAATCTTTGTCCTGCCTTAGTCCTAGTATTCTTACACACTGATATTCTACATTCTTAGTTTTCCCTGTTTATTCCTTCACTTGAAGAGTTTCTGATTCCCACAGTTTGGTCATATGACCTTATGCATTTCAATTTGAAATTAAATGTTGCAGATCAGGACGGTTCTGGACATAGGATGTGGTTTTGGTAGCTTTGGAGCACACTTGTTTTCAAAACAGCTCTTAACCATGTGTATTGCAAATTATGAGATCTCTGGTAGTCAGGTTCAGTTGACCCTTGAAAGAGGCCTTCCAGCAATGATTGGCTCATTCACATCAAAGCAATTGCCCTTTCCATATCTCTCATTTGATATGGTTCATTGTGCACATTGTGAGATTGATTGGGAAACAAAAGGTATGTCTGTGAGGAAGAATGTTTTGTTAGAGCATTTTACTTATCCACTTGTCTTTTGTGTTGTGTTTGGGCTGCATATGGAGTCTCAGTTTATTGTTGGATAGTCCTGTGATTGCATACTCATTTAATATTTTTGACTAAACTTTGTTGGTCTAATCTTAATATGCATGGTTTGATTGTGCCTTCATTCAGTTACTCAAGTTCCAGGAAATCTGGTCCACAAGTTACACAGCTTACTTGATCCAGATTGCTTCATTGGGTCAATCATTATCAGTACAGTTCATCCAATATGGATGCATAAAATGATCTTGGATCAAGCATCCATATGATTTGAATGTTATGATAAAAAGCTAATTCTTTGGTGGCAACCCTCATTCAGAGTTTGAAAGGTAAAAGACAAAATTAGAAAGAATGAGAAGGAATCATGATATCCTCTGATGATTAATATTTGTGGCACAGCAGTATTTTTGGAGGATCATCTTCATCATAGGAGGCTTATCTTATTCCTTTTGTGGCCATCTGCAAGGATTTGGATTAGCAATTCATGATTGAGATGTGACAAGTTTTATTAATGGTTCTGAGCCTAATTCATACCTTCCTTCCTCATCCAAGCTTGGGACTAGCCACAGAAGAGTTGATATTCTTTCTGGAGGACAAGATCTATAATTGCAAAAGCTATTTCTTTGTGAATCCTCATTACTTCTCAATGAAGAAACATGTAAAAAGAAACCAGATATTATTGATATAAACATGTAAAAGGAACATCTACTTGTATAAACTATGATACACGCTTGATTTGATCCTTCTCCTTTATCAATTCAACCAGTATTGATATAAACAACAATACTCATGACAGTGGTACTTATCTGAGTGGAAGTGACAGCTACAACAGAAATCACATTTAAACATACAGATTGCTGTGGTGGGCTTCTTTAATTTCTAGGATGCATGCTTCACAGACTCGGTGGTTTGCCGTTTAGAAGATGTGACCAAATCTTAGTGGATGCTAGTAAAAGAGCTAGGGGAAGGCATAAAATGAGATGGTGTGATATTATTAGGAAGGACTTTGACTTCTTGGGTTTAAACATGGATATAGCACTTGACAGAAATCTTTGGCGGAAAAGGATTCACGTAGCCGACCCCAAATAATGGGATAAGGCTCTGATGATGATGATGATGATGATGCTTCACAGAGGAATGTTTTTTGTATCTTCATGTTTGTCAACTTTCTTCGGAAGGTGGTATATTTTCATCTCAAAGGCCTGCTTTGATAACCTTGTAAATTTTGATAACTACCAGTTATCAGGCCTGTTAACTCAAATAGTGATTTGGTAACACGGATAACTTATCAGGACTGTATCACCAATAAATGTTGATAAGTCCTAATAACTCTATCTCACCCTCTCAGGTATGATAAAGTTATCAGCCCTGATAACTTTATCTGCCAAATCAAAAACCTCATAAACTGAGATATCTTATCCATGGATAGCTATCAGGTTATCAAAGGGGCCCGATATGCTACCATGAACAATAACAGTCAAGCTCCTTCCAAGAACTCTTATATGCTTTACCTTGGACTATTATATCCATGTAAAGTTCCTTTTCTAGACCCTACCATAGCCATCATCTTTTATGTTTCCATCAAACTTTAGCACCCGCCAAGCTTAACAGACTCATCCTTGGGATGTTCTTCATACCTATCTAAATACGCGGGATGGTAGTTGGAGGTGCGATCGGATTATAGTTGGCAGTTCATGGATCCGCCTACTCCAAGAAAATTGAACTTCATACCCTAACCCAATAAGTTTTCATATTGCTTAGGAGAAAATCACTAAAGTGCTGTCTAACAAGTAGGCTGCTCCTTCCTACCCTATAAGGACTGCGTACGCTTACTCCTGGTTTCACATAAATGTTTCCTAGCAATGGTTGATGACATGGGAAATGGTAGCAGTCAACCTCGGACTATTCCTTGTTTAATCAGGTTCCAGCCATGACAGCGTTGAAAGGAAAAAATATAGTTGAATATGGGTCATCAACTCCATTGATAGAGGATATCCAAAATGAGATGAGTATTACCCTTGTATCAGAACTTTTTATTATACTTATGATTAGGGAAGCAAATTAGATGATTTATGTCATTCAGGTGAAAAGACAAGTGCTTATATAACTAGGTACACATAAGTTATATCCTAGACACACAATAAGAATACAATAACAAAAAATACCCAAAACACAGCTATTCCAACACTCCTTTTCAAGTTGGGGCATATATATCACACAGGCCCAGGTTGCCGCATAGAACATGAAACCAACTGACTCCAAGCAAGTTTGTGAAGATATCTGCAAGTTTGTCCTCAGTAGGAATGAAAGGAGTACTAATCTTCTGAGACATAATTGCATTTTGAACAAAATGGCAAATCAACCTCTATACATTTTGTAGGTTCCAGAAACACTGGATTCTTTGCATTTTGAATGGCAGCTTGATTGTCACACCTCACCATAGGATCATGATAGGTGACTCCAAAGTCTTCCATCAAAGATTTCAGCCACATTATTTCACAAGCCTTCTGAGCCATTGTTCTATATTCGGATTCAGCACTAGACCTAGCAACGACATCCTGTTTCTTGCTTCTCCAAGTGACAAGGTTGCCACAAACATAGGTGCAGAAACCTGAGGTAGACTGCTGGTCCCTCCATGGCCCTATATGATTAGCATGAGAAAAAGCTTCAATAGATAAATGACATCTTTTCTTATATAGAACATCTCTTCCAAGAGCTCCTTTAACATAATGTAGGATCTTCAGAGTCACTTCCCAGTGACACAACTTTGGCTTCTGCATAAACTGACTGACAATTGATACAGCAAAAGCAATATCCAGGTGAATCACTGTCAAATACATTAGCTTACCACAAAGCTGCGTATACTGCATAACATCACTGAACTCCAGAGTATCCTCCACTTCAAGATCAAACTGAGAAATAGTGGGTGTATTAACAGGCTTGCACACCCTAGCGATTCCATCTCCTGCAACAAGTTTAAAGCATATTTTCTTTGAGACTAGGAAACACCATCATTACCATAAGCAACTTCAACCCCAAGAAAATAGCACGGTCTCCCTAGATTTTTAATAACAAAGTGACTCTCAAGATATTTTCAAACTTCCTGAACACCATCTACTTTGCTTCCGGTGAGAAGCAGATCATCAACATAAACAACAAGAAGCACCACAGCAGCTGCTGTGCATCTAACAAAACACAGAGTGATCAGCTTGACTCCTCTTCAATCCAACTCTGGAAGCAACCTGGCTCTGATACCATGTAATTAGGGCCGAAAATGATGATTATTGTCATTAGGGTGAAAAGATAAGTGCTTACATACCTGGGTACACATAAGTTATACCCTCGGCACATACTGCTTTTCTTCTTTTTGGGAAGTTTAGATATTGACCAATATGTTTTATTTTGTTCTGAGGATCAACCCCTCGTAATCCAGATGTGTTCTTGGAACACCACAAGTGCTCATTTATTTGATAAACCCCTTTTGAGGGGTCTTAAAATTGAGGGGTATCCCCTTTTCATTTAAAATGCTTGTCCATCATCAACAAGTTCAGTATGATGTTTTCAGGTCAAAGAAACATGTAAAGCATGTTCTTGGATTTATTTTACAGTGGATGTCTTTGTGTGAATGTAGATGGTATCTTCCTTGTTGAAGTTGATAGACTTCTGAGACCTGGTGGCTACTTTGTGTGGACCTCATCTACAAATACACAAAGATCATTAAGGAACAAGGAAAATCAGCAGAAGTGGACATTCATACGTGATTTTTCAGAAAGCTTATGCTGGGATATGTTGGCACAACAAGATGAAAGCATTGTCTGGAAAAAGACCAGTAAAAAGAACTGTTACAGTTCTCGGTATGGAACCAGCATGAATATATTCCAATTTACATCCTGTTTACCATGATAGAGTCATGGACTGTAAAGCATCAAATCTGCAGTTTAGAAACTGATGTGAACTATTACTATTCACTTCATGTGCCTGCAGGAAATCTGGGCCTGAAGTATGTAGTAAGAACCAGGATATCGAATCTCCATACTATGAGATGCTTCATCCATGCATAGGTGGAACTAGAAGTCGTCGATGGATTCCCATTGAGAGCCGCACACCTTGGCCTTCACGGGCTAAGTTGAACTCCGCTCAGCTCAGTGTTTATGGTAATGTTTATTACATGGGCAGGCATTAAACACCCTTGTTTTTTCTTTACCTGGTTCTGATCATTTGCACTATGAATTTATGATTGTAACAGCAGAGAATATACTTTCTTTTGTTTACCAGGTGTACATGCGGAAGACTTCTCAGAAGATTCCACAAACTGGATCTCTATTGTCCGTAACTATTGGTCCCTTCTCTCACCTTTAATATTCTCAGATCATCCAAAAAGGCCTGGTGATGAGGATCCTTCCCCGCCATACAACATGCTTAGAAATGTGCTAGACATGAATGCTCAATTTGGTGGCTTTAATGCTGCTCTACTTGAAGCTGGAAAATCTGTGTGGGTCATGAATGTGGTGCCAAAAGGCAGTGTGAACTACCTCCCTTTGATCCTTGACAGAGGTTTTGTTGGTGTACAACATGATTGGTACGCATGATTCTGTTCCATTCAGATCACTTAGGATAACATATGTGTTAGCTTTCACTTAAATTTAAAACATACAACGGGGCAAGCAAACTTTACTTCCTCCCAAGTTTATGTTTTTCTCCCAGAGAAGACCTGTTGTTCTGTCATTATTTCATAAAAGCTCAAGTTAGAAGGCAGCATAGATAATCCAGGCTGGGGAAACAATTTGGTGTACAGCTGCTCAAAATTGACAAGTTTTTGCCTGATTTCTGGCTTTCTAAAGGCACAGCAATTAAAAAGTGGAATTTATTAGAATCTGTTTGGATAATATGTAGCCCATATGCTTGTTAGAGTTTATCACATATGATATATGCAGTCTAATAGGCCTGGGCCTCGGTCTTCTTCCCCTCAAATATTCTATTCACCATAATGGCTATAGCAGCAGAAGACTTGAGCTCTCTTTCTGTACTTTTCTTGTTTTTTTTTAAACAATAGCAATCTCTTTTTCTGTAAGAGTATGGGAAACATAAATTGCATATTGTAAGTAGCTTTCCCTGTATTTTGGATAGATAAAATGGTCTGATAATCACATCAGAATTACACTTTTCACAGCCCAGTGCCACAAAGCTTTGCAACAATGTGCGGAGAT
The DNA here is from genome assembly GCA_014218235.1 of Colocasia esculenta. Taxonomy (NCBI): domain Eukaryota; kingdom Viridiplantae; phylum Streptophyta; class Magnoliopsida; order Alismatales; family Araceae; genus Colocasia; species Colocasia esculenta. Next base: position 79,743,747 of record CM024764.1, on the reverse strand, counting down.
GGGAGGGTCAAATTGTACTTGACCTTACTCCCGCTTTTGCTGTGAGCTTGTTTCCAGTTTTCAACTCATGATCTACAGGTGAACATTTGGACAACTTTACTGATGCAGGAAGGTTGCCCTCACTTTTATAGACCAATGACTGATTAGTTTAGTTTAATTAATAACTGTCTTAACTCTTGAGGAAATATCATCTTTTGATAATTCACCAACATAATAGCACTACTTTCAAAAAGCCAACGTAATAGCACCAAAATTCCCCCATGTGACTATACTGCTTCGGGTTGGTCAGGGTGAAGTTACTGGATCAACTATTATCCTAAGAAATATCAACTCCCATTCTCTCAAATGACTTGCATGATTTGCAGAAAAAAATCAGAAAATTGTGTCATGTTAACACCCCTAGCTTGCAGAAGAAAATATGAGTATGTCTTGCGAATAACAAGCGAATTTTCATTTTTCTTTTCTTCAGTGTCATGAAAATCACAGGTACAAAATAAAAAATTTCTTGCAAAATTAAAGCTTCGGCTGGGCATTCTGTTTTTCCTGTAACATAGCAAATTTGCATCCCTGAAGTATCATTGTGTTTTTAAACACCTTTAGTTATCAATCACTACACATTTCATGCTTCTTTGTTTCTTTACTTTGTGAATCAAATAGATTTCTGTAATTCAATAGATACTTCGTACAAATCAACTTATCAGTAAGAAATTGTCATTCCTCAGGTGTGAAGCATTCCCAACATATCCAAGAACTTATGATATGGTCCATGCTGATGGATTGCTATCACTTCAGACACGACAAAAGCAGAGATGCTCCTTGCTTAAAATATTCTTGGAGGTGGACAGGATTTTGAGGCCGGAGGTACTGTGTTATGATGCTTGATTTGAAATATTTTCAGTTTTTTATGTAATATTTCTGTATATATTCATGGTCCTCTCGATTCCTGAAAAGCTGTAACTCGTAAAACATTGTTCATTTGCAGTTCTCAGACCTTTAAATTTTGAAAACTTGTTCTTGGTTGGATTATTCTAGAAGTGTTTAAATTTATTGTGTCTGGGAGGATCCCAATGCTTTATGTGCTAGTTTATAGGAAATAAGGATGACAATATGCAATGTTCTTTGTGAAGCTCTCGTCATGACTAAAATTGAAAGGAACTCATCTCCCTCTTCTCAAGTACTGCCGCCCATAGATCTTCTGTGCATCTTCATGAAACTGTTTAGGCTTAAAATCTTCTCGTTTTCCCACTATTCTAAATACTCATCTCTCTCTATTTCGAGTGATGCTTTCAATGCAATGATTGCTGGGAAATTTTGTTATCTGTACAACAATTTTGATTTTTTTTTTAACTATAACCACATGGTAGGAGGTGACTGTCTCAAGTATAATGGTATCTTGCAAGGATCTGTTAGAAATAGAATCATACTCAATGCTCAATGGTCTACATGGACCAGTAGACTGATATCTGTCTACTGTATGGTCAATAGTATCCTCTCACTATGTTCAGCACTATCCTTCTTTTTCCTTTTTCTGTCCACAAGGTTATTTGATAATTCTCTTTTTAGAAAAGTAAATGGTGTAGTTGACCCTTACTGTAAGATAGAATACATTGTTAATGCCATATTTGGATTTGAACCCTTTTTTCCCCTCTTTTTTTCCTCCTTTCTCCTTTCCTTTCTTGTTACATTTGTATGTCATTCCTTCTTTTGTGATGCACTTATCATGCAGAATGTTTTGGTTCTCAGTTTTTTTCACATGTTTTGCACTTCCTCTGCTAGATTTTGTTCACTAGACAACCAACTGTTGTTGAAATCATGGACTGGATGCCTTGGCTGCAAGATATGCATGTGGATTTACATGGTATTTAATACGCTCAGGGTCTCCTGACCGAGTGAACTGAGTTTCCTACATGGGTGGGGGAAGAAAAATCTATTCCACAATATGCTAATACATTTCTAGCACAAATTTTTGGGGTGAGAATTGGTTTGTGTATTTCATATTAGATGATTTCTGGATCGTTTATCCTCTCTAACCCCAGATGAACGGTGTAAGACTGGTGGGTGTTTTGTTGATTCTTAGGAGGATCTTTCGTCATCGTTGTCTATCTGGGATAGCGTAGGCATCCTCCTGTGTAAAAGGCAGGCCTCCTTGCCTCCCAACCAAACTTTTCATCTCAACAGTCAACACTAGCGAGCTAGGCTGATAACTGTTTGGAGACTTGTCTAGCCTTCGAGATTGTCTTTGAAGATATAGCGATCATGATAATTATGACATTTCCTTAGAAGAATTCTGGAAATTTTTATCCAACTTTATTTGATGCTGATGTCCTTTGAAGAGGAGCAAATTCATATACCTCTAGAGCTGAAGGGCATGCATTGGAACTTCTAATTTCATTTTAATGCGTCTATATTCATGCTAGTGTTGTTTTAAAGATGGCAAAATGAGTCTTTTGTTGCATGGTCACAACATCTTGGCACGTCTGGATTGTTATCTCCATATGCTTGTTTTGAAAAGCTGAAAATGGGCGAAATGCAGGGGTGGGTGATACTTCGTGATACGGCTCCTCTCATTGAAGCTGCCAGACCCATAACAACACAGCTGAAATGGGATGCTCGCATGATGGAAGTTGACATCAACAGTGATGAGAGACTCCTCATATGTCAGAAGCCCTTCATCAGGAAACAGCAATAAGTACAAAGCACCAGAAACCCTTCATCGAGAAACAGCAATAAGTACAATTCACCAGAAGCTTCACGGCGGCGTATATATATATATTATTCATTAATTTTGTGGATGGAAACTATTTATAGGTCCCATCATAGAGAAAAGAAGCCAGAAACAAGAACTGGACGGAAGAGTGTTCGTCGTTCAACAGCGGGATGGTCATATCCCCGTGACGCCGCAAGGTTCCACGGGCTGTGTAATTATCCATAAGTGCAGGATTCAGTATAGGATAGGAAATTAGTTTTCCATGCTAAACATTTTATTAATCATTATAAGAATACGAAAATTTAAGGTGAGCAGAGTTATTAGATTGTGAAGGTTACTCTGAATAAAAAGAAAGATGATTGTACCATATTCAGGTATGGTTGATACATTTTGAGCTCTACCTTCTTACATCCTGCATTTTCACTAGCTCTCTCTCTCTCTCTCTCTCATTCAGGTATGGTTGATACATTTTGAGCTCTACCTTCTTACATCCTGCATTTTCACTAGCTCTCTCTCTCTCTCTCTCTCATTCAGGTATGGTTGATACATTTTGAGCTCTACCTTCTTACATCCTGCATTTTCACTAGCTCTCTCTCTCTCATTTTGAGATTATTATAGATCTTTCACAATCTCTTGTCAGCTTCCTCCCCTTGTAAAATCATGCCCGAGTTAGAGCTGTTGGTTATGATGCTTGACCTGGACGTTCCTATGCATTTCCAAGCACAAATTCCTGCTTGCAGTTTTTTAAAGAAAAACGATGTCATTGAGCAGATTCATACAGCAAACAAGTGCTGTTTTATTTCTTTTAGATTGAGCTGGGGATGAGCCATGCTTAAAACCATCCTGATCCTTGGGTTTGGGCAATTCTTGAATATGCACTGGTCTAATTCACATGACCTGCATATGGCACTGAAGTTTACTTTCTCAGAGTGGGTAACACTAATTATGACATAAGAAAACTGTATAATTTAGAAGTCATTGGGACTTTACATGCTCGAATAAGAACCCTCACTTACCCTTTCAACCCCTCAATACCTCGACCCCAAGACATGTACGTTCACAAAAAACATCAAAACTCAAGATGGTCCAGCAAAATGGTACTTGAAGCTTCCCTTCCACATGACAAAAGCTCCTCATGTCCCACTATCGACGTCCATTTCTGCCTCACGGGTCGGTTCGGTTTGTTTCAACGTAAAATCTCAATTCAGAAAATATTTTTATGAAAAATTGCATACAATGACTTATTTGGTACCCGTGAAAAGTTAATCCATGAAATCTTTTTTACCCCAAACTCAAAGATTTTGGCATCTTTGAAGAGATCACGTAAATCATTTTTCCTGATTTCTTTTTCATATAGGACTTTCATGCTGCTATCATTCCAGTATCTGGTGGCCGATAGCCAAAGCTCGACAGTTGGCAGCCAACACCCAGTAGTCGGCGGTTGGCAGCCAACACCCAGTAGTCAGCATTTTACCTTAGAAATAAGTGTTTCTCCTATTACAAATGAGCATATTGGCCAAAGAACTGCCTTAGTCCGCCATTAAAGAATACTTCATGAATCGGGGAACGGAAGTCGAATGTTGACTTAAGATCTTGGGTACAATTACCAGTCAAGGGTTGACTTCGCATCCAGGAATAATTACATAGGTATATATACCTGACAGTATCTCTCAGATTATTTACATTCTCCTATGCACCCCGGTATTAGGTTATATTCTCTATATATACTACTTTGAATCTTCGATGTGCGATTAAACGAAGATGCATCTACGTGTTATATTTTGCCGGTGTGGGCGTTGACAGTTGGTTCGGCTCAAATCCTTGTGAAGCCCAATGGGCCGAACGGCCCAAATCTCCTTTTGTTGAACTGGGTCGGTGCTGTTGGGCTCATACTAGAGAGGTAAGAGGTTTGACTTGTGGGCCAGCCTGCCGGGTATCGTAGAGGTTAGACTTTGTGGGCCAATTTGCCTGCTATCCGGATCCGTCCGTCGTTCGTGGGAAATGGGCCGGATCTTCCCGTCCCCTTCTTTAGGTCCGAAACAACGGAGACGGAATCCGATTAGACTGCTCTTAACCAATTAAAACTCTGTACTATCCAATAACCCAATCCCAACAAGCTTCCACTAACGAAGAAGCCAATTTCTACTTTTCCTTCAGTACATCTGTCATGCATCTTCCACAAGATTGAAACCTAACAACTAGAAAGTTAGATGGGACCGTTAGCTTTCTCTCCAGCACTCTCTCATTTGATACTTGATTGATGAAGAATTTTGAGCAAGGTGCCATCCTTCCCAGAGGGGGGATTTTAGGACAATCGTAGCCGTAGGGAACCCATGAAAGACCAGGACAAAGTTGGCACAACAGCTGTTCTCTCATGCCCTCTTCTTGGACTTTATTCTACTTGGTTGCTCAGATGTTAATTTCGTAAACTGCACTACAGCTACGATGTGTAAGGGGAGAAAAACTCTTCACTGACTCCATCTTGGAAAGAAGAAATGTTGGGATTAAGGAAAAGACTAGAGGAAAGAACTGTCACACTCCCTACAGCTCACTGGTGTGGATCTTTGGAGATGGTGCGAACTCGAGGTAAACGGGTTAAAAAGATTAGAGCAAATCTGACGCATATCATGGGGAACAATACACCTCCCTCCCCCAAGGATACAAGTTGCCTCACACTAGGGCTGTAATGGGAATCTGAAAACTCGATATTTTGATCTAATTTTGATAAGAATTATTAAATTTAAAATTGAAAAATAATATCAGTAGTTTATTAAAATCAGTGTTTGATTATTCCGATAAGTTATAGAATCAGAATATCCTCATTCCAATCTATTTTCAATTTTGATTAAATAAAATATTAATAAATAACAACTTAAAATGTTAAACTCTAAAGCTTCACATAACTATTAAATTAAATATAATCAAAACAAAAACTTAGATTTCAAAAAGAAAAATAATATCAATTCCGATTTCTGTTCAGATAACGTAATCAGAATCGGATTGATATCGAAAATGACTATTTCGATAACATTGGAATCAGAAGTGATATATGGATATCAAAATTGGTATCAGAAACACGGTATCAAAAACTCATATTTCTAATATCGAATCCGACCCGATTGCAGCTCTACCTGACACAAAAAGGAGAAGGCAAGTAATCAGGTTGCTGATGCAGCAGCAGCCCGCAGTGGGTTTGGTTAAGGAAAACACTAGAATTGCAACGAGAAGTTGTCCATGGACACAGTCCTTCCGGGTCGTAAAAGTAGCAAGACAGCAATGCACCAATGCCATGACTGATAGAGGTCACAATGACAAATTTATTTGTACCATTGATTTTTCTTGGCAAACAATGATTAGATTGCAACAGACCAGAAAACAAACGCCATGGCAGATGCCAGATTATCAGACCGTAATTTGAAAACCTGCATGAAATTATAATTCCATCGAGTTACTTTTTCTCGGCTGTTCTACTTTCTCACAGAGGATTGATACTTGTTCTTTGGCTGCTTCTTGCTGCTGCTGTGCTCACCGAGCCCACCAAGTTGTCCCCTACGCCCTGTTGCACCTCCAATCCTACACCGCACAGAAGAACCTGAGTTTTGACCGGAAAGCTTGGCAGACCTCCTCCGACTACCACCGCGTTCACTGCTCCCGAGAGCAGCTTTAGCAATGTTGTCGGTGGTCACCGCTCTGACCCTTCCTGCCTTAGTAGTAGGCTGCTTGTTCAGGTAAGCCAGTTGCGGGAGGAGACTTGTGACTGCCTTCCGGAGTTGATCATCTCCAAAGTTGCTTTGAATAGGATTGCCCAACAAGTTCAATGCAAGGAGTGAACTGTAGTTAGCAACGATTTGGCCTAGAGCATTTACCGTTGATATTTTGTTAAAGCTTAGGTCTAAAACTGATAGTTTCAGAAGCCTGTGGAGACCCTCTATGTAACTGATCTTGTTTCCAGCAAGGTTCAACTCTTTGATGAGAGAGCAGTCGGATAAACCTGGATTATGAGAAAACAAGTTTAGGATGCTAAAAGGTAAGCATATATATATATATATATGTGTGTGTGTGTGTGTGTGTATATGGTATAAATATCATCAGATACATTAGACTTGAAAATTATTGTGCATCTCACCGTGCCCAATACGTGAGATCCTGTTATAGCTTAGATTGAGAACTCGCAGATGTGTGAGCTCCCTAAGCCCCTCTATTGCTGCAATCTTGTTTTTGGATAGGTCAAGCATGTGAAGGCTCTTGGGTAACATTCCCGAAGTGATATGAACTGCAGAACGAAAACGAAGGTGGTAAACAACAAACTCAGAAAAGAGGCAACTCATCTCTGCTTTAACTGGGCTGAATGCCTCTCTCCAGTAAGACAATTCACAATCTAGAAAAAAAATTTTGCACCTCTGGAAACAATAGTTACCTATGAAGTTGCTTGACAGGTTGAGATCCCGGAGGCTTGAGAAGGCAGACATGGCAGGAATCACCTTCAAACCCAAATTAGAAATGTGAGCCACAGATGATAGAGGGTTCAGAGATTGAATAACGTTGTTTGCCAGTAAGACCTCCTCTGCAAGCCGCCAACTATTCTCGATTTGCTTGTTAACACCTGAAGATTCCCCATTCTCTGGAGAGTTTGGAAAAACAATGGGCTTTTCTTCCTGTTCTTCATAATCTTCACCACCATCATCAACCAAAAACCAGGTATTCTCCTCAAGACTGTCTATCCATGCACAGACCCAATGTAAAGAGGAGGATTCTGCAGAGAAAGCAAGCCATGGGTTCTGTGACCACAGATCACCTGTGGAGCAGTCCACAACAACTTCTTTACCCTTGGTCCTCCTCCAAGCCATGTCATGGCTCGTCTCCAGTGTATCTGAAGAGCAACCCCCTTTTGTATTGGCATCATCATTGAAAGTGCCAGGATTTATCTGTCCAGTAGAAGTCGAGGGTCTATGCAGATTCCCATGGCTTTGTAGGAACAACTTCCACCAGAGCTTCCTGCTCCTGGACGGGAGCACCTGGCTTGACGACCGCTTTCTCGATATTAGCCTATCTGCACTGCGTGGAGTCACTATGGACAAAGGGGAGTGATGAAATTCTTGAGACACTCCTCCTTTCATGTTTCCTAACAAATTTTGAAGGTCAACATAGGAGAATGACATTGAGGAGGATGCTAGCAGCTGGCAACTAGCTGCTCTAGATTCTAAATTGGAGCATGAGCGCTTCAAACTTGGTGAACCCCAGAATAATGATGGCTGTCGAATTCCAGGGTCACTGACATGCCCACCTCGGGTCATCTCAGAAGTACGCCTTCCACATGCCGCGAATTTGGCATCCAGTCTGTTTCTTCCCATTCTTGGCTCCTCTAGAGAAAGATGTGCCTTCCCTTCATCCATGGCTTGTGGATCGAAGTTAGAAATATCTCTTCTCATCACTAAGGTCTCATCATGCTTATGACTGTGATGCAGGGCAGAGCTGCTGGAAGTGCCGACGGAGTGGGCCGCTATTGGGCCATGTGGTACAAGGCGTCAACCTCGTCTTCTCGTGGGGCCGACTGGCGCGGTGGAGGCCGGTGCCGGCCGACTGTCGAGGGAGCGGCGGCGGACTCCCGTGAGCAACCGGGTGTGCCCCTGCGGTGGGGGAGCCCCTCCAGGGCCTCTGCGCGACTAGCAGGGAGTGGAGCGGCGGCTTCCGCGGTCGTGTCGCGGGCAACAGCGAGGGAGAAGGGGTGCGACGGTGGGGAGAAGGGTCCCGCGACGTCGAAGGAGAGGCGGGAGCTGCCCGCGCAGTGGAGGATGGGCAAGGGGCGGCGGGATCCGGAGGAGCTGGAGCTGGCGCTTGCGCCAGAAAGAGACCCGGGGGAGTGGGGGGTGGGGGGGTATAGAGAGGGCGGCGGGGGAAGAGATATCCTAAAATATTCTTACTCTATCCTCAATTTATTTTAATGTCAAACATGATCTCGGAATAAAAAATTGGATCAAGAAAAAGATTTATTACATTTGTACATTACATTTTAAGTATAATATGATTAGGTAAAAATTTATATGACACCCCTCACATGAAGTGTGAGAGAATAACAATCCAATTGTTTGATATCACATGGACTTGTTACATAATCATATTATACTTAAAGTATAATATAAAAATACAATAAATATTTCTCTTGAATCAATAGACAGGATAAAAGCATCTTATTAGAAAGGAAGAGAAACAGTAGAAAAGATGAACTGATGCTCAAACCGTACTTTGCTCCATTGAAGAATCCCTAAAAGAAGAAATCGTAGCAGAGATCAAGAAGAAGATGAGAACCACGTTGCTCTCTCTAAATCTCTTTCTTTTTGCACACCTTGCGATGGAGAAGATGCACACATTTGGGGGGAGAGAGAGGACCAGTTTTTCCTTCTTTTTTTTTTATGAGGAAGGCGTTCCCGTGCATGAAGGGATGCCTCCTAAGTAACTACCAAATTTCATTATTATAATCCAGTAAGATTTTAGCATTTTGTTTATGTTACCTCAACTTTTTATTAATGTCATTATGGCCCACAAACTTTAATGGGCTATATATCTTACACTTGACCCAAGTGACATTATCACTATTCATGGATTAATAAACAAACATAATGTGCAAGATATAAAGCTAGAGGACTCCGGTTGGGTCGATCGGTTAGAACTCTTGCTTAAAAGTAAGAGGTCTCGAGTTTGATTCTTGAGGGGGTTTACCTGATTTACAAGTAATTCTCGAGGTGTGCAGATCCGTAGTTTTTCCGGTCAAGTGGGGTAAAAGCAATACGGGTACACGAAAAGTAGGAGCTACTAAGTCCTGATCTTAGAGTTCACGAATATCAATCCCTGAGCTCACAAAACCACACGAGGCGGAATTTTCTCATTACCAAAAAAAAAGATATAAAGTTAAAATCATTCATACATTGGTAACTTTAATTAGACTATGTTTGGTATTTGGATAGAGTGGGGATATAGTGAAATTATCCTCACCTCAAAATTTTGAGGATAATCTCACTCTATTCATAGTCTATCTAAATACCAAACATAGCCAAATGTTATCATTGAGTAAGAAATAATGTAAGTTGTAACGGTTCTATATCATTTTATCGACATAGTTCCTTCCATGTAACACAACATTAGCTCCCATTGAACATAACTCTTTTTATTTTTATTTTTTCTAAGCCCAAGAATTTATCTCGGACCTTAAGTCGACCCTAAGCATGTTCGGTATTTGGATAAGGGAAAAATTTCAGGATATCCTCATTCTATCCCCGATCTATCCAAATACCAAACATGTCTTTAAGAGTTTTATTTCACCAAATGAGAGAATACATGTGGGGACATCCCATCTTACCCCCCCCCCCCCCCCAAAGGTTATTACAAATGATAAGAAAAGACCACCAAACCTCAAAACCGCAAATGGAAGAGACTCGAGTTTGTCGTGTTGTTGCTAGGTCGTACTGTACTGTGTATAGATATTTGCGAGTCTCGACACGATCGACACGGTACAATAAAATATGTCAATCAATTTTTTCTTATCGGCCGATTGATTCTTCTAGTGAGCACCCTCAGACACCCAATAGACCAAAGTTTAAAATTGATTAATCATTTTTTTATCAATTGATTTCTATCAAGATAATTTTAGATCTCATGATTTATTTAGTCTTCAAAAAGAGACGAAAATCAATCGACTGATTTGACATTTTTAGTTAATCGATTGCTACTGTACAGATCATACCGTATCATGTTATAATATGGAATGATCGATCCGTACGATATGACCAACCTTAAGAGAGACCACTTTTATCAGGAAAGGATCCCCCTCTTCCAATCATAGGCAAAGAATCAAAGTCAAAAAATAAATTGTCTAAATATGTGTTGCAAGAGAAAGTCACCACTGAACATAATTTATAATTGAAAATGCCATAATGGTCCAACTTTAATGTATTTATCAAAGACAAGTCCTGTCACAATTCATCCATGCATGTGCACGTTAACAAAGGAAAACATGACACATACACTCTAGCGTCCATCTATGGGTGGGAGAGATTAGGAAGCAAAAAGGAAGAGAAACACCCTAAATGTCGCGGCGATGAGCATTCCGGGGGCGAGAAACTAGGGGGGAAACCCAAGGAGAAGAGGAAAATAGCTACTGCTGTTTGACATAAAAAATTGTTTCAGGATGCTTTATTGGTCTGTTTTTTAGTTTTCTTAATAATTTCTGGATTTTTTTAATCTTCATTTGTAACTTTTAGGTATGTTGCTCTAACTTTATCTAAAAATCTTTTGAAATCGTTTCTGAATGCTTTTTAAATTTATGATAAGTTAATACTGTATTTAATCTTTCACTCTAACCCTATATTTTATAATTGTATTATAAATTAGCATTTATCTATTTTATATTGATTAATGATTCTTGCTAGAGACATATTTTTGTTAAAAAACTTCTCTAGATGTTGTTTTAAACACATAAAGTTTTTTTATTCGAATATTTTAGTATTAAGAATAAATCATGAAGATTATATAAATACATATCAAGTTCTCTTAATTCATTTATTTTTCATTAAATAATTATATATCATGTTTGTTATCCAAATTCTCATTTAGAAAAGTTGTTTTTCTCTTAATTTTGAGTGATATTTAGCGGCTTGACTATAATATTTTCAACTAAATTCTCATTTAAAAAAGTTGTTTTCACATCTATTTAATGTAATTCTAAGTGGTAACAAGCTACTAAAGCTATAATACTTCTAAATGAGTCTTTCTTAGAGGCTGACAAGAAAATCTCTTTATAATCAATACCACTTTTCCGATAAAACATTTAGTAACAAATCTAGCCTTATATTGTTCAATAGTACCATTTGAGTTGTGTTTGATCTTAAAGACCCATTTACACCCAACTCTTTTACAATCTTCTGGCAATGTAATGATTTTCTAAACTTCATTATGTTTCCTAGATTTCAACTTTTCTTTCATAGTGTGGTGGCTGTTTTCCGCCACCTAGGCCCATCGCGTCAAGGCCCATCAGCGCCTTCCCCTTCTGACGTGGCCTCCTCATACGATCTCACGCCCTTAGTACGGATCAGAAGAGAGAAGATCCTCGTGCCGGCTATCCGTGGCGGAACATTGCCGAGCTCGTCAGCAGGCGGCTTCCGAACAAAGGACCTCAACCCTGCTGCGCGGAACTGCCCTGGACATCACCTGCTCGGAAGGTCCATCCAAAGGGCACCGAGCAGGATTCCTGGCCCACAGAGCGGTTGTAACCGTCTCAGGCCACGTTCTCCACCATCAAGGGGCGTGAACTGCCTGGCAGCCTAACGGGCATCGGAGTCATAACTCCTCCCGTTATGCGCGTGCGTCAAGGCGCCTCTTCAGGCACGATCTGCCCAACGTTACGCACGTTGGCCTCTACACCAACGCCTATAAAGGCACAGGTACAGTACCATGCAACGGTACGTTCTCTTCCTCACGCGAACACAATTCTCACATTCCGAAACCCCCTGCCTCTCAAGCTCCTGACTGACTTAGGCATCGGAGGGTTTCCCCGGTCTTCACCGGGCCTCCTGATCCCATTCTGGTTTCGCAGGTCTTCGTCCTCACCAGCAATCGTCTTCCTTCTCTTATTCCAGTGGAGGCCCGTTTGGCTCAGGTCCAAACAGGATCACGCCACCACATTTGGCGCCGTCTGTGGGAAGCGACGCTGCCATGGCTCGAGGACGATCCTCATACCAGAACATAGGAAGCAGGGCGACGAGGTCTCGCCAGTCACGAGGGGACTCCCGTCGCCGATCCCCTCCTGGTGATGACGTCGTCGCCACTGCCGGCGCAAACCACGACGTCCCGGCACCGCCGGCTGTTGCGCCTGCAACTGCCCTCGAAGTAGCGGAGCTTCGAGGACAAATGCAGCAGTTGACGGGCGTCTGCCTCGCCCTACAGGCCCAGTTGGCAGGGGCAGCGGCCCCAGCGGTTTCCCTGCCGCGTGAGCGACAGGCGGAATCGTCACATCGACGCTCCCGCGTCCCCCCAGCGCCGCAGGAGCAGCAGGCGGACTCACCGCGCCGGTCCCTCCGGGCTCCATCGGAAGAGCGGGCACCAGAGCGCCGCGGGCGCTCGCCCCGGCGTTCTATCGTCTCACCCCGTCCGCCACGATCGGTCGTGGGAGGCAACTCCCACGCCTCTGGACGTGGGGGCCCCGCCAACTCCGAGCAGGAGCTCGCCAGGCGTCTCCGGCGTGTGGTCGACCTCGAACGCCGCATGGACGCGATGGTTCAGCGTGCGGAGGGCAAGGCTCCAGCGGAGGACGACTTGGACTTCCGCTCTCCTTTCAGTAGGGAGATTCTGGAGGCCCTGGTCTCCTCCAAGCTCCCTCTTCCCACCATCGCGCCCTACGACGGCACTACTGACCCGGCCGACCACATCCACGGCTTCGAATCGCATATGGTGTTCCACGGAGCATCAGATGCGGCCAAGTGCAGGGCTTTCCCTGCAACCCTTAAGGAGACCGCCAGGGCTTGGTTTGAAACCCTCCCTGCGGGCTCTATCACCTCCTTCCGCCAATTGAAGAAGTCCTTTCGGGACAACTTCCTTGGTGGAAGGTCCCAGCCGCGGACGGCGGCTTCTCTCCTGACCGTGCGCCAGAAGAAAGGCGAGGCACTCTGGGACTTCGTCAAGAGGTTCCGAACAGAGGCGCTTCGCATCTCGCGCCTGGACGTCCCCCTAGCCACCAGTGCTCTCATCCAGGGCACTCGTGACGGCTTTCTACAAAGGACTCTCGGCGTCCAGCAGCCCGCCACCCTCGCCGAACTACTCTCCATCGCGCAGCGCCACGCGGCCTGCGAGGAGAGCCTGGCGGCGAGCAGGGCCGAACAGGGGGAGCAGTCGGAAAAAAAGCGACCTTCCGACAACGGTTCCGACCGTGATCGGAAGAAGGGACGACGCAATGGCGATTCTCCGCGTCGTCCGCGCCCCTTCACCAACTACACCCCCCTCACTGTGGCTCCCGAACAAATCCTGGCAGAGATCAGGAATGAAGCTTTTGTTCGGTGGCCCCAAAGAATGCGCTCCGACCCCCGGAAGCGCGATCAAAATAAGTACTGTCGCTTTCATCGCGACCACGGCCACGACACCTCCGAGTGCCGCCAGCTTAAGGACGAAATCGAAGACCTTATCAAGCGTGGCTACCTTGGGCGGTTCGTGCGCCGAAACGAAGAGCGCCCCCGACGCCGAGACCGCACTCCCGAGCAGCCGATCAACAACGATCCCAATGGGCAGGAGATCAACGTGATCGCGGGAGGCTTCGGCGCAGGTGGAGAAAGCACTCGAAGCCGACGCGATTACGCAAGGCGAGTGCATGTCGTAGACAGGCCTCCGACTGTTCGGCCGGCCCCATATCCTGCCAGTCCCGCACGCGCACAGCCCGAGGAGGCTATAACCTTCTCGGACGAAGATCTTGTAGGGGTTACGACCCCACACACTGATGCGCTGGTCGTTTCGGCCACCATCAACCACTGTAACGTGCGCCGAATTCTGGTAGATAATGGAAGCGCCCCCGATGTCTTGGCTTACGACTGTTTTGTCCTCATGGGTCTGCGAACCGATCAACTCACCCCTGTAAACTCGCCACTTTTCGGCTTTTCGGGAGTTTCGGTTCAGCCCATGGGAAGGATTCGCCTTCCGATTACCTTGGGAACGGCTCCGAAAGCTGTGACCAAAATTGTTGACTTTTTGGTCATCAACAACATGCCTGGATACAATGCTATTCTTGGCAGAGGTCTGATCGGGCGAATCAAAGCAGTACCTTCGTCGCTCCATCAGAAGATGAAGTTTCCTACTCCGAGCGGAGTGGGCGAAGTGCTCGGGTGTCAGCGTGAGTCTCGCCGTTGCTATGTCCTCTCTCTAAGAGACAAGCAACCACTCGCTGATCCAGCTCTTCCGACCTCCGATCAGCCTTCAACCAGCCGAGGGACGCCTGCCGAAGACTTAATCCCCATTCAAGTGGACGACGACCCCGAACACGTCTTGTACATTGGCGCCCTGTTAACAGAGGCCGAGCAGCAACGCTACACAGCTTTCCTGCTGGCCAATTTGGACGTGTTCGCTTGGTCTGATGACGAGCTTCCAGGCATTCCCCCAGAAGTCATGGTGCATCGCCTTCGGTTGGATCCACGAATCCCGCCAGTGCAGCAAAGAAGGCGACCCGTGAACCGAGAACGGCAGACCGTGATACGGGATCACGTGGTCAAGAGCCGAGCTGTTGGGCTCCTCCGAGAAGCCCAATATCCTAGATGGATCTCCAACGTGGTCCTCGTGCGCAAGGCCAATGGCAAATGGCGTGTGTGCGTGGATTACAAGGACCTTAATAAGGCGACGCCCAAGGATAACTTCCCATTGCCGCGCATTGATCAGCTGGTGGACGCTACTTCCGGGCACGAGCTCCTCAGCTTTTTGGATGCCTACTCTGGTTACCACCAGATCAGCATGCATCCCCCGGATCAAGACGCCACTACGTTCGTCACAGACCTAGGCTTATACTGCTTCACCAGGATGCCTTTTGGTCTGAAGAATGCAGGTGCGACTTACCAGCGGCTGGTCAACAAGATGTTCGAGCAGCAGATCGGGCGAAACATGGAGGTTTACGTCGACGACATGTTGGTCAAGACTCTTCCGAGTACCGATCACATTTCCGACCTCCAGGAGACTTTCGCAACTTTGCGAAGGTATAATATGAAGCTCAATCCAGCCAAGTGCGCGTTCGGTGTTCGGTCGGGTAAGTTCCTTGGGTTCCTCGTATCAAACAGGGGAATAGAGGCGAACCCGGAAAAAATCCAAGCCATACTTGAGATGTCCAGTCCGAAGACAGTGCGCGACGTCCAACGTCTGACAGGACGTCTCGCCGCGCTAAACAGGTTCATGTCCCGAGCAGCAGAAAGAAGTTTTAACTTCTTCAAGTTGCTCCGAGGCCCTAAAAACGCCTCGAAGCAAGGGGGGCAAGTACTGTGGACTGACGAATGCGAAGCTGCCTTCACTGAGCTGAAGGCATATTTGGCAGCCCCTCCTGTTCTCTCAAAGCCTGTGCTCGGAGAACCCTTGTTCGTGTACCTCTCGGTCACCGAACACTCCATCAGTGCGGTCTTGATCAGAGAATTAGGAGCGGCACAGTATCCAGTGTACTATATCAGCAGGGTCCTCCAAGAAGCTGAAAGGAGGTACCCCAGAGCAGAAAAGCTTGCCCTTGCTCTTGTCACAGCTGCACGGAAGCTCAGGCCCTACTTTCAGGCCCATTCCGTTACAGTGCTTACCGATCAACCGCTGAAATCCATCTTGCAGCGGCCGGAGGCTTCCGGTAGGTTGGTTAAGTGGGCAATCGAGCTGGGAGAGTTTGACATCAGCTTCCGACCAAGGACGGCAATCAAAGCGCAGGCGTTAGCAGATTTCGTGGCGGAATGCACCCTTCCGGCCGAGCAGGATCCACCGTTGGCAGACGAGCCCCCATGGGAGCTTTATGTGGACGGATCCTCTTGTGTCTCCGGAAGCGGGGCAGGTTTGGTCCTCACCTCCCCAGAGGGGTTAGAGTTCCAATACGCCCTCCGTTTCCGCTTTCCAGCCTCCAACAACGTCGCCGAGTACGAAGCCTTGCTTTCCGGTATCCGCATGGCTAGGCACCTCGGAGCCATTCGGCTTAGAGTCTTTAGTGACTCCCAGTTGGTCGCCAGCCAGGTGAGCGGACAGTTCGGAGCAAGGGAACCTCGCATGGCTCAATACCTCCAACAGGTCAAGAGCCAGACAGAGGGCCTCGTATACTTCGAGGTTATACATGTTCCACGGGAGCAGAACGCGCGAGCTGATGCGCTGGCCAAATTGGCATCTTCAGGTGACATCACCCCTTCTCGCTCTGTCTTCATTGAAGAGCTCGCCTTGCCGAGCACGGAGATTGATGTAGCCGCCATAGAAACGGGCCCACCGACCCCAAGTTGGGTGGACCCTCTCTTGGCGTACCTTCTCCGAGGCGAGCTTCCTTCCGAACAGGATGAAGCTCGGAAAGTCAGGATGCGCTCGCAGCATTTCACCCTCGTAGAAGGCAAGCTGTACCGACGGTCCCTTGCAAGACCTCTTCTACGTTGCCTCAACCCTGAGGAGGCCCTCGCAGCCACAGAGGAAGTCCACGAGGGGTTGTGCGGAAGCCATCTGGGGGGCAGAACGCTAGCACGCAGCCTCATCCGAGCAGGGTTCTGGTGGCCTTCTCTTCAGAAGGATTGCATGTCCTTCGTCAGGAAATGCCCAGAATGCCAGAAGTTCGGAGTACTCATCAAGCAGCCAGCCGAACAGCTTCACAGTCTGTTCGAGCCGCGCCCCTTCGCCAGATGGGGCATTGACATCTTGGGCCCCTTTCCAGAGGCCCAAGGGCGCAAGAAGTTCCTGTTTGTCGCCATCGACTACTTTACCAAGTGGATCGAGGCCGAACCCGTCACCACAATCACCGAACAGGCCGCATGGAAGTTCGTATGGAAGAACCTTCTATGCAGGTTTGGCGTCCCCAGGGTGATTACTTCTGACAACGGGAAACAGTTTGACAGCACTTTCTTCAAGCAGAAGTGCGCTGAGCTCGGAATCTACAACCACTTCACCTCCGTCGCTCATCCCCAAGCTAACGGTCTGGTCGAAAACGCCAACCGAACATTGCTACACGGGATCCGAACCAGGGTGGAGGCCGCAGGTGGATCATGGATCGATGAGCTCCCAAACGTTCTTTGGTGTCACCGAACGACTGCTCGGGTAGCTACAGGGGAAACACCTTTCCACCTAGCCTACGGCTCGGAAGCAGTTGTACCTTTGGAAGTAGCCCTTCCAACTATCCGAACTACCCACTTCGACGAAGCCGTCAACAACCGAGCTCTTCGGGAAAACTTGGACATGTTAGGCGAACGACGGAGCGACGCCAGCATTCGTCTCGTTTCCTATCAGCAACGACTCGCACAATATTACAACGCGCGAGTTCGGGAAAGGCGGTTCAGCGTGGGAGATTTGGTTTTGCGCCGCTGTTCGGCTTCGGACCCCCGAAGAGCAGTGGGCAAACTTGCCATCAAATGGGAAGGACCTTATCAGGTCACCCATGTCCTCGGGAAGGGCTCGTATAAGCTAACTACTCCTAGTGGCGAAGCCATTCCCAGGACTTGGCATGTTTCTAACCTTAAGGCTTATTATTTGTAAAAGTCTCTTCTTTCCAGCTTCCTACCTCTCTTCTCCCAACTCCTGACGCCATACGAGCATTTAGCATACATACCTGATCGGAACCCCCTTCGCGGTTCCCCACAAACTACGTTATACATGCAATGCTTACGGCGCCTAACGGATTTCGATCCGAACAGGAGTAATCATGAAGGGAAGAAGATAGAGAAAGTGAAGCTACCAGAATAATCCCATGAACAGAAGACTTCATTCACAAAAAGTTTTCTTTTTATAAGCAGACCTCTTCTTCTGGCCACGGTTACAAAAAGGAGGATACAAGGAGGATCAGGGAGCCTGCTGAGAAGGACCAGCACCGTCACCTGAAGGGGGCATCCGCCCAGACTGGAATTGTGCGAACCGCACACCATCTAGGCGGGCGTCCTGAGTTCGGCGTCGGCACTCCCGAACAGCGGCCTCAAAGGCTTCTTGGGCGCGTTCGACCCAGGAAGACTGCTCTCCGAAGTCCTTCCCAGCCTTGAGACCCACTCGGTAGCACCGGGCCCCATACTGCTCCAAGTCTTCCTTGTACTCCGGTCCGGCCTTATAGCTAGCAACGGCGCGGACCCCCGCGTCCACAATCACCTTGGTCAAGGCCTCCTTCTCGGCCCGTACCAGAGTGGCCTCGAGCTCCGAAGCCTGGAGGGCGGCTTTGAGGTTCTTCACCTCCTCCTCCAGCGCTGCCTCGCGAGCTTTGTGCCTCGCTGAAAGCTCCTCTAAGAAAGTTGCACTCGCCTCAAGGAGATACTTCTGCTTCTGACCCCGAGCAGCTAGAGCCTTCAGGGTGCCCAGTGATTTGGTCAGGTCATCCATGAGCGCCTCCAGGTCAACATCGCTTGTTCCCTCGTCCTCTACCCCCTCCGGGTGGTAGCCTTCAACGGACCTTTCCGGAGTAAGCTCGGGGGGAAGGTCCAAGCACCTGGCCAGCTGTTCGAGACGCGAAGCAGTAGGGCTTGCGGGTAGCTTCCTTGGTGATTCTTCGACACGGCGAAGTGATGCCTCCAGCGCCTCCACCGAGGGCACTTCGGGGATGCCCCGGCGCAGCACCTCAGTCAGAGGCCTGGTGTCGTCTCCAGAACTCTCGTCTCCCGCCGTAGCAGCGGCAGACGAGATCGGAATGTCACCGATCACAAGGCCTTCCGGACGGCCCAACTCGGAAGTTGTGGCAGCAACGTCCCCGGAAGCCGAAGTACGACTCACTCCGGCGGCCTCCTGCCTGGTCGTCGGCTGCTCCTCCCCACCATCCTCGGCAACGGAGGCTGCAAAGGCTGTTTCACGGCCCTCCTCAGCGTCCCCAAGTCCTTGAGTGCTCTCCTCCCCGAGGACGGCTGCACTCTCGCCGACTATACGGCCTTCGGTGATCACTGAGGTGGGGAGCATGGGGGGCAGGGTGTCTCCACTTTCTTGTGGAACGTCCCCCCTCGGAAGAACTGCCTCGTCAGCACCACGAACGACCGCCGGCGCAGGAGTGGAGTCTGTGGTCGCCCTCTCCTCGGCACCAGGCTGTACGCTCCCGCCTGGCGCGCCATCCTGCTCGGCGCTCCCTTCACCAGATAGGACCACCTGGTCCTCAAGACCCGGCGACTTCGTCCGCCCTCCGGAGCGGTCCGATTCATCGCTGACCATTATCAGGCCCAGCTCGGCGGACATCTTCATGACCACCTCTTGACGGCCCACGGCTGGAGCTGCGGGCGCCCTCTCCTCGGACGCCCCCACACGCTGGCGAGATCTTCGAACCAACAAAGGTTCAAGATCCTCCTCTGATCCTTCCTCCACCGCCGCGGCGTCTTCTGCAGCACGCAACATCAACCTCTTCAGCTTCCTCTTTTTGGGAACTCGGGGCTCGTCGGATACCCCTCCTTCGGGAGAACGACTCTTGGCTTGCGGCTCCACCACTGCCGCCTTGCGCTTCTCTTTCCTCTTCGGTTGAAAGAGAGAGGTCGTCCCCGCGGTCGTATCCGTCTCAACCGCCTTCTTCGCGGCACCTCCTCTCGCTGCGGCCTTCACTTGCCGCGCAGGCCCCTTCGCAGAACCTCCCTCGTCCAACCTTATGGAGCAAAGGTTGACAGGGATCATCTCGGCGTAATTCGCCATCTCCTTCTGATCCCGACCAGCCGCTATTTCTTCATCATCTGAAATAAGCAGGAAAAAGGATCAGAACCCATGTATGCAAAAAACGAAACAAGCAGAACAGCAAGAAGACTTACCCCAGGCGCGGCTAAGCTTGTACTTCACAAGCTTGTACTCGGTCAGGTACCCCTCTGCATGGTTCACCGTGACCGTATTCAGCAACTGGGAGGCTGCGGCTGCCTCCCGAATCAAGAAAGGGGCCATATCCACCCTTCTCAGGGGCTCCACCACCCTCGTGGGAAAGTCCCATTCAGGGATGTTTGCTCCCTTCCTTCTCCCCACGGAGAAAAGTCGCCCTGTCCACCCTTTGTTGTTGGACAGTCGAGGCGAGAAATTGATCTGCATCCGGTTGGTACGATGTTTCACGTACACGATCCCCATCCCGGATTGCGGAGAGCACGCCAGGCTAAAATGGCTCCGGAAGATCTCCGCAGTCGCTTCAATCTTCTTCTTCCTGCATATGGCGCAGAAGACGAAGACAGTCCTCCACGAGTTGGGCGTCAGCTGAATCGGCGCCACTTTCCAACTCCGGAGTAGCTCCTTTGCTATCTCCGGCATCGGTAGCCGGAGACCAGCTTCTAGCAGGTCCAGTGACAGCACGAAGCACCCCGGCTTCAGGGTGAGATGCGTCTCGTCCTCGCGCATCAGGACGATCTCGTACTCCTCGCCTATTCGAAAGCGCTCTCGAAGACCTTCGAAGCTCCGATACTTCGCCGTCTTCGCTTCCACCGGCGGCATCCCGCTGGCTTCGACGATCTCCTTTCCCTTCTGAGCCATCGCCAGAAAGCAGGGAGCACAATGCAAGGAGGAAAGCTCAAAGGCGAAGGACGTGAGCGACTTCGGAAGCAGCGGACTCTGGAAAACTTTTCGGAGACGAAGACCCCGCTCTCGCCCTCTCCCCTTCCTTATAAGGAAAGTGAGGCGCGAAATTCGAAGCGTTCCTGAAAGCGTCGCTTCCCTCCGCTCCAAGTCTCCTCTCAAATGACCTACGGGTGACCGTTCGGACTTGACGTGACTCACGTGGTCATCATGAAAGCCCCACGTTCGAGGCAGACGCCTCTGCGACGGCGTCGCCGCAAGTCTGTTCGGATCTCCGAGGACGATACCGCATTTATTACGGAGCTGACGTCCGGGCAGATCAACCGCCCTCAAGTATTCTGACTTCCGAACCACTTGAGAGCGTGGGGGGGCAAGTGTGGTGGCTGTTTTCCGCCACCTAGGCCCATCGCGTCAAGGCCCATCAGCGCCTTCCCCTTCTGACGTGGCCTCCTCATACGATCCCACGCCCTTAGTACGGATCAGAAGAGAGAAGATCCTCGTGCCGGCTATCCGTGGCGGAACATTGCCGAGCTCGTCAGCAGGCGGCTTCCGAACAAAGGACCTCAACCCTGCTGCGCGGAACTGCCCTGGACATCACCTGCTCGGAAGGTCCATCCAAAGGGCACCGAGCAGGATTCCTGGCCCACAGAGCGGTTGTAACCGTCTCAGGCCACGTTCTCCACCATCAAGGGGCGTGAACTGCCTGGCAGCCTAACGGGCATCGGAGTCATAACTCCTCCCGTTATGCGCGTGCGTCAAGGCGCCTCTTCAGGCACGATCTGCCCAACGTTACGCACGTTGGCCTCTACACCAACGCCTATAAAGGCACAGGTACAGTACCATGCAACGGTACGTTCTCTTCCTCACGCGAACACAATTCTCACATTCTGAAACCCCCTGCCTCTCAAGCTCCTGACTGACTTAGGCATCGGAGGGTTTCCCCGGTCTTCACCGGGCCTCCTGATCCCATTCTGGTTTCGCAGGTCTTCGTCCTCACCAGCAATCGTCTTCCCTCTCTTATTCCAGTGGAGGCCCGTTTGGCTCAGGTCCAAACAGGATCACGCCACCACACATAGCATTCACCTATTTATAAGAATTAAGGCTTTCAATAGTCTGTGAAAATAAAATTGGATCGTCATCCTTTCCTAAAACAAATTCTGACACTTGTAGATAAATCACATAATCATCACAAATAGCAGACATTCTTTGCCTTTGAGATCTCCTTAATGCTATTTCTTGTGATTCATTCACTATAGATTCATCGGCAATAACATCGTCATGTGATGCTTGACCATTTATTTGTTGTCCTTAAAACTTGTCTGACTATTCAACAATTGTAGGAACAACAACTTTCAAGAAGTTCTGGGCAAAGGAACTTGTACCTTAACTTCTTGTATTACCTGTGCGGTTCTACATTCCCACTAACTTCATCATTTTCAATGAACCTAGTATTTCTAATTTCAACAATTCTTGCACTATGATTAGGACAATTAATGTAAACCTTTTAGACTTTTCTAGATAACTAGTGAAAAAACCACTGGTTATTCTTAAATCTAATTTCTTGTCATGTGGATTATAAACCCTGTTGAGCACATATGCAATCATACAATACTAAGTAAGCATTACATATCGTTTTGATAAGAACAAAATCTTATTCAAATTAACAGACTTATCTGATTATGCGTTATCAGAATTTATTGCAATCAATATTTAATAGGACAAATTAATTAATAGTCTCTGACTGTAACATGAGAGATCATTATTGTAACAAGGCTTAACATATACTATAACATAGGATAACACTTACTATAATGAGTTACACCTCTATCAGAGACTAGAAAATAAGTCAAATATTTGACAGAAACTTTTAATTAATTTATCCTATTTAATATCTATGTTAAATACATTTTACTCTTATCTAAAGAATCCAAGAAGTGCAAATATTGGCCAAGTATGATCACATTGGGAAAGGCGAAGTATAACATAGATTACTATATAAGGTTCTCAGCAGTCGAAGTCTAACTCTGACTGACGGAAGACTTATATGTAAGTTGAAGTCCTACTTCGACTCATGACCAGTCGAAGTGCAACATCGATTATTGTATAAGGCTCTTAGCAACCGAAGTCCAACTATGACTGTCGAAAGATTTATATGTAAGTCAAAGTCCTACTTGACTCATGACCAGTTGATGTGCAACATCGATTACTTTATAAATCCCAACAGTCAAAATCTTACTCCGCCTACTTTCAGTGTTCAAGAGTCGAAGTCAACTATTTCTTTATTATATCTTTCGTCTCACACTAATGCCATCTATAATCTTGAATTTATTGTTTCTAATATCAAGTACTCAGCACATGTTTTTAAATCAAAGTCATTTGATTATATTATCTTTTGAGAAATATTATTGTGACCGAAAAATTTTCATATGTCAATATCATGAAGAAAAAGTTCTTCATCTTCGTATTAAAATAATAAAGTCATTTCAGAATCTCAATTTTTCAAAAGCCAAAAGAAATTTGCAAACATTTTTTATTCTGACAAAGCTTTTAATATTTTAAGAAAGTCTTATGTAGACAATTATTGTGCACCGAATGGATGTCCATTCTATTTAAAATGTGTATGTATAGATATACATATACATACAGATACACATACATAGATAGAGAAAAATAGAGAATCAAAAACACATGAAGGCCAACATTTCTTCGCCTGCAAGCTCAGTCCTTCTATTCCCGAAGCCTTCTTCAATTGTGTGGACAATCTTCATCAAAACATTTTAATCAGTCCACTTAGAGTCAGGAAGAGAAGAGCATTTTTTGCTTACATTCTTATGGCTTTCTTTTTGTCTGTGTTTTGCTCATCATTTGAGCAGCACTCATCTAAGAATCCTCAGATCTTGAAACCAGCAAGGAGTTTGTTCCCTATATATTTTTCTTTTCATAGAAAGGAGGACCTACTTGGGTAGGAGGTGTGTTTCCCCTTAGTGAAGGGAAAACTTGTTTAAAAGCAAGTGTTGTATACCCCTTGTTAAAGAGAAGACCACGGTTTATTTAGTGGTTAGTGAAAAATCTTCAGAGTTGTTTGGGAATTAGACATAGGACTCCTATTGAGAGGAGATCCGAACAAAGATAAATCGTTTGTTCCTTTGTATGTGTTTGCTTCCAATTATCTACATTTATTTCACACACTACACTAACCTTTAACATCATTTTGATTAATGATTTTCAGATCTAACTATTGTTAGCAGAAATCTCAAAAGGGCAGCATTATTCTTCCCCATCTAGGACGTCTCCATTTCGATCCAACAAACTCTTGCTTCAGTTGGACTACCCCAAACATGTACATCCATCAAACTAGGTTTCCTTCCAGTCTAAAGTTCAACAGGTGTCTTTGAAATTGCTTTACTAGGAACCCTATTTAATAAATATACACCGGTCTTTAATGCATACATCCACAATGATAAGGGTATAGGTGAATTGCTTAATTAACATGCTCTTGACCATATCCATTAAAGTATGGTTACGTCTTTTTGCTACACTATTCTGTTATGATGTGCCTCACATTGTGTATTGAGCATATATGCCATGCCTTTCAAGAAATCTGGCAAATGGACTAAGGCATTGTCCAGTTTCATCATATTTTTTATAATGTTCACCAGCTCTATCAAATCTAATAATTTTCACCATCCTATCTGTGGTGGTACAATCCTGTTTGGGCCTGAGCCAAACAGGCCTCCACTACAATGAGAGAGGGAAGACGATCGCTGGTGAGGACGAAGGCCTGCAAAACCAGAGAAGGATCAGGAGGCCCGGTGAAGACCGGAGAAACCCTCCGATGCCTAAGTCAGTCAGGAGCTTGAGAAGCAGGGGGTTTCGGTATGTGAGAGTTGTGTTCGCGTGAGGGGGAACATACCGTTGCATGGTACTGTACCTGTGCTTTTATAGGCGTTAGTGCCGAGGCCAACGTGCGTAACGTCAGGTAGATCGTGCCTGAGAAGGCGCCTGGACGCACGCGCATAACGGGAGGAGTTAAGAATCTGGCGCCCGTTAGGTTGCCAGGCAGCCCACGCCCCTTGATGGTGGAGATCGTGGCCTGGAGCGGTTACAACCGTTCTGTAGGCCAGGGAACTTGCTCGGAACCCTTTGGGCACACCTTCCGAGCAGATGCCTCGCAGGGAGGGCACGAACGCTGTTCGGTGCCGTTGGGGGTCGTCCCGTGCAGTAGGGCTGAGGTCTTCTGCTCGGAAATCGTCTGCTGATGAGCTCGGCTATGCTCCGTCCGGGATGACCGGCACGGGTGTCTTCTCTCCTCCGATCCGTACTAAGGGCATGGGATCGTACGAGGAGGCCACATCCGAAGAGGTGGGCGTTGATGGGCCCTGACATGATGGGCCTAGGTGGCAGAAAACAGCCACCACACTATCTAATTGCCTTTCAACCCCGTTAATAAATCCCTCTTGGGTAGCTTGAGATTTTTCATACAG
This sequence comes from Colocasia esculenta, assembly GCA_014218235.1. NCBI lineage: Eukaryota > Viridiplantae > Streptophyta > Magnoliopsida > Alismatales > Araceae > Colocasia > Colocasia esculenta. The sequence continues at coordinate 79,718,385 of CM024764.1, read as the reverse complement.
CAAATAAACATAATTTTAACCAGAAAAATCATCAATAAAAGTGATAAAATACTTTTCTATGGACCATCGATCAAAATACCCACATATATCGGTGTGTATGATCTCAAGAAGCTATGTGCTTCTTGTGGCTCCTTTCTTTGTATGTTTGGTTTGCTTTTTTTTTTTTAATTCAATTCACACATACATCAAGATCAGTAAAATCCAAATTGGAAGGATTTCATTCTTTACTAATTTTTCTAACCTTTCTCTGAATGTGTCCCAGACGCTCATGCCACAAGTAAACTGACCTTTCATTCAGTGTGGAACGGCCAACTTTGGTTCCAACCTTTCTTGTGAAAATTTTTTTAATGGGAATATTAAACTTATTTAATTTACAACTCTTTCAAAATATTAAGATCACATAAATTTTTAATCTTAAAGAGAAAGAGTATATCTATAATTATAATAACTCTTAGACCATTCTGAAATATCTTTTCTCCCATGGACAGAAAGGACCTTATCCAGGTGAATGGATCAAAACCTTTATATACCAATCAAACTTTCATGCACACATTATATTCTAGTTAAATAAAAGATATAAACATACTAATATAAATGTTTGAACTAGAATAAGAATTGGATAGTGATGACGAGACACGGCAAGTAAAGGCGCCAAAAAACCAACACTTAAGTGGATGTTTGGTATGAGATTAAACAGGGATAAGAGATAAGTTAACTTTATCTCATGTTTGATGTTTCAAAAGAAATAGGAATAAATATGATTTAAGTATTTTGGAGATATCTTCAAAAAAATAGAGGTAAATTGAGGATAACTCATCCCACCTTTTTGGTGGGATAATTTACCCCATTTTTTAACCCTAAAAATATCAAACAGGAAGTAAATTACGAATAAGGATAATGTATCCCCAAATTAATTTACCCATATCCCCATTTATTTTAATCTCATACCAAATAGACTATAACAGAGCAATCGTACCGCAACTTGTCATCGTGCAATAGTAATATAATGGACACTCCCAATATTAGATCCTTAAACTTACGCGATCTCCGTCTAATGATCTTTGATCATTAAATTAGTGCAAGTAAAGAAGAGAAATAGTTAGTACATATTATTAGTGTGTATTAATTTAGACACATCCCCTAAAAATGTGTCATCTCTATTTTGAGGGTATATAATATACCTCTATTCTTTTAAATCCTACTAGTTCTATCGCACGGTTCGTTGTTAAATATAAAATATATTTATACATCTTAAAATATGTAATGATATTTTTTAAAATATTTCAGTAATCATATTTTCTTCCTTGACTCGTATGATCTATGCTAGCTTGTTGATCACCCATTCTTTTAAATTGAAATACTCACTAATTAGATTATGAGAAAAGAGCATATGTGTGACGACCCAACCAGCAAACTGGCCCAACAACCGTGCCAGTTGGTAGACTTCCCAGGAAGGTCACCCATCCTGGGACTACTCCCAACTGAGCACGCTTAACTTCAGAGTTCTTTTCCTGCTCGAACTCTGAAAATGACTAGTCCAGGTTGTTGGTAGTCTGCTGATTTAGTCCATTTAACATATTCTTATATGAGATATTACAATCTACCCCTCTTATATAAGCGAGGTCCTCGTCGCTGCTCACACATAGCACACAATCAAACCCCAGGCAGGCAGGATTCTAGAGATGGCCCCCACAGGCTCAAGAGGTGGCTCCCACTATGTAGCACTTTGCGCCATTATGGCCTCAAGAGGTGGGGCTCCCATAGCGTAGCACTTTACCCTGTGTGGCACTTAGTTCCTACACTTCCGGCTGGGTAAGGCTCTGATACCATTTGTGACGACCCAACCAGCAAACTGGCCCAACAACCGTGCCAGTTGGTAGACTTCCCAGGAAGGTCACCCATCCTGGGACTACTCCCAACTGAGCACGCTTAACTTCAGAGTTCTTTTCCTTCTCGAGCTCTGAAAATAACTAGTCCGGGTTGTTGGTAGTCTGCTGATTTAGTCCATTTAACATATTCTTATATGGGATATTACAATATGAATGGTAAACTATAACATGTTGAGGTAAAAATTTAAGGTACATTTTTCTTTCTTTTCCCGTTTACTGAAAGTGTATCTTTACAGTAACTTCTATGAGATGTAAGATTCAAATTTTCAATATTTTTGCATGTGAAAAAATATGTCTGCATAGAAGATTGATAAAATTAACACACTTAGATATGTAATCTAAAATAATGTCTAAAAGAAAATAAGTCAATTGGATTTATTTAAAACAATTGAAATTATATTATGTTACACTAACAAATATGAGATGTAAACATTTTTATTTCCGATATTTTTGCATGTGAAATATCAAATCGGCCCGGTTGTTTTCCAACACCATATTTAAAAGCCAAAAAAAAATGGCAAGAAGTTTAGCAGCAGGACATTGGAATTGCTACAGTAGATTTTTTAAAATAATATTATTTATGTTATAATTTTTATATTGAAAAATACTTTAAAATAAAAAAATCTAAGTAAATCTAATCAGAATTTAAAAAAGATAGATAATTTAAAATTAATTTTGGAAGTGTCACTATTTTAATAAATAGTGAATATGCATGGTGTGAATAATATAGTGATATATATACATACAGACATGACGTAACACATACTTATCTTACCTTTGGCTTTGCAACACCGCTCAATTGGCAACAGGTAAGCTTATATGTCTTTGACACTACAGTGAGGGAGAAGGATGCTGATAAAAAAGAAAACGCTTATAAAAAATAAGGTATGCATGTTGTGAATATGATAGTTAAGGTATGTATGCAAATATAAAAAAAGAATCGTAACTTACCTGTTAATATGCTTGTAGCGTTGCCTACGATAAATTCCAAAAAGTAGTTGTCTGTATGACCCTGCATGTTGGAAAAATTTAACCGTGAACATGGTGAAAAATGGGATACTTTTCTGCATAACTATGACGTAACACATACTTACCTTATCTTTGGCTTTGTAATGTTGCCTAAGATAAACGTAGAAAAGTTACCTATATGTCTGCATAGAAGTTTGAAAAAATCAACACACTTAGATATGTAATCTAAAATAATGGCTAAAACAAAATAAGTCAATCAGATTTGTTTAAAACAATTGAAATTAAGATATGTTACAGTAACAAATATGAGATGTAAGATTCAAATTTCCGATATTTTTGCATGTGAAATATCAAATCGGCCTGGTTGTTTTCCAACACCATATTTAAAAGCCAAAAAAACGGCAAGAAGTTAGCAGCAGGACATTGGAATTGCTACAGTAACTTTTTAAAAATAATATTATTTATGTTATAATTTTTATGTTGAAAAATATTTTAAAATAAAAAATCTAATGTTATATAATCAGATTTAAAAAAACAAATTAAAAAAAACGTAAAAACAGATAAAGTGTGAATCTACTATTCATTGCTGTAGCAAACTACAGTGCTACTGCATGGGCTCCGCGCAGGGAGGAGGGGGAGAAGATGGCGGGGCGGAGGGAGGCGGCGATGAGATTGTGGAGGCAGGCGGGGGAGGAGTCGGGAAGCGACGGCAGGCGTGGATCTTGGATGGGCTGTGTACTCTTCCACCACGCTCCCAAGAGTCTGCATCTTCCTGTTGCCGTGAGGAGACACAGGAGGAACAGGCATGAAATGGAGTGGGTGACCTCCCCTACCTGCAGTGGGTCGCCAAGGAGGCTATGCGGCTGCACCCGCCGACGCCGCTGATGCTTCCGCACAGGGCCAACGCCGACGTCAAGCTCGCCGGCTACGGCGTGCCCAAGGGCTCCAATGTGCTGGTGAACGTGTGGACCATCGCCCGCAACCCTGCGGTGTGGAAGGACCCGTTGGAGTTCCGGCCCGAATGGTTTTCCGATGAGGACGTGGACATGAAGGGCCACGACTTCCGACTGCTACCGTTCGGGCGGGAAGGCGGGTGTGCCCCGGTGCGCAGCTAGGGATCAACATGGTGCAGTCCATGCTTGGGCACCTGCTCCACCAGTTCCGGTGGGAGAGAAGGAGTAGGGTAGATTAGTTCATAGCCTACCCCTCCATAAATCGCCTATGTGAAGAAATCGGTGTTTGGCAAGAAAGAAATCGGTGTTTGGCAAGAATAATTTTTGGCAAGATAGAAATCGGTGTGAGCAAAATTTTATGGCAGCTGGTTGAGGCTTCCGTGTTTTCAAATTTATGTGCAATATTTAGCAAGATTTAGTATGTCGATTTAATAAGATTTTTTGACGGTTTTAGGTAGGAGACTTACCTTCTTAATAGCTATGTTAAAGGAGGAGATGTATTTGTGAGTTTTTAAAAAAATATGAATATTCTGGTGCTACCACGTGGCAGCACCAAGACTCCATATCTCAGTTTGAGCGGGAAACAAAATAATTCTGGTGCTGCCAAACACCGATTTCTTTCTTGCCAGTTCCGGTGGGAGAGAAGGAGTATGGTAGATTTGTTCATAGCCTACCCCTCCATAAATCGCCTATGTGAAGAAATCGGTGTTTGGCAAGAAAGAAATCGGTGTTTGGCAAGAATAATTTTTGGCAAGATAGAAATCGGTGTGAGCAAAATTTATGGTAGCTGGTTGAGGCTTCCGTGTTTTCAAATTTATGTGCAATATTTAGCAAGATTTAGTATGTCGATTTAATAAGATTTTTTGACGGTTTTAGGTAGGAGACTTACTTTCTTAATAGCTATGTTAAAGGAGGAGATGTATTTGTGAGTTTTTAAAAAAATATGAATATTCTAGTGCTGCCACGTGGTAGCACTAAGACTCCATATCTCAGTTTGAGCGGGAAACAAATAATTCTGGTGCTGCCACGTGTACGTCTAAGACTGAGTTTTATAATAATAACTAGTTCTTTGCTCGTGCGATGCACTGAAAGTTATTAAATTTATAAATTTTAATAAATATTAATATCTAAAATAGTTAACATAGTTAGTTGTTTCAATACATAAATATCTTTTATATTAAATTTGAATTGAATTACATGTTTAGTCTGAATAATTTTTTTACGATGACGAAAAAAAAATTGTCCAAGATTCTAAATGAATATAAATTTTCAAATTAGATGTCAACAAAATATAACTTTCCCAACATGCTTATGTATGTAAAAAAGAAACACATATCTAACAACATAATAAGAAACATAAGAAATATATATAGTGATAAATCCAAATGTCAGTAAATAAAAATGTTCACAAAAGTTTCCCTTGTGTCATGTAAGTTTAATTCACAATATTCATAACAACAGATCTCATCTCAACTTCAAACATCTTCTTTTTCAATTTTAATTTTTTTCATTTTGCTGCATGAATGTTGTGCGGGAACATTGTCAACAGATAAATCTTCTCCACGATCATTGTCTGGAATACTTCTCTTCAATGGAGTAATGCTACTGGAAGAACATGTAATTGAAAAGGTATCCTGAATCACAGATAGAGAATTTAATTAATGTCACTTTATAATTAATATGACACTTTCTATAATTGAATACTTTTGACAGTGCACTTACAGTATCCACATCAGTAATTTGTTCACCTTGTTTGATGCTCTCATCCAGTTCAAGATTTTCATTTGATTCCTGAAAATAATAAGATAAATAGTATTACTTTGAATATAAAAAAATGCAACAAGTGTATGTAATTTGGTTAATAATTACAATTGAGGAAGATAAATATTCTTCAATTAAACTGTTATCATCTGTCACACGAACAACTGTATAAATAGGCCACTTTGCTGAAGGTTGAACTCCGTAATTGGATCTTGAAAATAATTTTTTATGAAGAAAATTATCTAACTCTTCTGGGAATGACTTGGTATCTCCATCCTGTCAAGAAAGTAAGAAGTTCATATTCAAATATAATGAAATATGTTGTAGATCCAAAGTTCTTATGAGAGTGTACCTTTATCAATTTGTCACGTAAATTTATGGCAGTTTTATTTAGGATTTGATTGGCCTCTCGATCAAACAACAGAAATGATACACTTCCAGTATGATCAATAACTCTAAGCTGAACTTTATACCTAAAAAATTTATACATTCTTTAGAATATGCATATTATAATTAATCAAAATTTAAAAATATATTTGAAAGTTTGAAATAATACCTTGGAACAACAAAGTTTACAAAGAAGGAGCATTTGTCACACCAGAATTTGCCACCATCTGGCTTAACTTTCCTTCTACATTGTTACATGAGTTGTAAAACCAGTTGTATTCTGTCTCAATTTCATGACTTTCGCCAATGTTACACATTGGTCAATCTGTATTGCAAGAACTAGTCAAATCAGTTTAATTATACTAATGAATAATAAATTTGTCAGTTTCTATGAACAAAATGGAATATATCTTGCTATTCTATTTTTACCTGACGTGTCTCCCGAATTTTATCCAAAAATTTTCTTTCTGTTAACTGAAGCAAATCTTCTTTCAAAGAATATGATGATTGAGTTGATATTTGTGAAATTTTGGAAGATAATTCTTGTCCACCCAAAAGTCTGTGAGTATATAAAGAAAGAATAAATTAATATGTAAGATATATACATTTTATTTTGCATTGATAAAACTATACCTGCTTTTGAATTCCAATATGTCAGGCAAACTTTGATCACATAGTATTCGGGTCGTGTGCAAAGAGTTTGACAAAGTGTCAATGCCTGGTAAAAAATTTATATAATATCTTATAAAATAAACTTCTTAAAATAATTTAAGAAATAAAAATCATCATATTGGGTTTAGTGAAATACATTTCCACATCTTGATTCTTGCTAGATGTAAAATTAAGACAAATGGAGCAGTAACATCATGTAACACATCTTTTGCAACTTGTTCAGCAAAATTACCCCACACTGTGCAAGTTAATTTTTTCTTTCTAGAAATTTACAAAAAATTTAATCTTCAACATACTCAGAAAAAAATTTATCATAATGTAATGAAGAGTACTTACTGCTCATCTTCTAATTCAAATGTCAATCTTTTAGTTTTATTTCCATTGTTCTCCCATTCTTCAATATTTTCAATACCTGTCAGCTCCCCAATTACATCTGTGAACAATTTAAATAAGAAAATGTATTATATGTTTTAGATCTAAAAATTTTGAACACATAATTTAATAAGATAACCTACTTACCAACCAAGTATGTGACATCAATACGATTTGAAGTGATGTCTTCAAATGCGATGAAATCAAATGATTTGGTAGGCATTAACATGTCATGACATTCTCGAACAGACGTTGAATAAAGGAAGTTGATTCTGAAAGCATGTTGAGTAGGCTTATAGCTTCCAATATTCTCTCCAACTCCAAAGTTTGTAATTACATAAGAATTGCCTTCTTTCAATTGACAACTGATTTTATTGAAGAGACTTTTCTTCATCGTGGCTTGGATCTTTCCACCCTGTTAATAAATAATATTAATACATTTAATGACTACCAAAATAAAAATATATATTTGAATGGTAAATAATTACATTTTCATCTATTAAAATAAAACCAATACTAAACACTTCTTCAGTATTGTTGAACTTGCTTGTATTCCATAGAGTTGTTACTTTCACCTTGATTTTCCATGTCTCCTTAAATGGATTAATCTCATCGATGAAATCAATTTTGGGAGCCATAATCTGCATGACAAAAAATGACTCATCTTATTTGATATTAAATAATGTCACAACATATGAAAAAAAATGTAACACTGCAACAATATTATATTTGAAGATGAATTTAAAACAAATCTGGGATGGGAAAATAAATAAATAAAAAGGCTAGTAGAGTATAATACTGACCTATGCCAAATTTGAAATATTTCCTTAAACACAACATTAGTTGTAGTGTTTGTTATTTCTCATTGCTTATCTGTCACCAAAATTTTCAATCTCTTTTTACTCTTAACTCTCGAAACAGCAACATATAATTGTCCATGACTGAAAACTGGCCTTGGAAGATACAAATCAACATGTGAAAGTGATTGGCCTTGACTCTTATTTATTGTCATTGCAAAGCAAACTGACAATGGATATTGTCGTCTCTGTAGTTTGAAAGGCCATTTTGTTTGCGAAGGTGTCAGTATGATCCGAGGAATGAAAACTTTCTGTCCAATTTTATTTCCAGAGATGACCTATGCTTCTACAACATGGTTTCCCAAATTAGTGATTTTCAATCGCGTCCCGTTACACAACCCGCACTTTGATCAATGTTTCTAAGCAACATGACAGGTATACCAATCTTCAACTTCAACATATGATTTGGGATTCCTGAAATTTTAAGACTATTGAGAAAGTCTGAAGTATAGAGATCCTCATGATTTCACTATCATTGTCAGCCTTGCAAATGGTGTCTGAACTTAGATATATCTTTTTCTTCTCCTGGGACTAAAGAAAGCATATATTCATTAATACTCTCAACATGATCATGTGTAGGAGCAAGGAGAATGGACTTCCTTGTTTAATGTTGCAAGTAGAATCTTCATTGACCATCAATGGTATCCCAAATCTAGAATGAGTCGTCCTACCTCCAGGAAGTATGAGAGATGCAATTCCACTGGATGCTACAGTAAGCACAATTTCTCCTTCAGAACGTAAAGTAGAAGTAAGAGTTTGCCATAAATACGTCTTTCCAGTACCACCATATCCATAGAGGAAAAATACGCGTCCATGGTAATTTGCAATTGCACTCATGATTGTTTTATAAACATCTCTTTGTTCATCATTTAGATTGGAAAGTAATATTCTGTGCTCTCTTGACAATGCTTGTCTATCATACTGCAACTCATCTTGCATGAGTTTATTTTGTCCATCGGTTAGAACAACACCTTCTGGAAATGGTATTGATTGATAATCTCTAAGACTCTTTCCATTGCTTTATAGAATCTTCTCAATTTCATAGAGGGCATATTTCTTTAGTTCCTCGTCACTTAGTTGTAACTCTGAAAATATAATAAATTAACAATAGATAAAATTTTACTATATTCCCTACAATTCCAAAATATATTAATAAAATAAAATTGCTAACCTTGATATTGTAGAATATTCTTTGTCTAGCCAAAATATCTTCTGCTAATAGACATCAAGTCTTCTCCCAAATATGTTCTGGTTTTGAAAAACTATTGGATAGCAATAAAGTGGCAAATAGTCTTCTCAAATAACAGCCTGACCCCCAAAATGATGCCTCCTCTATAGCATTTATGTATTCCTTATCATCATCAAGCAATCCTAATGCATAACATGCTTCTTTGAATGTAGGGTACAAAATCTCATCGACAGTCCGTATGTCTTGGAAACATTTTGGCCCTTTAACCTTATTAAGCAAAATTCTCAGATAATACAACTCTCCACTCCCAGGAGGCACATAGAAAACTCTTCCAATAGCAAATCTTTGTTTTCTTGAACTCCATTTCTTTTGAGCTTGTTTCCAGACAAACTTTGCTGGGAATTCGGAGTAGGTTATGTGTTTTGCTTCATCAAATTCTGCATTAGCTTCCATCCATGCTAAAAACATACTTCTTTCGACTCCAGGTCGATTTAAAACTTCCTCAAGTGGATCTGTATCTGAGAATATGACACATTGCTCTCCTGGTAAATGGAAGCTCAATCTTTCCACAGCAGGCTCTCTATGATGAATATCAAAAGAAAAAATTCTCCACACTGCTTCACATGCAGATATGTATCTACAATCATAATACATCTTTATTTCATCGATTTCACAACTTTCAGAGTTCTCATAGAAGGCTGCAGTCACCCGATCATGGCCTTTGTTAATGTATTTGAATAGATATTTGATTGACCTTGACTGATTGCACCATTCCACATTAATATGAGCTTGATATTTTAGCAAAAACTGATGATTATATGGTACTACAAATTTATTGTCCAAAAGAGCTCCATTTTTCTCAATAGTCATACTAACATCTCTTCTTCTATAGCAAGGATATTCATCTTCGTCAATAGTGGTTCTATCATATATTTCTTTGGAAAATATTTTGCGCACCTTCCATCTCTCATGCATGGAGAATTTCTAATGCAACCCCACACGGACCATGAATCATGAAACTTTTTACGACCTCATATAATTTTGGGAATTTTTTCTAATCAGGTATTTATGCAGAAATTATTTATCAATATCCACTGTTGTTGGTACTTATCGTCAGGATGCAAAAGAGACTAAGATGTGAGCATGAGGTAGTCCTCGCTTCTGGAACTCAATTGTATAGACAACTGCATAAAGTGAATGAATTAATATTAATTATTTTTATAATATTAAATTATTTGTTCAAAATAGTAATAAAAAATGTACACATACCTGCTTTAAGTCTACCAAAAATGTTGTTGTGTTTCAAGTCATTGATCATTTCTTCACATTTCATTTTGAAGCATCTACATAGGATATCTGGTCTATCTTCAGGTCTAGTGCCATACTTTTCAACAAACCTGATTATTTCTGGCCACTTTGGGTTGCAGGTGAAAGTAATAAACAGATCTGGATATCCAGCCCACTTACAAATAGCCATAGCATCTTGATAGTTTTGAATCATATATCTTGCACCTCCAGTAAATGATGATGGCAATACTATACGCTTTCCTTTAGATTTAGGATCTGATTCACCCTTTAAATAGCCTCAGTCAAACCTCGATACATGTCAGCCCTCAACTCCTTTTGATGTGATCGAATATAATGTAATCTCTCTGCTTCAACCATTGTGTAGCATCAACTATAAATTGTTGAAATAACTTTCTAGATGCTAAATGGTCATGGCTTCAGAATTTCTATTTTGAAGTCTGAATGCAAAGAACTCTCTCATACTCAATCTTGTTCTTTTTACAGTAGTATTTTTTTCCTTTATCGCTGTGTTGAATATCATCTCTATAACCATCTTCTCCAAAGGAAACAATAGAGGATATTGCATTGCCAGATAAGAAGGTGCAATTCATTAATGTGCTTTAACTTACCATCTTGAGTCTCAACTATAACATCTCTATCTTCATTAAACATCCAATGTCTCCGACTATAGAGCTGCAACTTCAGAAGCAGTCGGTAGATTATAAGTCCTTCCATCGGTAGTTCTTTTTCCAATCAACCTAATCTTTAGTTTTGAAGTTCCGAATCATTGAATCTATCTCTAGCCATTCTGAATGTTTTGTCAAAGGATTGAATGTATCACGCATCTCTTTTAGTTTCAACACATTTGTAGTGTCTAATCTTTGATGTTCATTTATCCTACATTGAAAATATACGTGATTATAAAATTTATATTTCAAAATATTTCATAAAAGTATGTCAAAGGCTAGATGAAAACCAACATGCTTGCCTTTATTCGATTTGAGATCTCATTCTCCGTATCATATATGTACAGTTGAGCGAATTTCGGACTTACACCTGGATTTGGAAGTAGACTTCCGATCCTGTGATAATTTTGACCAAGCATTCTGAAACATATGGTCCATTCCATTGTTTATGGAGGAATCTATCTTCCCTCCCATTGATGTGAAGGAGAATATCATGTTGTATGATCGGATGTTGTCTAAAAAGTGTCTACTCCTTGAATCCTTGGTATACATCAACTTGCGTAAAAGTTCAGGAGGCTCTTTCAATAAAGGCACTTGAATTTTTCCTTGCATACAACATAGAGAGAATTTTGGAGTTGTGTACTTCTTCTTCTTTTCCTATCTCTCTTCATACAACATCAATCCATCACATTTTTCACATGTCCATATGGGATCCCAATATCCCAATAGTCAATTTGATCTGAATGTTGATTTTCATCAATTATCTCATCAATTTCTGTTGACAAAATACAATTACATGTTAACTTATTATAACTTGACAATATAAGATAAACTAAAAAATAGACATCGATATACCATTTGGGTGTAGATGCTCCTCTCCATCATGTGTATCATGTAAGTATAGCTGCCCTTCAGTATTTTTGTCGGTCTCTTCATCTTCTAATAATTCAGCTCCAATACGTGAAATAGATTCTAAAATATTTTGCTTTTGAAACACATACTTTCGCCATGTAATCATATGCAATGTTTCTCCTGATAAATTAATCGTAGGCTCAGGAAGAGTTCTCTTATTCACAATGTTTGAACTTTGCCCTGTAACGCCCCATAAATTTAAATGTTAAGAAAATAGAAATAATTTGGTAAAATACCTTAGGGTTGTTATTAAATTATGATAATTAGATGATAGACTTAATTAGTGGTAATGAACATTATCCCAGTATCGTACCTCGAAGTGCGTGTCTCCACAGGGTGATACCGGAAAACGACAACTAAATAAAAATCCGAGAACATCATAATTTCCAGAAAATTGTGGAGAAATCAAATATGTAATTATCTGAATTTTTTGACGTACGGATTTCAAGGTACAGTCGACGCGACCATTTTTCGCGTGATTTTTCACCTAGTGTAAAATAAAATCTAAAATTAAATAAAAATCACCATAATTTGTAAAACCATCAGATTAGCTTATGGTAGAAATTTCAAGACAAACGGGCATCATTTGGACATGTTTATAGAAAGATCTTTGGGCCAATTGAATTATGGGACAATTACGGGTTGTGACTTTTTGAAATTTCTGGAAGCATACGTGGCGACCCTGGGAAGGCCAGCACACCTATCTGGGAAGGTAACACGTTAGTTACCTGTGTGTAACCACAAAGTGGCTTGCATGGGCTACTTGTCTAGGTAAAAACCAAATTTTTTACTGGAAGCATACGTGGCGACCCTGGGAAGGCCAGCCACCTATCGGAAGGAACACGTAGTTACCTGTGTGTAAACAAAGTGGCTTGCATGGGCTACTTGTCTAGTAAAAACCAATGGTTTTACCATGACACATTAGCCGTTGATGTGTCGCCGTGCATGGAGGAACCTTGGGTATAATAGCCCATGGCCTTCGTAACCTTGTTCTATTTTTCTTTCCCGTGATGCTGCTGCTGTGTTTACATAACTCTTGAGTGAGATACGTAGCTGGAATTGTTGGCCTGGTGTTTGCACCCTATCTTTACTTGAGCTAGCGCTGGAGCTGCTATAGGGGATACTGTAAGACTGGCGAAATAGACCTGGGAGGATTTGGCTACACCTTCTTTACTGTTGGTTACTCTCTCAGCTGTTATACGTTGTGTTCTTGGGGGATTTCAACGCCAAGAAAGGATTTGTGCTATCCAGATAGGTAGAATTCAATCTTTGATTACCATCTTCTATTTTCCCTTCCTTACTAAGTCTGGAATTCAATAGTCATCTTGACCTCATGAGAACATGAGATTTAGTCAGCTTGTTTGATTACTTCTATACTGTTGAGTCCATATGGTGCTAATCAACACTCATGTCTTTAATTATAATCTTACGTATTGGTAGGATTCTCTTCCTTCCTTTCTCAATCTTACCCACTTGATTTGCTGTGAAACCTCTTGTGTAGGCGTTCCAACCCTCAAACTGTTGCCTTAACTCTGTAAACACTCTTGAAAGTGTGTGTTTATCCTGTGGAACTTCTTGTTGAGTACATAATTGTTGTCATAAGAGTGTTCTCTCGGTATCATGTTGTGCTAAGTCTTAAGCTAATCATGTGCAAGATTCATTCCATCACTATCCCTTCTTGTGCCTTTCTCTTGAATTCCATGGTAGAAATTAAGCTTCTCACTATGTTTATGTAGTGTTCAATTTAGAGAAGCTACATATTGATTCTTTTCTTAATCCTTTTAAGTTCTCCTGATTACCTCTCCTTGATTCATTGGCTGATGGCATGTGGTACCTTAAGCATGCCATCCTTCCAATCTGAGAACTCAGACTTTTGTCAAATCTGATAGTCATGTTATTCCCAAAGTTTAGAAAATATGTCTATATTAGAAAATCAACATTACACCAAGTTCTAGTTGATTTTCAAGTCTCAAGTAACTACATGTTACCAGTTTGTTCAAGTTAACTGAATTTAAAGTGTTGATTCCATTATATGGATTTAATAGAACCTCAACAGTTTCCTACGTTTAGTTAACTTGATTCATTGAGAAGTTATAAAACTCTCAAGTGAGTGCATTTGATATAAGGTCAATAGAGGGAGATGAAGAGAAAAGAGTTCTAAGAATAAGTACTCTCCATTATGTCCTATGAGTTAACCTCTTGCTAAATCATCTTGGCAAATTATATTCCATGATCTTCCCTTTTTCTGATCATGTTTCAATGAGTATTACATCTGAAATCATACTTGTTCAAAGTCCTAATTATGTTAGGAATATTAGAGAAACTTTATAGAACCATTGGAGGTTGAATGGAATGGTTTTCTGAAGATTTACACAGCCCCTGTCGACAGACGAAGGGCTGGCTGTCGACAGGAACCCTGGCCAGAAACCAGAAAATCCACCCTGCGTGTCCCTGTCGACAGGCCCCTGGCTTGCTGTCGACAGGTGCACACAGAACTGAAATCCCAGTTCTGAAAACCAGCCCCTGTCGACAGCAGACCCATGCCTGTCGACAGGCCTTGTCAAGTCATGTATCTAGCATCTATTTGACTCCGTTCTTCATTGTAAATCCTACCCAATTACTCCAACTAATAGTCTACCTATAGTTTGTGGTTTTTACTATCTAAACCTCTACTAAAACCAGTCATGTGATCTTTCCTTTTTCCTTGAATTATTTCTTCAAGTTCCGAACAAAATTATGCTTGTGAAACTATCAATTTCTGAAATCAGTGAAGGAACCAAAGTTCCTTGGTTCTTGTGTGCAAATATTGAGTAACTATGAGTAAAATTCTTGTATCCTTGACTCATTATAATGATGAGTGTGTTATGATGACGAGTTGCGAGTCTTTGGGACTCATTTGAGTAATATGCCTGGCAAATAAAGGGCTGGTTCAGTCCTAGGGGGAGCGCCCGAATTCGTTAGTGGCCGCGCGGGGGCGATGAGGACAGTGGATGTTGGCATGCATCATTAAGTGGTTTGATTAGTCATCATAATACACATGTGTGTGTGAATAAGTGCTTGATTCTAAACTTAAGTGACATCCTGAGTTATTAATCATGCTCCTATATTACCTTGGTTCTTCATGTGTTATTGAATTGACTCATTCGTTCATAGCTTTGAACACTCATTGTTAATAATGTTCATGTTCTTATCTTGAGATCATACATGTGAATCCTTCTTAATTCAAGGAATTGAATTCTACTGGGCTAGTTAGCTCATTAAATCCTACTATTTCAGGTATCTACAATTCTAGAAGGCGGGAACTTCAGGATTTGTATGTGGAGAGATCAACCGTGGCGACATTTTATTTTTGAGATTGTAAAGCAAGAATCATGTAACACCTATTGAAGGGTGAATAATATATTATATTTATTAAAGCCTCGGAGCAAATTTCTTGTTCAATTAGTTCAATTGTACTCTTGATTTCCCGTTCGTTCACGTTCCGACATTTATGGGCATATTAAATGTCGTGACGTGACATGCCCTTCATAATTTTGTTGCATGGTTAAGTGCATAGAATTGCATATTACCATGGGATTTAAATGTGATGTATGAGATCCAATTTTGTCCACATAACCATCAGTATGAGTTGCTAATGTCTCTGATCTTGAACTGCTTACATTGGTGAAGTTTGTAACATCACTTGAAGGAGTATTTGTCATTGTTGGCTGTGAAATTCTTGATATCATACATGAAGTTGATCGATGATGCCTTGAATTGCTAACATAATCACCAGTATGAAATAATGATTTATGAGCTTCTAAATTACTTAAAATCATGGAGTTTGTAACATCCCTTAGCGGAGTTCTATGAGCCGATGATTTCCCAACATTATCACCAGTCTGAGATCCTGAATTGCTTAAACCGGTGATGATTGTAGTACCACTTAAAGGAGTTCTTGAACTTCCAACACAATCACCAGTATGAAGTATTTTTCTATGAGCTTCTGAATTTCTTAAACCCATGGAGTTTGTAACATCACTTAACGGAGTTCTTAATATTGATCGTTGCAGCTCCAATGAATCATCTTCTTGACCTTATTTGGTACCTACTAAAAAAGTTCACAAACCTTTTAATTTTAATTTGTTTGTAACATAAAATTAATGTATAATTTTCAAGTCAATATTTTTTACCTTGCATTTTCTGATCATTTCGCTTACGTTTTCCCATTATAATATTTTTCCTCCTTAATCTTGCATATTTTGCAATGCTTCGTTTCAATCTTTCATCCATACCAAGTTTTGTCGTTGACTTGTAGGCCTTGTAAAATCTATTTAAGAATCATATAATTTAAGGTTAAGTTAATCTAAATATTATCCATAATAAATAGAGAGTCATACATTAAACAACGACAAAAAATACAAATATAGTCTGAAGAACATAGTAATAATAAAAAAAAGATCTAATATGTATAACAACATACATACTTCCCACCAAAAAATTGTAATCGAATTTGATTTATACCACAAAAGATAAGCCTTACATATTGATGTTGACAAAAAACATTAAGACAAACTATAATTTCCATGAGGCCTTCAAAGGTTCTCAATCTCATTTTGTTGTTACTCAAAATTCAAAATACTTTATGTACTTATGAGATTCAGCTGTCACCGATGGTATGTATTTCACCTCTGATGCATAAGTTTTTATAATCTTCGACCTAATCACCTTAATTCCTAAATATAGCTTTCCATTTCCGTCTCTAGGCACATATTGTGATGACACTACCTTCAGAGTAGTATACTCATCTATACAATTTTTTCTTACAAAATTTATCCATCCCCAACCACTAAACATGTACATGCGACCAGCCCAACTTAGACGAATGATTGGATAATATCTTTGTCCATTCTGATCTTGTACAGCAATGATGATTCTTTTTCTTTCTTTCAACTGCTGGCGCTCGTCTGCACTTAACATCCTCATTATCTTCCTCATTTCGATTTCACCACAATAAGTCCATCATGCAATCTTCTTATATCGAATCGCAAGATCTTTCGTTTGAAAAGAGTTGTAGTTTTATAATCCTCATTTTGTCCTATCACCGTATCAACCATGATAGCATGTTGGTCCATTTCCATCTAGTTAAATAAATTGTAATCAGTTTAACAAATAAATGAGAACATAACTTAAAAATATAGTTATCATGTAAGTTTGCAAAATATTACAATGAATAAAAAATTGCAAGGTCCTACCAAAACCATCCAATTTTGTATTAGTCTACCAAAGCAGTCAAAGAAACCAAAGCATATAAAATTTAAGGAACTAAATATTTTGCATAAGAAAATGATATAAATAAATTCATTTATGCAATGTAATGTTTGTAATAAACATTGGAAAGTTATATTTTTCCTATTACATACTTTCCACCTAGGTCACACCTAGATGCAAAGATTTAAGTTGTGTTGGTGTACTCTTGCATATTTTTTTCTTATTTTAGTGGATCAAGATAGGAGATTTCCAACTATGACAACCTACTCAGATGAGGACAGTAGAGTAGTGACAGGAATAAAAATATAGTTATCATGTAAGTTTGCAAAATATTACAATGAATAAAAAATTGCAAGTTCCTACCAAAACCATCCATTTTGTATTTGTCTACCAAAGCAGTCAAAGAAACCAAAGCATATAAAATTTAAGGAACTAAATATTTTGCATAAGAAAATGATAAAAATTAAATTCATTTATGCAATGTAATGTTTGTATAAACATTGGAAAGTTATACTTTTCCTATTACATACTTTCCACCTAGGTCACACCTAGATACAAAGATTTAAGTTGTGTTGGTGTACTCTTGCATTTTTTTTTCTTATTTTAGTGGATCAAGATAGGAGATTTCCAACTATGACAACCTTCTCAGATGAGGGCAGTGGAGTAGTGACAGGACCCTAGGATTATTTAGGTCTTTCTATAGTATTTTTTCATTTGTGTTGTGGAGACTTAGTTGTTAACATAGTAGAAAAGATATGTTTTTTGAGTTGGTAGGGTTTTTTTTTAACATAGATAAATCTCTTTTATCTCTTAGTACCAAAAAAAACCATACTATAACATATAATCCTACTGCTGGTACTAAGAGTACTGTTTAAACTGTAGGTAGACTCTAAATCAATTTAGTTTTATTTATTCACCTTTTGCACATCTCTTTATGTAGTTATATATAAGTATTCATCTATGTATATATCAATATATATTTCAAATAGCATCATTTGCATATAATTACTGAAGAGGATTACTTAGGAAATTCTGATCTATGCGGCTGGTTGTTAATGATAGGTTTTAATTTGAATATTTTACTGTCAGATTTTAATCCTACTGTCATCTTCTACTGTAAAACAGAAGAGATTTTAATCCTACTGTAAGATTTTAATCCTACTGTAAAACAGGAGAGATTTTAATCCTACTGTCAGATTTTAATCCTACTGTAAAACAGCAGAGATTTTTACTGTCAGATTCTAATCCTACTGCTGGTACTAAGAGCATTGTTTAAACTGTAGGTAGACTCTAAATCAATTTAATTTTATTTATTTACTAAGAGCATTGTTTACTAAGAAAACTGTTTACTGTAAAACAGGAGTTCATCTGTCATTGATAAGCATGCAACAAATGTAAAACAGGAGAGATTTTTACTGTCAGATTCTGATCTACAATTAGATGAAAGCTTAATTAAATTTCAATCAGGCAGTTGATCATAAATTCAAATTTTCAAACATACAAAAAAAGGCTCATATCAAGACATATCTAACAGACAACTGAAAATCCTAAAAAAAAAATGGATATGTCCTCTGAGCTGTCCCAAACTTTGATAGTCTATAGAAATTGATAAATGGAAACTGAAATTGAATAGCTAACATTCCATAATATTCAAAGATCGCAACAGAGTTCTATAAGAACTGAACTATATAAACACCAAAAGATATGAACCAATTATACATCAACCATGCCATGCAATTAGAGTTATTGAGACCACAAAATAGTAACAACACTATTTAACACCCCCCCCCCCATCCCATGGTATATCCTTTAAGGGATGACATTAATCTGCATTAATCTGCAACTAAAATATGTTTTAATCTTTAAAGTTACATTTAATACTTTGGAAAATGGAAATCAACATTAATCTGCAAGGTCTTCTATCAAAGTATTGCACAACACTTCAAATAGGTTCCACTGTAATCTGCAAGGTATAATCAACATTGATCTGCAAGGAAAAAAATAGAACAATGGTAAAACCAAAAATTCCTGGTTTTAGATTGCCCTTGTACGACACCGAAACATTTCAGTTTCAGACAATACTGCCATCCATGGTTAGGATTGGCATGACATTAATTTCATAAGATTGCACTAATGTATCAGTTATTCCATTGGAGAGCAGGAGGGGCTATTCCATTGGCAGCTCATTACAGACTCATCGATGTTGTTGTACGCAACTGCATCAACAGCAACATCACCAAGACATATGCTCTCACCCAGTTCAACTCCACCTCACTGAATGCCCATTTATCCAGAGCTTATTCCACTGTTGGGCTTGGCAAGGATGGATTCGTGGAGGTTTAGTTGCATATCAGAACCTTGATGATGAAGGGTGGTTTCAGGTGACCAGTGAGCAAAATCAAAATTTCACATTTTGTTTCTCCTACAGAAATTTTCTGGGGTGAGCTTTCAAAGGGCAGAGAAATGATGGTTGATGTATATCACTTGCCAATTATTTCTACTGCAGATAAATTATTTAGAGAATTTCTTCTGGCTTAAATATGTTCCATTATTTACTTTACATTTGGTCTTTATATAGGCAGTGAATCATTTTCCTTGAGATGTCTTCTTTACTTTTGCATAAAGGAGCCTAACCAAGGGTGGGGCGGTGGGGTGGGGGTGCTATGGGGTGGGGGTGGCCGGCTAGCTATTTTCCTTTCATTTCGAGTTGTGTTTTCCTTTATTTCTTTCAATTTCAGAATAGATATATATGATCATGACAACCCTACCACTATATTTCAGGTCATTGCTACATTACAGAAGGAGTGAAATGATCTATAAGACTAAATTTTCATGCTTTTAGTATATATACATTAAGAACAAAAAAATACATACTGAGGCAATTAGAAATTGGAGATAATCTAAGTATGAATGTATTGATGCACTCCATAGGTGGAGGTAACCATATTACAGTGAAACCAAGAGACGATAGTTCAGGGGCTTTTGTATAGAGCTCAGTGTACCATTTTCCAGATCTATGAGACTCCCAGTTAAATCCCTGGAGAAGTAGGTTCAATTTGTATAGTTTCGGGGCTTTTGTATAGGCAGGAGCACTGAATCGTTGCCACTATATACTATACTATATGCAGACATCTTGTTTGTTTCATAAGAGTGCATATTCGTCATTGAGAAACACTATTTACTCGGTTGCTCGAATAAATAATTTATCTAATTAAATACGGAATTAGTCGATTGATAAATTAAGTAGCCGATCAATTCCGTACTGGGTAAGGTAAATGATTTATCCGGCGAATTGAGTAGACGTAATTTCCTTTAATTAGTCTTTTGCATAAGTCACAGCGAAACAGAAAAAATTGTCGGTGCCGAAGAATGTTTGTTCTTCGTCAGGAGCATCAGTTTTTTGTGCGATTCTTTGTTTGATTAATGATCATGTTTAGGATCTGAAATGTTCAAATTTTCATAAGCTTTTTTGTTCGTTTGCATGGGCTCTGACCGTCAGCTGTTGATCAGGTCTGCAGATTTCTCAAATTTTGGCCTTTCTGCAGGAGTTCCAAACTCCCACAAGGTGGTCATGGAAGTAGGACTCTGATTTTGCTAAACAGAAGAACATGTGTCCCATCACTGCTTTGCCATACATGATAAGATTAACAACCGGATAAATAAGACTGCATGCAGAGTGAAACAAAAGGGTCGAAGGATCTCAGAATCTGAGGTAGGAAATACCCCACATGCATGTGTGGATACCTGCATCAAGTGGAAATTTCTGATCTCCAAGTACTTCCATCATTTTGGAAACCCCCCTGTAGAACTGTAGGTTAATTCTAAAACTAATAATGGGTCCTCTTTTTAGGGTCTAGGTAGTTGTCTAAGACCCAAAGAAACACCATGGAAGGACATGTTTGCTCCCTGGAAGGACATGTTTGCTTGATCAGATCTATGTAGAAGATTTGGAATTGGATTCAGAGGATAAAGTTGGGTTTGGATGGTCATGACTTAATTTTCCATTTGGAACGAATAAACCTGAAGATTAGACTCAAGCTGGTTTGCATAGCACTGTACCAGCTGAAGAGCAGCACAATTTGCACTGAGTTGGTTAGAGTCGAGTTGGGTCTTGATGGGACCATCAGGTGGACTCAACTTGGTGACTTGCAAATGTAGTCAAAAGCTGGTCCGACTGATGTGATATGGCACTTATTGGACTGATCAGGTAAACCATGGGATATATGGCATCCAATGAGTGGGACATAATGGTGAAAGTATTTGTCACCTTCGAAAAGAAAAAAAATGGAAAAAATGTTGAAATTGTTTGGTCTGCTGACAGTCACAAAGTCTAAGAGATATCATGTTTGACTTGATGGTCATGGGTAACATCAATCATATGAGCAGTGTCCATGCCAAAGTGCCCATGGCTGTTACATATATTCTTGCTTGAGTTGTTTGTATGAGTTGAACAATTTAATTATAATCACTTAAACATGCAATGAAAACCATGCCAGAACTCTGACTTTTAAAAATGAATAGATATTACCTATCTTTTGATGTCAGTGACTATAAATATATTAACAGTGTCAGAACCTCTAATCACCTTATAAGTTTGTTTTCATATTTTGTGAACTATCCAATAAGGCTTAAAACACATTAAAAGATTAAGTACACTGGGTTTTCAGGAATAGTAATTAAGTACACCATTTAACTATTAAAAGATTACATAACAGAGTCAGTTAACTGGAAACTGAACTCTTTATCTTTTGAACACAGGGCAGTCCTCATCAAGTAAGAATAAGAATGCCATGGTTATTATAATATGTTGCTCAAAATGCAGAGCCAGTTAATTGGAAACTAACATTCAATCAGATGAATAGAATTGTAGTTTAAGTGAAGACATACTATAAAAAAAAAGAGCATGCCCATTCATGATATCAAGCAAAAATGATCAGACAATGAATAAAACTGCCATGGCATGCTCAGAGTACATAGAAGTTTAAACACTCCCAATACACACTTGTATTGGGAGTTCTTTTGCAGGAAATGTTTATTGCTCATGGTGCATGTTAATCATATAAGAAAATTCATGGGCAATCTTTTAGATCAGGTCACCAGTTGGAAATATTAAAAGTCTGGACCAAAAATCTGAAAGCAGGAATGGCAGTTTCCCTGAGACATTGAGTTGGATTTGCACTGACCTGTTAATTAAGTTTAAAAGGTGTTGTATGCTCCTTGATCTGCTCCAGATGCCTGGAAAAGAAAAGCACTTAAAAAGTTAACCTCCCAATCATCGATTAAATACAGAAAATCCATAAACACTTAAAACCTAAAAATTCAGGGAGGATCTGGGAATTATATAATACATATACATTCACTTAATAATTTTTTTTCTATGGTTTCATATGCACATTAAAACAGTAAAGAAGGAGTGTGTGAGATTCTGTATCTCTATCCTAGGTGTAGCCTTATTTCTTCTGAGGTTTTACTGATAATTGGCTAGGATGATTAATATGTCGAGGCAATGCATCTAATAGCTTTAAATGGCTCTTGGCAGAACATAGACCAACATTTCTAATCTAATGTTGGGTTCACAATATAGGTTTTTTGGGAGATTATGTGTCATTCCTCTATTTTTGGGAGATAGAGAGGTGTATCAATCATAATGTAATAGGTTTGAATGACTATTGGCAGAACAAAGACCAAAATTTCTAATCTAATGTGGGGTTCACAGTATAGGCTTTTTGGGAGAATCTGTGTCATTCCTGTCTTTTTGGGAGATAGAGTGGTGTATCAATAATTAAAACAAAACAAAAATTAAGACAATTATAGCAGTCAGAAATTAATTTTATTTCCAAGGTTTTGTTGATTGATTTGTTGTTTACCTCTTTTGTTTCGATGTCATGTGAATATTAATTTTCTTCTCACATAGTGATAGAGTCTTTATATTTTTTTATTAGAACTACTCTCATATACATTATTCTCTGTTTCCTCTGGTGACTGTCCTAATGAAGTTGACTTGTTTCCAAGATTGCTTTGTAGGACCCTTACATTACCTAAGAAGTTAATAATTTTTCATGGAAAATCTATGAAAAAAGAATAAGTATGATTGGAAGTGATATCTTTAATGTATTTGTTTCCCTGTTGGAAGTGATATCTCATTAGGGTGATAGATTTTCCCTCCCTTACATTAATTCATGTTTGACATTTTCTTTTCCACTGGATGATGATATGTACCCTCCCATTTGGTACCATTACTAGTAGCACATTTACACATAGTTGCTTGTTGTTATGAGCTTTGTGGTAGTGTGCATGCCTCTTTTGAGATCCAGCTATTATATCATGCTTCTGTGATGAGCTCATAGCTAGAAAATTCAGTCACTTACTACATATTTGCATTTCATGTAATAGATTCCATTCTGACGATGAGGGAGATGAAGTACAGATTATTCCAGACATTGGCCCTTCTGTGAAAACTACAGTAAATTCACAGATGGAATCTGCATAATAGATGCCACCCCAAAAAATCGAAGAAAGCTACCTTTTGGATGAAAAATCAAAAAAAGGAGGGTCAGGGAGAAAAAAACAGAACATGAATAAGACCAGTTACTAACTGAAAAACATCAATAAGTAAGTAAAGCCTATTTCCTATAGAAAAGCAACAATATGAAACCCCAGAAACAATATCAATATGAAAAACTGTATAGATTTACAACAAAGAAATTAACTACTGGAAGAGCGCGACCTTGAAACTGAGAAGCTACCTAAAGAACAGCGGGAAGACAAAAAAAAATGGCGAACAAACAGCATGAACTGGGGGAAATTTGGGAAACACCGTTGAGTACCTCTCTGAAAATGGCGACTGTGAGGCTGCGACGGGAAGGCTGCAAGCTCGACTATGCGAACGAAGGATACCATTGAAAATAGACAGAAAAATATCAGGCACAGAGAAAATTATTGAAAAGGATACCACTGAAAAATCTTAAACAGAATTAAAGATAAGCAGTAATGTAGAGTAGGAAAACCCTCTAAAACAGAATAGGAAACTTTCTAAAAGAGAAATTAAAGAAAGATACATTAAAACCATCAGGTGGATTTATGATATAAATCTCCATCCTTTTAATAAGGATGCACTAATGAAGTTAGCTTGGAGGTTTCAGCCTTATTAAAATTATTATTCAGAATTCAAAAAAATAGGAAAAGTAAGATACATAGATTGCCATTAAAAGCTTCCAATGATAACTATCCAGTTCTAACTTATCTCAGGTTTTAAAATAAAAATTATTTAAAAATCATAATATCTCATATTGTAACATCCAGTTATAATTGACATGTTTCCTATACATGTTTACTGGCCACCCTTATAGCAATAGCTCTTAAAAACTCATGACATAAAAAAATCAAATGGGTTAAGGTTTATGAAATAAATTTATGGGAAGTATAGTCAAGCTTCCATTTATTTTCAATAGTCTTGGAGCTTTAAAAATCAAATTGAGCAGAATACTTAACCTGTAAAAATCCAATTGAACAGAATATCTAAAAAATCTAATGACAATCATAAGACACAGAGATATCTTAAAAATTATATAGGTGCATAGGATTTTATCCTTACAGTCCATTAGTTTATTATCATGTCTTTGCTACTCTGCCAACTAACTATCCAGTTCTAACTTATCTCAGGTTTTAAAATAAAAATTATTTAAAAATCATAATATCTCATATTGTAACATCCAGTTATAATTCCATTAGTTTATTAGTTATCTATTTTTTTGGTGGATGAAATTAGAAACTGAGGCAATTAGAAACTGTAGATAATTAGAAACGAGGCAATTAGAAAGTGGAGATAATCTAAGTAGTAATGTATTGATGCACTTATCTCTATGCTTTGGTCTAACCTGTTTAACAAAGAGAGTTTCTAACCTGTTTAACATACTGAGGCAATTAGAAACCATATGCTTTGATCTAACCTGTTTAACAAAGAGAGTTTCTAACCTGTTTAACATACTGAGGCAATTAGAAACCATATGCTTTGATCTACCTGTTTAACAAAGAGAGTTTCTAACTTGTTTAACATACTGAGGCAATTAGAAACTATATGCTTTGAAGTACATATTTAAAAACCTTACAACCATAGTGACCAGAACGAAACATCGGAAAATTTTAAAGAAAATGCAGAAAAGTTTAACTTTGAAATAAGCTTTGCAGAAAATGGAATTACCAGGAGGCGAGAACACAGGGATGTAATAATTGGAAAAAGGATTTTCAAAGACATGGATCCCAGTGCTTAAAGATAAGCAGTAATGTAGACAAAATAAAAAATATATATTAGACAAAAAATCACAATCTTCAGTGTTCAGGCATGCAACACCATTAAACGCATCTAAGGTAGTGATTGCCACTGGAAGGATCAGCAGAAAGGAAAATTTTAGAAAAGAGTAAGACATGCCCAGTCTAGAAGCGATGATGGTTCTAAAACCTTTGGGGAAAATGGAGATAATCTTCAGTCTGGAATAGCTAGGTTCCTCTACAATATAATACTTATTGGCGGGATTTAGAGGAGAAGATTGTATATCTCAGTTTCAGCTTCTAAAACTGAAGATTCAATAGGCAAAGGCCACTATGTTCACAGGCTTAAGCTTTTGTTGAGTTTTTGTTTATTAACATGTCTTTGCTACTCTGCCAACTAACTATCCAGTTCTAACTTATCTCAGGTTTTAAAATAAAAATTATTTAAAAATCATAATATCTCATATTGTAACATCCAGTTATAATTGACATGTTTCCTATACATGTTTACTGGCCACCCTTATAGCAATAGCTCTTAAAAACTCATGACATAAAAAAATCAAATGGGTTAAGGTTTATGAAATAAATTTATGGGAAGTATAGTCAAGCTTCCATTTATTTTCAATAGTCTTGGAGCTTTAAAAATCAAATTGAGCAAAATACTTAACCTGTAAAAATCCAACTGAACAGAATATCTAAAAAATCTAATGACAATCATAAGACACAGAGATATCTTAAAAATTATATAGGTGCACAGGATTTTATCCTTACATTCCATTAGTTTATTAACATGTCTTGCTACTCTGCCAACTAACTATCCAGTTCTAAACTTATCTCAGGTTTTAAAATATTCCATCACACTTCTCATAATTAACAATTTTGTTCCTTTTCAAGAAAAATGAACATGTACATGATAAGGGGATCTACGTCACTAAATGTCATTGAAAAGCAAGAAAAAATACACAGGCAGAAATTATTGTGTAACTTATGATATCCTAGCAAGCAGATATTAAGCAATTATTGGCAACTTATAATAAACAGGCTGAACATTGTCTGGAAGATGTGTAAACTTTTCAGTTCAGAGATGGGCATTAGGTAATGTCACATCTCTTCCTTTGCGCTTTCCAGTCATATTAGATACCAGGCTCAAAGTTCTACAGTAGGTATTGTTAAGCACAGATGTTGTGCATTATGCTCTCTAGGGTACTGTATTATGCTATCTAAGGCATTATGTTGAAGGGATATTGTACTGCATAAATATGTTGAGGAGGGCTAAAAGCAGTCTAGATTTCAGTGATAAGGCATAGACTAAATTAAGATCAAGAAAATATGAAACCCACAATATACAAACACAAAGGATCAGAGGAGGCAAGGAGGGAGGAAGGGAGAGAAAGAAGGGGGTAGTGGTGACTGGTGAATTGTAACAGACTAACTGGTGAGAGTTCTTCTGGTTCAAAAATGTCCCAAGAATCTACCTCTCTGCCCTCTCTCCCTGTCTACACTTCCCTCCCTCTTTTTTAGTGGTGGGTAACTGGGTATTGTTCTCCACTTGTAATGGTGATCTCTTAAGCGATATAGATGGGTGGGGGGGGGACACCAATTGTCAATAATCTCTATTGTTCCTTTTCAAATGCGTTCACTCATCTACCATTAGAGAGAAAGGTCGATACAAATATGCAGGGCAATGGAAGCATGGAAGAATGCATGGATGTGGTATCTATGAAGTGACTGAGGGCTATTTTTATCAAATACCTGTGCAAGGAATCAAGCAGACTCCTCACCGAGCTGAGCAACCTGCTAAGCTCCTGGTCGTTCTTCAAGCGCCGTGATCCTGTTCTTCTCGATGCGTTCCTAGCCAGCTCCAGCACCTCCAGCACGGCGAAGCTTCGATTAGGAGTATGCGAGGGCGAGGGGGAGGCTGTTCGCGAAGGTTTTGGGTAGAAAGGAATGGGAACGCCGAAGGTTTTGGGTAGAAAGGAAGGAAAAAAAAAAAAAAAAAGAACAGGATTCGCCAAAATAAAGAAACATCACAAATTGCGGAAGGTTTTGGTACATCATAAGGAAGGATGGGAGACGGGAGCTTCGTAGCCGCGGCGCTGGGGATTTGGGCGGGCGTAGTGCAGGGAAGAAATAAATGGAACAAAAAAACAGAAAAGGAAACATGTTTCTACAAAAAAAAAGAAACCTCAAAAATTGCGGTTTGGGCGGGCGTAGTGCAGGGAAGGAACATAAGGAACAAAAAAAACAGAAAAGGAAACAGGTTTCTGCAAAAATAAGAAACATCAAAAATTGCGGAAGATATTGGTACATCATAAGGAAGGGACGGCGAAGATTGGGATGGGAGTTTCGTAGGCGACGCGTTGGGCTGAGCGAAGCGTTTTTGAGGAATTTGAGGAAACAGTATTTTTTGAGGAATTTGAGGAAACAGTATACCGTAGTTTTGGTATCGCGGGAGGGAGAAAGAGAATAGTGGATAAATGTTATAGCAGAGTTTGGGCGGGATTTACAGACGCTCTTGGACTGCCACGTGTACTTTTAGAATTGAGTATTATTATAATAGTATAGATATAGATTAGATGTGGGGAAATACTTAATGTCCGAACACCCGACTGGCGCACCTCCCATTTTAGACAGTGCTCTGCTGCCTAGGCCCCATGCCCAAGCAACGCCCAATGAGGGGCGCGCCAGGCATTTGCCTGGGCTTCCGGGCGCCCAACATTGCTCTTAGATGTGATCACTAAATATTTCTCGAAAAAAAAAAAAAACTGTAGCATCTGCACCAGTTGTAGATGGACACGTAGGATCAATGCAGAGTCGGCCATCCCAATCAAAAAAGTATGCTGTGAAGGAGGCGTGCCAAGTGGGGGGTGACGGGGACTTCAAACTTGGAGAGCCAGAGATGGGTGCGAGGAAAAGCTCCACCATTCTTATTTTTAGAAATACTAATTAGTGTACAGTTCGGCCGTCCCAACCAAAATAAAATAAGATACGCTGTGAAGTGTGAGCATGTCGTGCCAAGTGGGAGTGACGGGGACTTCAAACTCCCGATAGGCAGAGATGGGTGCGACTTGCGTGGGAAAGCTCCTCCAAATTTTTTTTTTTTAGAGATATTTATAATGTACAGTCGGTCATCCCACCCACAAAAAAAAGGGAGAAGTCTTGACCGGTCGAGGCTCTAGTTTGTTGCAAATCTCCATATATTGTGAAGTTCAACAAGGAGTGTCAAGTAGGAGTGACGGAGATTTCAAGCTTTGAGAATAAATGTTTAGTATAAGAATACTTTTATATTTTGAGTTATAATTATTTAAAAATTTTAAATTAAGTTCACAAAATTTTGAATTAGATTCATAAAATTTTAAATTAAATTTATTGGTCTATCCTAAGTGGGTATTATAATACGTATTTTTCAACTCCGAGAGTTAGGGATGGGTGCGGGGGAAAGCTCCGTCAATTTTTTGACACATTTATTATGATTGTCATGCAACAGAGAGAGGGTGGTGCAGGGAGGAGGATGTCGAGGATGGGAGAGGGCGAGCGAGCTAGTGCAGTACGAATTGTGTCGTATCGTGTCACGAAAGTTGCGGTACGGCTAACTATATATTATATAATATGATTATATTTCACAAACAAGTCAAAATATCTGCACAGTAAAATATTACAAGAAAATGGCTGTTAAGTGATAGACCAGTTTTGTCGCTATTCTATCGCTAGAGAGTTTAATGATAGAACAACGACAAGATAGCGACAGAACTAGTCCATAGCTATATATTGGACGCTAATTAATTAGGGGCGGGTTGACATTGGTCGCTACACCGTCGCTAATAGCGACGGATTAGTGACTGCAAATTATCGTCATAAAATCTATCGCTAATTTAGGCGACAATATATCACTAGTTCATCATAACTCTGTCGCTAAAACAACGACAGATATTAGCGATAGAGCGATGGCAAATAGTTCTATCTGTCATTATTCCGTCGTTAAATAAATAATATATTATAATAATTTATTTTAATATATATATATATATTACACCTATATATATATTCATATAACAATTAACTAGGAAATTAATATATCACAATCACCATTTAGACATAATAAAATCATATAAGTAATTAAATAAAATTTAAACATTTCACACTAATTCAAATATTTGTTACATGTTTGCCAACAAGTCACAAAAGTACTTACATAGATAATGAAGAAGATAAGAATGGAAAAGTCAAATGACGAGACTCCTAATCGTCTGCAATATGAGTCTCATGGTCGTAGCCATCTGCATTGCTGCTAGCCTATTCTCCAATGGCTTGCAAATAAAAAATAATTATTAGACATGTATGAATATGAAGAAGAAATAAGAGATCATTTTATATTAACAAATTATAAATTTACACCTAAATACTACTGCCAAATTCTAATCGAGAGTCTGATTTGGACTCTGTCAACTCCCACATGTTCAGTTTGACTCTCTCCACATGTTAAAATTGTCTACACTATGAACAGACACTTAATTCTATTTTCAGACATGTGTAACCTCTAAACTCAAAGATTAATGAACTATAAACTAAATCTAATTACCCCCGCCAAATCCAAACTGAGAGTCCAATTTGTACTCCGTCAATTCTCACATATCCAGTTTGACTATTTGACTATGTTGAAATTGTTTGCACACTATGATAGATATTTAATTCAATTTTTGAACTCATATAACCTCCTTCAACACTGATAGATTAATGACATAAACTTAAATCTAAATATCCCCGCCAATTCTTAACCGGGGGTCTGATTTGGGCACCCTCAGATCTCACATGCCCAATTTGACTCTCAAGCAATGTTGAAATTGTCTGCACCATGAAGAGACAGTTAATTCTATTTCTGGACTCGTGTAACTCACAAACTGTTAGATTAATGAACTATAAATCGAAATCTAAATACCTCCGTGAAATCCAAATTGAGAGTCTGATTTGGACTCTGTTGGATCCCACATGTCAAGTTTGACTCTCCAACTATATTGAAATTACTTGCACTATGAAAAGGCTCTTAATTCATTTTTTGGACTCGTATAACCCCTCTCACACTCATTGATTAATGACATAAACTTAAATCTAAATATCTCCGTCAAATCCTAATCAGAGGTCTGATTTGGACTCCCTCGACTCCCACATGTCAAGTTTGACTCTCTAGCCATGTTGAAATTGTTTGTACTATGAACATACTCTTCTTTCTGTTTTTGGACCCGTATAACCCCCCAACTGATAGATTAATGAACTATAAATGTAAATGAAACACCTCATCAAATTTAATCAACTCTCACATACCCAATTTGACTCTCTAGCCATATTGAAATTGTTTGTACTATGAACAACTCTTAATTCTATTTTTGGACCCATGTAACTCCTCAACTGATAGATTAATGAATTATAAACCCCTCGACTCTTGTTGCCTAGTTTGACTCTTTAGCCATGTTGAAATTGTTTGTACTATGACCAGTCTCTTATTCTATTTTTTGACCCATGTAACCCACCAACTCATAGATTAATAAACTATAAATCTAATGAGACACCCCGTCAAATCTAAATCGACTCCCCATGCCATTAAAAGAAATAGCTTTTGGATAATAGTAAAACTGATGTGGTATGAGGCGTATAATAGACGAATAGATGCATGCGGACGGTGATGGGGGGTACGAAGGAACGAGATAGCACTAGAACCAATTAATTGTTGAGGAGAGGAGGTCATGCTGCATAGTATTAAAAAATGATAGAATGACATCTTATATCCTACCATCAGCAAAGTATATCAAGGAGTAATTTGTGATATATTAGCTCTTTATTTATGTTCAGATGAGGTCACATATTCAAATTCCATAAAAAAATAGTTTTATATTACAACAAATTAGCTTTCTAACTAAAAATTAGCAAACACAAATTAATATTTCACATAACTCTTGGGGGCCTATTTCTATCAGATGTGGATGCCAGTTCTAACTCCAACAAATACACCAAGCCGAGCAAACAGACATGATATGTTGTTATTCGCAACAATATAATTTGTAAAGTAAAAAATGTTAATGGAATATGTCAAAAATTAAAGCCCACACAGGGCGAGCATTAAGCAACGGACGACACCAAACCATCCACATACATGTTCAAGTTGTCATGATATATAATTATCTCAATCAGTTTTCTTTCCCATCTGCCGCATCGATCATTTCTCATCTGCCATGTCCTAGTTCCTGGAATACCACTGAAGGGCAAGGGAAGGGGGGAGGGCGGGCGCACAGGCCGCCGAA